>OU343220.1:84319657-84431588 GCA_910596185.1 Chrysanthemum makinoi | reverse complement strand
ATTAAGAAGTCAAACTCTAATAGATCGATGATGAGTTTCTTTGGTGTTTTCGAATGGTTGCTCTCTTGGAAAGATGTTCGAAAGAAAAGAAAAAAAACTGAGATCTTGCTTTCGAATCTAGTTTAGGTTGGATTTGGGTTGTTGGTGGGTGTTCTTGTGTTGTCGTGAAATGGGATAGGATATAGTTATTGTGTTTGTTGTGGTTTGTTGGGGTGTTGTTGGCGTGAGTAGTGGATTACTGGATTTGGTCTTGACAATTGGATTTTGGTTTTAGTGAATATTGGTTGTTTGTTTTTGAGTTCATTTCTCGTATATTTCTTTTTCGTTTTTCTTTGTGGATTTCCTTTTTGTTTATCACAAGATCGATAAGGCTTTAAAATCATGAATCGGTTAATTGTATTTAGTTGTAACTTTAGTAATAATACTTGTAATGCTCAAATTTTAAGGCATTAAATGTCCTTTGTGTTGTAATTTAGTTGTGGGAAGCAAAGTGTAATTGTATTTGTCTTGTGCTTAGATATTGGATATGGTGAAATGGTGTTTTTAAATTATGTATTACGTATGTAAAAAACTAGTGTTTTTTTTTGTTTTTATTGTGCTTTTCAACTACTGTAAATTATGTTTTTCACATTTTTTTTGAATGAAGGGGTGTTTTAATGTGTCTCTTGTAATATATGAGTAGTGTGTTTTTAGTTTTTATATGTGCTTTAAGATACTTGTAACTACTGCTTTGTAATTGTATTGCGTAAATTAAATATATGGAATCTTAAAAATTAATAGGAGGAAGTGCATCCCTATATTATAAAAGATATTAGATATGATAGTGTTGACTTAAGCTTCATTTGATACAAAGCGGCAGGAAATCATCACTAAGGGTCCGCTTGGGTCAAAGAGGGGGAAAGGGAAAGTGAAAAGGAAGAGAAAGGATGCAAAGAATGAGTGAGGTGGGTAATCAATCCATACCCTCAATTTACTCTGTAATGGTCATTACTGATTACGGGATAAACCCACATCCATTTTACCCTCCCCACCCAAGCATTTAAAATATTTGTGATGGGGGTCATTTTGAATACCTTACCATTCCCCCTCCCTTAAGCAACCCTAACCCGGCGCCCTAAATGTATAACTGCAATTGACATTTGAACTTGGCACCAATTTAACACTTGGGACACTTATTGAGCTTTGAACAATCAAACTTCACGGTTGTTGGGGCCTTGGGGCAAATAAGCCATTACAGTGATAATTAAATTTTCCCTAAAATTTATATTCCTTGGTCCACCAATATGTAGAATTAATAATAGTTTTGTTGAAAATAAAATTCGTATTGCGAAGAAAAAAGTTGATAAGTTTTTTACATTTATAAGAATTGGTGGAGTAATGTGAGGAATAGAACGGGATCGAAGTCCCAAAGCTTCGCTGTCGCATGCCATATTTATTTCACCCTCTTTCTTGAATAATGCATGCATTTAATCATACTAAACGATTATTCGCTCCTAGCAGTGACGAGTTATATTAGCTCAATTTATGTGTTATTTTCTTTATGTATATATAAGCGTAGAGTAATTAAGCCCGAATAAAATTAGTAGTCTAAATAGTAAATAAGTATTTAAATATTTGATATTTTGCCTTTTTTTTATAAGTAATGGTATTTAGTCTAATTATCTCCGTCCTAAAATTAAGTCCATTTGGACTTTTTGAATACAATTTGATATCAAATATTTTGTTTTTATTATATAATATTGATGCAAATATATGAATAAGTTGTGTTTTAAATGTATTTTTTATTAGTATAATTTTTATCAAGTATTGTATAATACAAACAAAAATATTTATAGTCAAAGTTTGATTGAAAAAGTCAAAACAAACTTACATTTTGAAACGGAGGGAGTAACATTACTTAATTTTTAAGTTTTCAAGGTTTAAGCAAATATGTTTTTAATTACTTAATTTTTAGTTGTAGTATAGATTTAGAAGATGTATAGCTTTTCAAATAAAATATTAAATAATGCATTTATTTTATGTTTGTTTAAGCTTTTAATTTTGTTGCAAAAGTCTTTGTATAACTTATACAAACTTTTCGTATCAAGTTTTATAGATATATAAACGGGCAAATGATAACATAAAGTATTATACTTACGAAAACAAAAAAATTTGTTCGCTACCCACAAGAGTAAATAATGACAAGTATGATACTTTTTTTTTTATCATTTGCCCTATATAAACTGTACAAGGACTTGAAAAACTTACTTGAATCTACATGTGAAATGCACAATATATACAGACGAATATATTGACACAAATACACAAGAGTTAATTGCATTTTTGGTCCTTGTGGTTTGGCCAAATTGCAGGTTTTGTCCTCAAAACTTTAAAAGTGCAGCGATAGTCCTCATTTTGAAGTTTGGGTTGCATTTTTGGTCCTTATCGGTGTGAAATGACCAAATTACCCTTGTCTTTTTCTAAAAAAGACAAAGGGTATTTTAGTCATTTAACTTCAAGGGACACCAAACATGCAATCAAACTTTAAAATGAGGACTATCACTGCACTTTCAAAGTTTTGAGGACCAAACTTGCAATTTGACCAAACCAAAATGACCAAAATTGCAATTAACTCAATACACAATATACGTTCATTATAAATTATAATATATTAACTAGTTTCAATGATGCATGTAGAATAAATTCTATTGTATAAATGTAGGGATGAGCATTTCAAAACGAAGAATCGGAACCGTATCGGTACCGTATCGAAACGGTACCGATTTTTGAAATGCGGTACGGTACCGGGACTACGAAATAAGGTGGAAAAAAAATCGAGACCACTAATTCGGTACGGGATCGGTACCAAATCAGGAAATTCCCGAAAAAAAGCGGGGAAAACCCGATTTCCCGGTACTGGTATCCGAATCCCGTTCTGTACGGTACCGGTACCATTAATTTATGCTCGGGAAAAAATGGGTACCATTAATTTGGTACGGGATCGGTACGGGACCGGTACCGTGCTCATCCCTATATAAATGGACGAAGTCTTTTTCAAAAGGTAAACCGAAAAGTTACTATTATATGTAAGTTTGATGCAGGGACGAAGCTTAGAGTGAGCGTGGAGCTAAAATTCTTTCATAACATGTAAAGAGGATTTTTGATTCACAGAAGATAATTGTCATACAAAAACCGGAGAAACTGTGCAACAAAAAGGAGGCAAAGCTAGTAAAAATCTACTGTATAACTTAATTTGATGAACAAAATTTGGTGCCTCTTTTAGTGAACAAAACTTGGGAGGCCCTTATAAGGAACAAAACTTTTTCTTTTCATCAAAATTGGGCATACAAATTTTTTCCCCTGAGTTTGTTCAAGCAATTGTTCACAATTTAACATCTCATTCACTACAAGAAACAAGGTCCTATTATGACCAGAATTTAGTGACGACCTCTTTTCTGCTGTTAGTGACCAATTCGTCTTGTCCTAAAAGGTTTTTTCTTGTAGTGCATTTGTCATAGAAAAAAAATATAGTTTTCGGACGATGTTCAAACCAAACTTTTGCAGTTTTTGTTAAGTTGAAGCATTTTACGAACTACAACAACTCAAGTCTTAACCCTATTGCATGTATATAGTTTTTTAATTGTTGAATGAGAAAAGTTCAATGCAGAACAGTTTTTTAATTGCATGATTTGTTCTTTAGATAAAAATTGTTCTGCATTGAACTCACCTTATTTTTGAATATCTTCTTTAAAAGTCCGGTTAACGTTGTTTTAAAATTCCGGTTAACGCTGTTTTAAAATATGTTTAAAGGCACTTATAAAGAAATCAAAACTTTGAATACGTATGCATTATATACTATATGAATATCGAAAGCGACGGTTTATAGCGACAAATGACCCTACGGGTTCAATTTTAGTCATTACCAAAAAGAAAGTTTATAGGTTGAAAACTAAAAATGTTTGAGGATTAAACAGTATTTCAACTATTAAATTGGTGGTAAATGTTGTTACAATTTTTAATTAAAATATGTAAAACAAAATTTGAAATTTAAAAAGTTATTTTGGGTGTAACACATTACTCATTTCAAGTTTTTAAAATTTGAAAAATTTTAAATTTAAAAATATTGTATTTTATATATAATATCAAGGTTATAAATAGCGTGAGGCGTGGCATGACCAAGCCTCAATCCTTTGCGGTCAAGGCGAAGTTTTGCCTTTTAAGGCGTGGCATAAGAGGCACACAAATATGAAAATATATATTTATATTATATTTCATATATACCGAGTTTACAGAAAGACGTAGCATAAAGCAGCGTGGCGGCAGGCATGCGTGACGGTTGATGATCAGCCTCACGCTTTGTGAAGCCTTACGAGCCTTTAAAACCATGTATAATATAGATAAATAGATATGAATTAGAACATTATATTTGATAGTGAAAGATAGTTTAAATTTGTGGGTGAAATGTATTGATAGATCACATCTTATATAGAAAGCTTCATAGCCGCCGAATGGGCGCGGCTGAGCTTCATGATAATGAATGTTGAATTTTAAATGTATTTAAAGCAATCGTGAAAATGGGGCAATATTGCCAGCATATATATCTTGTACTTTGACTTTTGAAGTCAACGGACTTTTTTAACTTCAAAAACTGATGACGATTTTTTCAAAAAATATACCAGAACACTTAATAATTTCTGGAAAATGGAAAGTCTGAAAAGTAGTCACTTGACCTCATAAAGTGAAATGTTTACCAATAAATTTAATGTGAACCTCTTCACTGTAAAGTTATTTTGTTGCACATTTTCTACCTATGTATGATTGTTATTCATTTGCTGAACAAGTTCGACGATTATATCAAAAGACAACAACTGTGAGAACAAACCGTGCTGAACTCAAATTTCTGAGAAGAGAGTCCCGACCCAAGTGGCAGTGTGTCACCATTTAACACAAGTGGCATTAGCTATACAAAAACAAGGATCTAGGGGTTTAATCACAGTATGCACTAATCTTACATAAAAAGACCCAAAAAAATAATACTATTTCTATTATTTCATTACAGAGAAAATACCAAGCCAAACATTTTCATGTGCATACACTGAACTTCTTCTAGAACCAACATTTTTACATAGCTAGAATGATAGAGTAAGGAATGATTCATTCTTATTTTTTTGAATGATGCATTTGTAACATAAGATTAAGTAAATTTATTCATGTGATATTGTTGTACATTGTTCATGAGTTGATGCATTTCAGGCTACATATTTATAAATTTAATTGAATAAATATTAACAAATTTTGCAATTTGTGTTTTATGTTCAAAACCGAAGAACCCGTATCTGAGAACCCGAACCGAAAAACACCCTACGGTCCATACTGATTGATGTCTCAAAAGGGCCACAATGAAAAGGATAGCGCAAACAGTCACAGTGTATGCTCTAGTAACTCGGGTACTCACGTTGGTGGTCAGATTTCACACCTCCAACGATTAAGAGCATAACTTCAAGATACAAAATCATCAGTTGCGTTTACGAGTCAAAGAATTGTGCTCCCTTTACCATGTAGAAACAGCAAAGATGTATGTATATGGCGGTCATTTAGTATCCAATCTTTTGCACGGTTTCAGCATGCTATGAATGCTATTAAACTCTGTGGCATTGGTTACTGTCGGATGTTAATTTACAAGCCTGCATTTAATGATCAAATCTTGGTTGGGTTGTGTAAGTACCGGATTATATGCACATTGACAAAGCGGTAATTTACTATGAAAATGGAATGCTGTGGAGAGTTGTGTTGCTCATACCAAGCAATGTCCCCAAATTTGTTCATGTAAACGAAGGTGTAATAAGAATCGATCACAAAAAAACTAAGAAAATATAAGGAAAAGCAGACAATGGTCATTCTCCATGTAAAAAACAACATTTCAAAAAGACACTCTAGCTATTAAAAACATAGTTCCAAGGATATCTTTTTTGGTACTGTAAGACTATAGCACGACAAATCTTTACTTGCATTTATTTGAAAATTAAGTTGATACTCTCAAATCCCTTTTCCGAAGAGCACAACTTATTAAATAATAATTCAACTATTTGGTTATTACACCTCCTTGATACAGTTGATGATCAACATATTTTACCCAGATTAACAACATAAACTTGAAGATGTTTTCATTTCTTCAATTTCTTAGTTAGATGTTAATACTTAATATTCATATTACTTTATGTAGAAAGAGTTCTATTTGTGAAGCTCTTTTATTTATTTGTATAACTATGTGTGGCAAGACATCAACAAACAAGTATTACAAGATAACATACGAGCTTGTTGGTACTGACATCCGCCGAAGAGTACTTCTAATATTACTCGCTGACTTTTCAGCACTTGTCTCAATGCCGAACACTGCAATCTCGATCACTGGATCTTCTAACCGAACCCCCTCTGACAACTGAAATGGTGCCTTATATTTGAGAGAATCTGCACATACTCATCTAAGTTATTGTGATACAACATACTCGTTTTTATATTTGATCTTATGGTTGAGTGTTGTTCTTTTTGTAATCTCGCTTGTTTCATATGCTTCCTTTGCACCGTTTTCGAACCTTATCTAAATATTGTAACTTGATATTAATTCTATGCAATCCATTTACCAATTAAAATTGTGAGCTCTTATAAGTTACATACCCTTCAAATACATTGGAAATTAAAGTCACTGGCTCATTTCTTTTTCAGCATCTCCACTCTATAAGAGCAACAGTCTAAGCGCATAACACACATGGATACATTTTAAAAAACGCTCCTTTTAACCCTATTGGAAACAGAAAGCCAATATCGCTACATGTGCCCATTATACGAATCCAACTTCTTGCATTCTAAATAGGTACATGACTCTCACACCTCTACGCCCATGGCCAGACCACACTGACCAGCCTAACCATTTATAATTGTGGTGTAAATCTATTGACCAAGAGATCCACCCAAGCTTTGCTAAAGGCAAAAGCGTATTTTTCTTATTCTAACTGTATTACTTGCTTCAGTACAAAAAAGCAAGCAACATATAGCCCATTACCTAGAGTATATACGACAGGTCCTAATTTCTAAATCAGATCAGCAAGTGATAACCACCGGAAGTATATAAAAAAGTAATCATTACATTTTTTAAAAAAGAATAACAATAGCCAACGTCATATTTTGTTCATTTCCATGTTGTCATATTATATTCATCATACGTCCATCCTAAGGTTCAAAGAAACACATGCTTCAAAAGTTGGGGGCTATACAATTATAAGTTGAATCTTGTATAGGTTGTGATTAGCAAACTATGCACATATTAATAATTGTTTTGTCTCACATAAAAGTTTAAACAGAACAACAGTAACAATATGAGGTCGATTCTGCAACATAACATATAGTATGATCGAAAAAGAAAGAAAAGCCAATGAAAGTTGGACATACATACCGCACTTGTCGCAATGAAAAAACTTGTAACGACCTCCAGTTCTGCAATGATAAATATTCTATCATCGATCAATTTCAAGAATTAGCAACGTACAATTTTAGAAACATCGCTATCTTCTTAATGCTGCATATTTCACACTCATTGCAATGGAACTGTTCCTTTGAAATCTAAATCACAACACAATAGAAAGTTAGCATAGTTATCAAAAACTTCCCATGTGAAGCAAATGAAATGTGAAAGCTTGTTTACAACGTAAACTTAGAACTTGCAAATATCACAAAAGTGTTATGCGCTGATTGACGAATGCTTCCTGCTCATCGGACATCCTAATTGCAGGAAATGGTTATATTGTTAGAATCATAGGAAAACACATAAATTGCAGAAACAATGAATATACACGTAATCAATTAAAATTTCAAAATAAAGTACTTGTTAAAATAGCTCTTCATGTATTGGCTCCTTTGGCATGTGTTAGTATGGGTCCTTTACAAATGAAATTATCACTTTGTTGGGAACTTGAAGGTGAAATCATTACATAAAAATAACCATATATATTATATGAAATGTAAAGTAATAATCCAATTTCAAATTCATTTAGAGTATAAAAGATTGGGAAACCTAACTTTATAAACACAACCATATGAAATTTGATATGTGCATAACTCTCACACTACCAATACAATTGCTTTCATGAACAAAGACAATTAATTTATTCATGGTCTAAGAAGATTAAAACAATATTACCTTTTGTGATGATGAATCACAGAGATGGTGGATTGACCAAAACCGATTTCATCTATAAATTTTTTGATATTGAATTGAAGATGATAAGATCGTTGTGAAGCATATGATTGTTTAACCTATATAAGAAAATAAAGGAATGAATTGACTGTGTGTTATTGATTGAGAGGAAATTGCCTAATTTTTAGGTGAGGCGTTTTATAGAATTTTGAATTAAAGATGGAAGATGGGAACATTGTAGAAAGAATACAAGTTTGGAAATAGGAGTTTTCATCATAAAATGCGGATTGCTCTACTGGTTGAGGCACATGCATGCTGAGGTCTGTGAGGCTGTGTATGTTGAGACCCATGTTCGAATCTTGGCTGCTACAAATTTTGTTTTTATAATGTAACCGGATGTAGTGCCATGGTAGCATTTCCACCTCATCATAGAGGCGCCATGTCAACATTAAAATGCCTAGTAAGCATTAGTGATGTGGCATGTGTAGTCTCATATATATGTATAGATGTTTATGTAGTAGGATTTTGCATTTAGGAGGGAGAATCAGAATTCAGAAACGTTTTGCCCGCAATAAATAAATTTAGAACTTTGGAGTTGGACCGATTAAAATATCATAACAAGGGAGCCACTTAAGAATTAAAACTCTGATTATATATTGATTAACTTTGGACTGAGTAAGCAGTTTTAGAGAAATTCATATTTTCAAAGCTTACAAAATGAATAAGAGATAAACGGGTTAGAACGGGAGTGTGTTTCTTTCCATTTTATAAGGGAACAAGAAAATAAATGTATAAAAAATACATCTAAATATCCACCTTCATTAAGAGAATTGTTCGTTGGATTAATGAGCAAACTTTACAAGTATAAATAAGATTCGGTCTGTTGCAACTCCACAAAAGTGGGTGTTAAAAAAAAGAAAAATATTAGCCGTCATTGACATGTAGCTTGTAATGAGTGACGGTCAACGTCTTTACCACCTAACAAGCACTGCACAAGATACAAGGTTCGACTCTGGACATCTCATAATCACAACCGCCGAGTCATTCAGGTATACCCTCACATTATGAAAAGCAGCTGATTGTGAACAATGACGATACCAAGATGGGTCCTAAAGAAGGGCTGAAGTTTCTGAACGCCTATGAATTTTGCACAGACATATAGCTAATTTTTGTAAAAATAATATCAAATTTTTAGAAATGTACATGATCCCCATAAAAATGTATTTATAAACTCATTTAGTTTATCGTAAATGCGCTTGGCTAATTCTGATTCTCTTCCTGATTATGGACCGGTTAGAGTCACCGAATATCAACCTTATTCACTTAGAAAATAGTACATTCTATATAGCGAAACCGTGAATTGCATCTTTGTATTATATTACCTCAAATAATATGGTGTTAATAGACAAGAAGTAAATAGTAATGTGTTTTGTCCTTTAAGATAGCATTGATTCTTGTCCATTAACATCATATCGAAGGTAATGTATTATAACAAGATACATTTGTGGTTTAGTTATATATGATGTATTAGTTTCTAAGTTGGAAAAAATTAATATCCGGCAACACGGATCGGTGCATAATCGGGAAAGGAACCATAATTCAAAATGACCAGATGCTTTATGTTAAACTAAATGAGATATTAAACACATTGTTTTTGAGATCAGAAGCAATTTTCAAAAAATTATGAGTTTTTAAAAAATTAAATATTGCGTCGCAAAAAATCATAAATACAAATATCTGAACCTGAAGAAAACAAACACATCAAACTTATGGTAATCTTATGGACATAAAGATCTTTCTGACAGCTATATTCATTTAACAATTAATCTCTATGTTCTAAATTAATAGTCCATGTTTCTTTTTTGGGATATCTTGATTTAATTGTCTGCTATTAAAAATAGATGAGGAAGTTTGAACGACTTTATTACATTACCCTTTCTTAAAATTATTATTATAAACTTTAAACAAAACAATAATTAATTAATTAAGAATAAAACTGTCATTCTACTAATAAATAAAAGAGAAAAAAAATAATAAATTATGTTTTTCTTAAATTATCTTTTTTTTGTTGAGAACAATTATTTTAGAATGAAAAGAGCAATAATAATGCATCTTCTCAATATGTATTGATAGAATTTAATTTCTCTAAGGCTAGTAACAGTGGGTCGACATTCGGTCGGGCACCAAAAAAAAACACCCACGACCGACTTTATAGTCGGTCGACTCGAATGTGGAACGTGGGGTGCAAATCAGTCGAGGGGCAAAAAAATAACATCGATTGGATTTTCAACCGATTTAAAATTCTTTCTTTTCCCAAAACTTTGTTACCGTTTCTTAAAAAAAAATAATAAAAATAAAAATAAAAATTAAACTTTACCACTTTACATTCTATAAATACCAACCTTAAACACACTTCTAAACACACAATTTCAAACACAATTTAACCTCAAACTACTTCTCAACACAAGATTATTATGGCTTGCCGTCTCCCGCATTCCATTGAAGATATGCAAATGTACGTTAAAAACAATGCGAGAAGAGACGACGAGCTCGAAAAAAAACGCTATTATAGACGTTATCAATCTGTTGATCAGGAAAGGGCAGAAGCAACATATGAGAAAAATACACGATTTGCAACGACATTACGTCTGAACGAAAAGCTGTGATCGACAATTTTTTTATGGATGAAGCCCGCAAAGACGACAACATTGCTGACATGTTGTGGGGGTGTGTTCAACAAATACAGAACAACATCAGCACCAAAATCAATTGGAGCTATCGGGAGAACAAAACCGATGGTGTAGGTGCATCAAGTTCGTCTGCTAGATTTGTTGGGCAACCTCTGCTAGACGAGGAACGTTTGGCTCGCATCGAGGAATTTGCTGGTTATCGGTCTCCTTCGTATGATTCTGCATGCGGGGAGCATTCAGATGAAGATTTATGATTTATGTATTTCGTATCGTTTTTATTTTTAATATATTAATGTTTTTATTCAGTATTGTAATGTTTTTATTTTTAATGAATTTTAAATTAGTTGTTTAAAATGTTTGAATTAAAAAAAAAAAAAAAAAAAAACGGTTATCGACTGTGACAACTTGGTCGTGTCTGATCGCCGGAGAGAGAAAGCTGATGTGGCAGCAGGTGACCCAGGTCACGACTATATCTAGCCTTAACCAACATGTAACCTTAAAAGGATTCATAATATTTATAAAAGATATAAATGCACCACATAAGTTTCGAGCCGAAAAAATGAAGATTGTGAGGGTGGACGGAGTGGAGTCGGGTACTCCATCGAGTTCGGTTAGGGTATTAGGCTACACCGCCCCCACCCCTTAGGGTACTTGAAAATTTGAAAGAAATCAAGTTCGGAAGCCGAGTGATTACAGTGCTTTGTTCTCTTTTTTTTGTCTTTTTATGAAATATAGTGTTAGGGTATGATCGGGTACCACTCCGTCTAGTTAGGGTAGTGTTAGAGTAGTATTGAGGTAGTTTTGAGGTGAAAGGTTTTTATTGGATAGAGGTGATGTGACACCCCCAGGGTATTAGGGTATTCTACCACCACTCCTTCCTCCATGAGAGATGTTTATGAACTTCAAGCCTAACACATGAGCAGGTCCCACAACCCTGCAGCATTTCCTTTTTGAGATAACAAAGTTGCCGAGTTTTAGTTGTCAACCAAAGCTTTTATCATTTGTACATCATGATTTTTTTCACCTTTTTAAAAAGGGATTGTCTAACCAGTGCCCTGAGGGCACTGGTTAAGAAGGCTGAGGACCCACAAAAAAGTACCGAAAAAATATTTTTTTATTGAAAAAGTGTGGGTCCTTAGGTTTTTAAATTATTTTTTCGGTACTTTTTTGTGGGTCCTCAGCCTTCTTAACCAGTGCCCTAAGGGCACTGGTTAGACAATCCCTTTTAAAAACAATATCGTGTTAGATCATGATTTCTGAGTATCTCCTATAACGAAAAACTATTATGTTATGTTTAAGAACAGAAATAGTGTAAATAATTGAAAAACGTGAATTCTAAATTAGAAATGACATTTAATATTCATTCTATAGATTCAAATTCTAAACAAGAAATTTTGACGTATACGGAGTACTTTGTAATTTGTCTTTTCCAAAATTCTCACTCATCTAAAGCTTTTTGTAACTGCAATGATAAAATCTTAACTAAAAAGTGTGTGCAGTGTGTACAATAATATTAACAAGTAGGTTGGCGCCTGCCGCGTTGCGACAGGGAATTATTTTTTAACGTGTTCTAAATTGTAACCCGTTTGTTTGAGATGTGTCTTCGAGGTCGACTAAAAAAAACGATATATTTTTTTTTAAACGTTTTTGTGTATATAAAGCAACACAAAATGTTTTCAAAAGTTATTGTATTTAGTGCAATCCATAAGGCTTAGAAACAGAGGTTGGATACAGAATATCATACATCAAAATATGAATATATACTTCATGGATGCTCCTTACAACGGCGCTTTTGTAATCCAATGGTACATGCAATAGTGTAGTTCAACCCTGTGAATGACGTTCTTGTATTAGAATACAAAATGCAGCTTTCACGGTTGAAAGTAGTGGTACAAGTAAGAGGTGAAAATAAACCATTTTCAACCTTGTGTCTTTCAAAAATGATTGGAACATTACGTGTGCGTCTATGGTAGCTTAAACAATCTTGCAAGTTCTGTTTGGCCAAAAAAAATATACTAATGATGGCAAAACACTTTCGTTTTTCACCATAAGGCTTATTTTGTTGTCAAGTACGATTGTAATACCTTACTTTGCGGGCAGTAGAATTTAGATGTACAATTAGAAATTCTAATATTACGGTTAACTACGTCACAAAAGTTTATGCAAGTCGAGATACATTTGTTAGGGGCGGCAATTCTTGACACGACACGATAAACGACACAAACACGGCACGAAGTTACACGGGTTTGGGTTAAAGATTGTTGATACAAAAGTTGGGCGTTCCTTGTTTGGACTCCGGTTCCCGTATCAATTAGATCTTAATGCTTGAGACCTGCGCACTAAGAAAACAGAAAACACCGTTAGGCTTACCGTGAGATTGTCTCCCACGATTATCCTCCGGCGTGAGAGTAAGTAATCGGTTTTAGGGTTTAGTGGAGAGTTAGGGTTTGAGATCGTACCTTTTAATGAGGCTTGGATGCCCTTTATATATACACGAAATCCTTATTAGTTTCGTGCTCCCCAACCTTCGGCGTATCCCGCCTAAGTCGGTCATTGAATACATATCTCCAAAAATAAGAGATATCCGATATCCAAAGCCATAAATAACTTCGGGTTTGGGCCTTCGTGAGCCCAAACCATTATCGGGTTAGCCCAGTCGTACTGGTCTCACTAGTAGCGGTCATTGGCCGGGTTCGTTAACCGAATACGGACTATACGTCATCATGTCCCCCTAGTCTAGTATGCGCAGGGTGAAACCCGCGGATGCTAGACTAATAGTTGTAGCCCATAAATTCTTCGAGGTGTAATGGAGAAGCTTCAGATGTTTCCCGCCTAAAAATACGTTGAAGCTAGTTAAGTAGAGTCAAATACATCCCTCGGGAAATGTGGGAAAGTGCATGGAAAGTGTGCCACCTCAGCAACTGATAGCCACATGTTTTGAGGAAGTGGGATCCACGCGGCAAACATCCCATGGATGTGAAACCCTATATAAACCACCGCCTCCCATTTACTGTGTTTATCACAGTAAAAAAAAACATTTCCACCATTTTTGAAAACTCAAAGTATCAACCAAGAAACCGTTAAACTTTTAAAGGTAATAGCGCGTGCGCATTTGAAACCTTATCATGGTTCGTGGTTTGACTGACTTTGCATCCGATATGACCGAGGATGACGGGTGAGTTCACCTCGGAATATTATATCCCGATGCGCGCATCGGTGGTTCCGGACTGCGCCAGGCGTTCAATAGCGGATTTCCCGAAGGAAGGAAAGTAGGGGTATACACACGTTTTTCGAATTTGCGAATCAACGTGTGCCCATATCCTTATTCTTGTGCGACTATTAATTACTATCGCCTGCACATATCGCAGCTGTACTGTATAAGTGCAGCAAAAATATCAAACTTCGAGGTTAATTGCCGTTTGTTGGCGATTAACCCCACTATCTACCTTTTCCGCGCATTTTTACCACACAACGTGGTCGAACGGATGGGTTTCGTTTGCTAAGCGCGCATGGCGGCTGCAATGTTATACCGATAAACTAGACGCGCTTAGGAACTGGAGGGAAAAAAATTTATGGGTTGATGAAGCGGTGTTCCCTTGGCGTTCGCTTCTAACCCAAGTTCGCTACGAAGGATGAGCGCACCCCCATGGAACATACAACGCTAATGATGCGGAACGATAAAGCCAATCGTATTCCCATCAATTCCTACCCGAGGATTTTGATGCACGTGGAATCATTCGCAACTATTTTGATAGACTGATGAGGTGCCAACCTTCTTAGACGGGATGACCAGGTGGGTACTGTCCTTCGTACTCCTTTGCTTTATTAATGTGAGCCTTTTTTTACACCTTTGTACTTTATATAACTTGTTTGTTGTTTGTTTCTTGCTGTGCAGAGATGGATCTATTAAGCGTTGTGAATTTGGCAAAGCCACGCCAGGTTACTGTAGGGGTGCGCCCGTTGAGAGAGGGGGAAGTCCCTATTCTGGAAGCTACTGCGGGGCTTACCATGGAGATGCAGCTGGAAGAACCAGTGGGTGATTCATCTGTGGCGCTGGGAGGCAATCCTCTGCGCAACGTGCCTAGCCCTAGGGTACCTTCGCCTGTGGCAGAGCTTTCACGCGCAAACGTACTGGAGAGCGTGGAAGTCCTCCAGGAAGAGCCAGATGTGACAATCCGTACTTTCAGGTCATTTCTTGACACGATTCATGTCTCATTATTTCAACATTTATCGTAAACTTGGTTTACGTGTTTCAAATTCGCGTAACCTTGGAGGTTTAGCGGCGAATTCATGATCATGACATCACGTACATTTCATATGGACTATGACTAGTCTACATTTCATTGACATCATTTGCATCACATTAGTTCATTCATGACATTTTATTTCACATTCATCGCGAAAATTTTTATATTTAATAATCTGTATCGCGTGAGTTATTATTTTGAATATTTAATCCATTACTTTCAAAAATGATCCCGACATATTTTTATACTTACATTGGTTTATAAAAACTATATTTTGAGTTCAACAAGTGTTTTGAATTTATTTGGTACATAAATCGTTAAAGTATATATTACGACGTTTTCTTAAAAACTATACGATAATTATTTTATCACTCAAATTTCACAAGGAATGTATTTTTACAATTTTTATAATATCATTATACTCTATTTTGATCTATTAACAATTACTTTTACCTAAAAATTTCCATTTACCTTTACAAGTTACATTTTCCTACACATTTACTTACACATCATTGACAAATTATATACAAGTAATAAGAAAGAAAAAAAAAAAAAAATATTATCTTCAAATCCCTCCCCCCTTGGCCGACCAAGGGGGAGGGTAATAATAAATGGGGCATGGTCTTGATTATATATGTTTTTACACATAAACATAAAAGTCTTACTTCATAAAATTTTCCACTCATTCACTTCACAATTATTTCACAAGTATTAGCAAGTTTCTCTCTTCTTTTGGGTGCTTCAAAACCGGTCACACATCAAAGAACCAAGGGGATCAAGATTTTTGTAAAATCAAGTGTTTATCAACCTAGTTATATCCTTTATATGGTTTTGAAATAAAAACCAAGGATATTTAAGTTAATCCTTGTTACTTACACCTCTTCATTTTCATTAGTAAGTATGTTTTTATCATTTTCATGTTTCCTTTTCATTTTCATATGTTTCTTTTCATTTTTGGAGCTAGTATGCAAGTTATGTAATTTATACCATTTATTTCATGATTTTTGAGTTATATATATATTTATGGTCATCCTATAATTATTCCCATGGTATTCTTTGGTCTTGATGGTGATTAGGAACCCATGACACCCTAAGAAGTTGTATGGTAGGATTAGTGTCGGAGTTGATTTGAAGGGATTAGAATAGGTTTTGTCCGAGAAAAACTATTTTCAATACGTATATAAAAGGTTCTGTCCTTGTTTCATTTTTCTGGAAAAACCGACAGTAGGCACGACATTTTGGCCTTGATATTTAGAAAATATACTTTAAAACGAATCCGTGGCCGCTTGAACGGAATAAAACGGAGTTATAACGAGAAAGTTATGGATTTTACAAGTTTGACGACGAAAATTATAGTTTTCTGAAATTTCAGCATGCTGTTTTACATTGTTCGGGTCAAAAACGAGCCTTAAGCTTCACAAATTTTCGACTTGTCAAAAATATATTAGTATACTTTGATACGAAGCTAAGGACGTATAAAACGTAGAAAAAGGATTTGAAACGACAAAGATATGCACTTTTTCATAAACTTGCCGTAACTAATTTTCTGCACACAATTAGCCAAAACCACCATCTTTAACCCTTATTATCTTTATGTTCGAGACCTTTTGGACGAAAACTCCTGAACTGAAACTTTTAGATATCGATACAAACTTTCCAAAACAGTCGAGTTCGTTCTCTAACGATCGACGTACACCGTTTTACGACTATTTTTCCGGAGCCATTTTTGTTAATTTCATGATATTTCCGACGACATTGTTTTGCGACGAAAAGTGTAAATTTCACCAAAAATCATTATAAAACCATTATAGAATGACATTTTAATGTAAAAACATGTAAAGTCATTTTTGATGGGTCAAGACGTCAAAAGAGTATTTTTCGACGACGAGTAATATTTTCAAAACTCGTAAATGTTATAAATAACATACGAAATGCATGCATAACATTACATTGCAACTCATATCAGATCATATCATTGGTATTAGGTACCGGATAACGACATTATTATACCTCAGTGTACTCACTTTGTCATTTCGTCAGTTACCAAGTGAGTTTCGTAGCCCCGCTTTTACTTGTTTTCATAAATGTTTTGGGGGGAGATACATGCTCAATTATTTTTCACAAGTACTTTAGATTTTAAGGCTAAAATCTATCATGATTACCATTGTTTCTAAATCAAAGGGTATACTATATAAATTGTTTGTTTGCGTGTACGTACTACGTCGTATAACGTTCTAAATCAGTTGACTACGATAATTGAGTTAAGTGCTATTGATTATGTGCTATTGTTCTACGTCGAGTTAAGTGCTATTGATTATGTGCTATTGTTCTACGCCGAGTTAGTACTATTGATTGTGTGCTATTGTTCTACGTCGAGTTAGGTACTATATTGTGAAATCATTTGACATCATGCACTTGATCATAAACTATATACATTTTGGCAATGGGTTGTGAACACACAGGTTGCAAGTTTTGTATGGGCGGGACTTGGAACTGAGTGGATTTACAATGCCTTTGCTGCATAAACGATTTCGATACATTGAGCCATGCACTATTTTGTGAATTCATTTGACGATTTCTGTTTAAACATAAACTCTACATATTCTGGCAATGGGTTGTGAACACACAGGTTGCAAGTTTTGTATGGGCGGGACTTGGAACTGAGTGGATTTACAATGCCTTTGCTACATAAACGATTTTGAAAGTCTTTACATTTCAACGATTTACAATGCCTTTGCTGCATAAACGATTTCGAAAGGCTTTACATTTCAACACAAACTCTATGAACTCACTCAACCTTTGTGTTGACACTTTAGCATGTTTTATCTCAGGTATCTAAGGCAATCACTTCATGGCATGCATTTGGACACATCATGGAGTCGTGGTGACGACGCGTCTCACTTGGGTTTTACATACTTTAAAACATCGTTGAATTGTAACAAACTTATTTCCGCACAAGTTGATTTTCATTTGGGACCTACTTTGTAAACTCTGATTGTTTTATTAAATCAAACGATGTATTTTCCAAACGACACTTTAGGTCGTTCAATATAACTGTGATTGTGATGCTATGACAGTCAATCCCCAGGAATTCCATTCCGCTGCAAAACAGGTAATTTGGGGGTGTGACAGATTGGTATCAGAGATTCAGTTATAGAGAACTAGGTTGCATCATTGACCCTAGACTATAACTACATCATCATAGCATCTCATCAATTCATCACAAGTGCATGTTCACTTTGCATGCGATTTATACGTACATTTTCGAGTTATTTACTTTCATTTCAAAACGATTGTCACATGGATGCCCTTAAATGCCCATTCCATTATCTTTCCCCATACTCTAACGTGGAGAATTCCTTGTCATTCCCTATCACAATTTTTTTATATCAGCTGATTCATCATCGATAACGACGAATGCCGAGATAAACTTTTTTATAGGGCGAAGTCGCTCTCATTCCTTTGTTTCACCACTAACATGTCGAGTTACACTTTATTCACACATTAAGTCTCTAAACCATCATACATTGAAGCACTCACAACACCTCATAACCCATCTTTTCGGAAACCGACGATCATTTTGAAACATAACCTCAAATTTATCATTTCTTATCACATTTCTTTGGAGCGTTTATTATTAATATCGGATTTTGCTACGTCTCACCCTTTCCTCTTATTTTGAAGAATTATGGCGCCGAAGAAAGCCACACCTGTAATGACCCAAGCGGCTATTCAAAAGTTGGTAAGGGATAGTGTAGCAGAGGCATTAAGGAGTGAAAGGGAAACAGTGGCTGCTGCTGCTGAGACCGCGGCTGCTGCTGAAGCCGCTAGGCTTGCTGCTACTGCTGGAAATGCAGGAGGATCCGGAGTTAAGAGCTGTTCTTACAAGGATTTCAAGAGTGGAGATCCCACTAAGTTTCGAGGTACCGAGGGAGCTACAGCCATGGTTCGATGGTTTGAAAAATTGGAATCGGTGTTTTTGCTTTGTGACTGTCCGGATGACAGTAAGGTTAAGTTTGCTACGAGCACATTACTCGATGGAGCATTGTCTTGGTGGAATTCTTATGCTCAACCGATTGGAATGGAGAATGCTTTCAAGCTTACTTGGGAGGAATTCAAGGGTTTGGTGACTAAGAAGTTTTGTCCTCGAACGGAAGTGAAAAAGTTGGAAACGGAGTTCTATGAACTAAAAACTATTGGGTATGATATCGACACTTATATTCGGAGATTCCAAGAATTGGCCGTGTTATGCCCATCTATGGTTTCAGATAATGAGAAGCTACTGGAGGCTTTCATTGAAGGACTTCCCGAAATTATTCAAGGAGACGTGACTTCTGACCGCAAACGATTGAGGAAGCTATTCGATTGACTCAAAAGCTCATGGCTCAGGTAGTGAAGAGAGGCAAGTACACCAACACCAACCAAAACAACAACAACCCCAACAACCGCACCAACTACAACAATAACCAAAACAACAACGACAACGACGATAACCAAATCAACAACAACAAAGAAAATGGGAAGACGACCAAGGAGGTTATGATAACGACAACCAAAACCATAACACTAACCATCACCAACAACATAATAGAAGACAAGAAGTCGCCAGGGTCTATGTTACTGCACCAACAGGGGAAGAGCTTATGCAGGAAACTTACCACGATGCCGCCAATGCACGCTACATCATAATGGTCCATGTGGTATATGGTTTAGCTGTCACAAAGTAGGACACCTTGCTAAGGACTGTAAGGGCAAAGCCGTAGTCACATGCTTCGGATGTGGGGAGCAAGGACACTATCGGAATCAATGTCCTCAAAACCAAGGTCAACAAGTCGAAGGTGCTCATGGGAATGTATATATGTTAGAAGGAGGAGGAGGAGCTCGTCATGGTCACAACAATGCAGAAGACTGAAGAAATCGGAACTAACAGTCTTATTTCTCCTTATGTATCATGTCGTACTAATTTTATGTTTTCCATCGTAACCGAATCTTTATAACCTAAGATGTACTACTTTTGCTAAACTACTCGTTGTAAAATATTCTCATCTATTGTACTTTATTTTCTTTCCGATTTGTTATCATTTACGAGGATTTTAATTCTTTTTACTTTAACTATCATTTTAACGACACTTCTCCATGTCTTCTCTCCTCGATGTTCATCACAATTTTAACATCAGTTGACTCAACACCAAACATAATATGAGTCGATTAGTCCAAGCATTGCATAGTTACTCCTAAATTATACATAGCCTGATCACCTATGTCTAATTCAGGAAGAATCATGCAATGAAGGGAGTAGTAGGCTTATATGTGTAAGCAATTCCGTAATCGAGCCAAATTTTCAAAAGATTTTCTTCAAACCACTTGTTTCCAGTTTGATCCGCGTGACAGTTCTTGTTTGATGAGTTGCAAAGATCGAGCTAGAAACAAGTTGTTACCTAAACCGATTTAGCCTAATCGTATGACAGGTCTTGTTTGATGAGTTGTGGGATTAAGTAAAAATCGGTTATCAAAAAGTCTTTTGAGGGTTTTGCTCGGGAATGGGAAAGTTTGCCACATCAAACCCTAAACCCGATAGACTAACACGAACTGAATTCAGGGACTGAATTCCTTTTTGGATGGGCGAATGTGACAATCCGTACTTTCAGGTCATTTCTTGACACGATTCATGTCTCATTATTTCAACATTTATCGTAAACTTGGTTTACGTGTTTCAAATTCGCGTAACCTTGGAGGTTTAGCGGCGAATTCATGATCATGACATCACGTACATTTCATATGGACTATGACTAGTCTACATTTCATTGACATCATTTGCATCACATTAGTTCATTCATGACATTTTATTTCACATTCATCGCGAAAATTTTTATATTTAATAATCGTTATCGCGTGAGTTATTATTTTGAATATTTAATCCATTACTTTCAAAAATGATCCCGACATATTTTTATACTTACATTGGTTTATAAAAACTATATTTTGAGTTCAACAAGTGTTTTGAATTTATTTGGTACATAAATCGTTAAAGTTATATTATTACGACGTTTTTCTTAAAAACTATACGATAATTATTTTATCACTCAAATTTCACAAGGAATGTATTTTTACAATTTTTATAATATCATTATACTCTATTTTGATCTATTAACAATTACTTTTACCTAAAAATTTCCATTTACCTTTACAAGTTACATTTTCCTACACATTTACTTACACATCATTGACAAATTATATACAAGTAATAAGAAAGAAAAAAAAAAAATATTATCTTCAAATCCCTCCCCCCTTGGCCGACCAAGGGGGAGGGTAGTAATAAATGGGGCATGGTCTTGATTATATATGTTTTTACACATAAACATAAAAGTCTTACTTCATAAAATTTTCCACTCATTCACTTCACAATTATTTCACAAGTATTAGCAGTTTCTTCTTCTTTGGGTGCTTCAAAACCGGTCACACATCAAAGAACCAAGGGATCAAGATTTTGTAAAATCAAGTGTTTATCAACCTAGTTATATCCTTTATATGGTTTTGAAATAAAAACCAAGGATATTTAAGTTAATCCTTGTTACTTACACCTCTTCATTTTCATTAGTAAGTATGTTTTTATCATTTTCATGTTTCCTTTTCATTTTCATATGTTTCTTTTCATTTTTGGAGCTAGTATGCAAGTTATGTAATTTATACCATTTATTTCATGATTTTTGAGTTATATATATATTTATGGTCATCCTATAATTATTCCCATGGTATTCTTTGGTCTTGATGGTGATTAGGAACCCATGACACCCTAAGAAGGTGTATGGTAGGATTAGATTAGTGTCGGAGTTGATTTGAAGGGATTAGAATAGGTTTTGTCCGAGAAAAACTATTTTCAATACGTATATAAAAGGTTCTGTCCTTGTTTCATTTTTCTGGAAAAACCGACAGTAGGCACGACATTTTGGCCTTGATATTTAGAAAATATACTTTAAAACGAATCCGTGGCCGCTTGAACGGAATAAAACGGAGTTATAACGAGTAAGTTATGGATTTTACAAGTTTGACGACGAAAATTATAGTTTTCTGAAATTTCAGCATGCTGTTTTTACATTGTTCGGGTCAAAAAAACGAGCCTTAAGCTTCACAAATTATTTCGACTTGTCAAAAATATATTAGTATACTTTGATACGAAGCTAAGGACGTATTAAACGTAGAAAACGGATTTGAAACGACAAAGATATGCACTCTTTCATAAACTTGCCGTAACTAATTTTCTGCACACAATTAGCCAAAACCACCATCTTTAACCCTTATTATCTTTATGTTCGAGACCTTTTGGACGAAAACTCCTGAACTGAAACTTTTAGATATCGATACAAACTTTCCAAAAAAGTCGAGTTCGTTCTCTAACGATCGACGTACACCGTTTTACGACTATTTTTCCGGAGCCATTTTTGTTAATTTCATGATATTTCCGACGACATTGTTTTGCGACGAAAAGTGTAAATTTCACCAAAAATCATTATAAAACCATTATAGGATGACATTTTAATGTAAAAACATGTAAAGTCATTTTTGATGGGTCAAGACGTCAAAAGAGTATTTTTCGACGACGAGTAATATTTTCAAAACTCGTAAATGGTATAAATAACATACGAAATGCATGCATAACATTACATTGCAACTCATATCAGATCATATCATTGGTACTAGGTACCGGATAACGCATCACATTATACCTCAGTGTACTCACTCTTGTCATTTCGTCAGTTTACCAAGTGAGTTTCGTAGCCCATGCTTTTACTTGTTTTCATAACTGTTTTGGGGGAGATACATGCTCAATTATTTTTCACAAGTACTTTAGATTTTAAGGCTAAAATCTATCATGATTACCATTGTTTCTAAATCAAAGGTTATACTATATAAATTGTTTTTGTTTGCGTGCTACGGTACTACGTCGTATAACGTTCTAAATCAGTTGACTACTGATAAATTGAGTTAAGTGCTATTGATTATGTGCTATTTTTCTACGTCGAGTTAAGTGCTATTGATTATGTGCTATTGTTCTACGTCGAGTTAGGTACTATTGATTGTGTGCTATTGTTCTACGTCGAGTTAGGTACTATATTGTGAATTCATTTGACATCATGCACTTGATCATAAACTATATACATTTTGGCAATGGGTTGTGAACACACAGGTTGCAAGTTTTGTATGGGCGGGACTTGGAACTGAGTGGATTTACAATGCCTTTGCTGCATAAACGATTTCGATACATTGAGCCATGCACTATTTTGTGAATTCATTTGACGATTTCTGTTTAAACATAAACTCTACATATTCTGGCAGTGGGTTGTGAACACACAGGTTGCAAGTTTTGTATGGGCGGGGCTTGGAACTGAGTGGATTTACAATGCCTTTGCTACATAAACGATTTTGAAAGTCTTTACATTTCAACGATTTACAATGCCTTTGCTGCATAAACGATTTCGAACGGCTTTTCATTTCAACACAAACTCTATGAACTCACTCAACCTTTGTGTTGACACTTTTAGCATGTTTTATCTCAGGTATCTAAGGCATTCACTTCATGGCATGCATTTGGACACATCATGGAGTCGTGGTGACGACGCGTCTCACTTGGGTTTTACATACTTTAAAACATCGTTGAATTGTAACAAACTTATTTCCGCACAAGTTGATTTTCATTTGGGACCTACTTTGTAAACTCTGATTGTTTTATTAAATCAAACGATGTATTTTCCAAATGACACTTTAGGTCGTTCAATATAACTGTGATTATGATGCTATGACAGTCAATCCCCAGGAATTCCATTCCGCTGCAAAACAGGTAATTTGGGGGTGTGACACCAGAGGAAGCTAAACAAGGGGTCAAGCGCAAGAGGGCGCCTGGTGATGATCTCGTAAGCTCATCTAGGAGGAAGCACCCTGTTATTCATGACGTGGAGTCATCATCAGAGGAATCATCGCCCCTCCGCTCAACTGAGACTACTCCTCCCAAGTAAGTGTTGTCGCTGAAACACTTAGTGCATCCTTACTTGTTGTATAAAATAATCATAAAATGTCTTTGTTTGCGGTGCGTATTGATACCTTGGGAGTACTGCTGGGCATTCTGGGATTCGCCTCCCAAGGCGAGTCCCATTCGCGTGACCCTCTTGTGCCAGAGAACCAGGCGCGATCCATTGGTTCTGAGGATATGCCAATGGACCAGCTAGTGAGAAGCTTAGTTTGGCTGCTGCCACCAGGCTGCATGGCATTTGGGCGCTAGCAGCTAAAGGTAAGATATGCTGGAGAGAGTAGCCAGAGCGCACAGAAGGACAGACAGATTGAGTTGCTGAAGGCACGTTTGGCTAGTGCTCAGGTGGAAGCAGAGTTGGCGCGCTCTTATTCCCAAAAACTTTCTGGGGAAAAGATGGCGTTGCTGACCCAAGTGAGCCAGGAGCGTGCTGCGTTGGAAGAGTATAAGGCTTCTTGCGTATGGGCTGTTAATCATTTGGAGAAGGGGAATGATGAGCACTTCTCTCGGTTGGGAAAATTTCATGAAGCTGTGGATGGAATGCTGAAGGAGCAGGAGATGAAACTTAGGCTTCAAGCTCAGTTGAATATGATGAAGAGCTGTATCCTCAGCTGGTTTCCACTATCGCCGAGCGCAGGTGGCTTATCAGCCATGGTTTGCGCCTTGCTGCCCTCAGTACCTTGGAATCTCGAGAGGTGGTAGACGCATTTGGGGGGGGGTTGTGCAGTGCGCGCTAGCGCGTGGCAAGGCAGAAGCTATAGAAGAGCTTCATGAGGGTGGCCTCTTGAAAGTGCCTGTCGCACAGGTGCCTGGGTATAACGAACATGCCTATGATGATCTGGTTGCTGCAATGGAGAAGATGAAGCTGTTGGAGCTTCCTCGATGCGGAGTTGGAGCGCGACAAGAGATTATCCCATAGGTGTGATTATGGAGGGATTGACCTTGGCCCGCCATCGTGCGATAATCAGAGACGCACCTGACTATTTTTTGAAGCCTGATGAGTCACAGCTGCAAGTGCCTATTTGTGCTCACCAGCGACATCTTGAACCTTTCGCTCTTGTGAAGGAAATTCCTTTGAAGGAATCCTTAGAAGCTCATGCTACGAGGTTTGAAAAGAAGAAGGGTGTTAAGGGAAAGGCCATTCTATGTGGTCTTGGCGCAGCGCATCTTCCTAGATCTGACGGGGTACCTGTTAGTGTTGCCACGGTATCACGCCAATATTCTGATTTGTTGAAGAAGCTAAAAGAGGCTGGGGACGCTGCAAGCCATGTGGAGAGCTCACATCTTAGGCGCTGTAGGAGTATATAAGTTATGTCTTCTTTGTAAATATCCTTTTGTAAGAACTCGTGGTCCTTAATAAATTTTTCCTTTTGTTGAATGCGTGTTGATGTGGTTGCGACTTATAATGTTTGTACTCAGTTATCTGTCTTTGCATAAAAAAACGTACTTGTTGTCTAAGAATCAAACTGTTACATAAGTGCGAATAATGTATGAAGTCCATAATCATGTATGAAAGTCATGACCTATCATACTTGAAAAATAATGTCTAAGTACTTTTTTCATAATCGTGTATGGTGTGATATGCAGCGTACTGTAAATATCATATCAAGGAGCCAAGAGTCTTGATTCCTAGTTTGTTAAAAGCGCACAGTATGCATTGTTGCGCATCCATCATGGAATGCGCATTGAACTTATTCCAACGTCTTGAAAATAAGGTGTTTAACAAGGATGCATGATCCAATATTGATGGGTTTGCAACCCTCTTACTCAACGAGTTATTTAGTAGGTTTACTCATCCTGTTACCATCGTGGGTTTATTAAGTGCATGCATGCCATGTAGGCAAAAGATAATATAACAACAATATTAAGACATAAATAAGATGCGAATAACAAATTGAAATGTGTCGCGGAGTTAGCTAGAAACCGCGACGTTTTATTAATACTTGCAAGTTTTTGTAAAAAATAAAAAACACATTTGCCTAAGTAAACCAGAATGTAAATACACGGATATTTATTGAGCACTATACTAAAGCAGTGGTGTCCGTCTGCGTGGGCCGTGGCCGTTCCTAGAGGTAACATCGTTTGAGATTGTAGATGTTCCATGTGCGTGGTAGCTCACGACCATCCATGTCACGTAGCTTGTACGCCGCTTTTCCTAATGCTTCAATGACCTCATAAGGTCCTTCCCACTTCGGTCCAAGTTTACCTGTATCTTCTGCATGGCTCGCATCATTAGCACGATATACAAAGTCGACCGGTTCAATGAGGTGCTTCAACCTTAGCGCCATAGTATCCTTTCATTTTTGACTTAGCTCTCGCCGATATAGCCGCGTTGCGCTCGCTTTCTTCCGTAAGATCCAAGTCAATACGCCGCTCATCGTCATTGGTTGTAATATTAACTTCGGCAAGGCGAATAGTTGGCATCCTAATTTCGGCTGGTATAACGGCTTCTGTCCCATAGACAAGAGAAAAGGGAGTGTCTCTCGTGCTAATTTTGATTGAAGTGCGGTGCGCCCACAAAGCATGCGATAGTTCCTCTACCCACCTTCCTTGTGTTTGTCTGCGTGCTTTAATTCCTTCACCTAGACTTCGATTTGCACGCCGACCAAACCATTGGTTTGTGGGTGTTTAACTGACGCGAAGTGTTGTGCAATATTCAGTTTCTCGCACCATTCCTTGAAAGGGTTGTCACAGAATTGTTTTCCATTATCCGAGATGATTTCCCAGGTGTAATCCAAAACGGCATACGATATTTTCCCAAACAAATCATTTTACCCGGTTACATTGATTGTCGCGACCGCTTTTGCCTCAATCCATTTAGTGAAATAGTCTATAGCCACTATAAGGAATTTCAATCCCCGCCGCACAGGGAAGGGGCCTGCAATGTCGATACCCCATTTATAGAATGGCAACGGCGACGTAATAGGTGTTAGCTCCTGTTGTGGTTGGCGTGGAATGGGTCGATGAACTTGGCAGCCGCCACACTTTCTTATTAAGTCCCGCGTCCACGGTGCATCGTAGGCCAACAAGATCCGACCGTAAAGCAAGCGCGCCACAACGGACCGTGGTCCCGAGTGCATACTACATGAACCGTGGATCTCTCGGAGTACGTGACCGCTTGAAGGGTTCCGACACATCGGCCATGGTTGCAAAAATGAGCGCCGATATAGTATATCGCCCCGAAGTTCAAACCTCTGCGTGATGTGCGCCGCATCGCCGGGCGCCCTTCCGCTCTTGGGGTAATATGCCCTTGCTTATAAACTCTACGATTGGAGTCATCCATGTAGGACCTTGTTCCTCTATCACCATGGATATCTCCATCTCAGAGATGGACTTGCTCTTCAGAGTTTCCACCAATACTTGTTTTGACAGGTGCGCAAAGCTTGTGGATGCAATCTTGCTAAGTGCATCCGCCTTTCTGCTTTTCCCCTAGGAACTTGTTTGATGGTAAACTGTCAAAGCCCCGGATTAGGGACTTGGTCTTGTCGAGGTATTGAATCATGTTTTCCTCTTTAGCCACATACTCGCCCAATACATGGTTGGCTACCGCACAGGAATCCACATTTTCTTCTAGGTTGCGTATGCCCATTCGAGCCGCATACGTTGTCCAACAATCAGGGCTTCATACCGCTCGTTGTTTGTTGCCGGAATTCAAAACGCATTGCGTAAGTGAATTCCATTCCCTCGGACTCATGAGGATAAGGCTCGCCCTGACCGGCCCACGCATGAAGATCCGTCCGTGAATAAGATCCATGGTTCTTGTAGTTCCACCTTGTTTTGTGAAGGTGTGTCATAAGTATCCGGTTTTTCAATGATGAAGTCTGCTAGTATCTGCCCCTTAATCGCAGTACGTGATCTGTAGGAGACACTACAAGAAAAAGGTGTTTTTGGGACGAACTTTTTTGGAACGGCAAAAAAAAACGTGCCAAATACTTGTATTTAAGACTGTTTTGGTAATCGTGCCAAAAAGATAGGTATTAGGAACCACCATTAAAAAACCGTCCAAAAAACGTGTGTATTTGGGACAGTATTTTAAAAAGGTGCCAAATGGCTATTTATTTGGAACAGTTTGAAAAAATTGTGCCAAATACCTACGTATTTGGAACTACTATTAGAAAACCGTTCCAAACACATATTTTTTGAGAAGCTTTACGAAAACCGTGCCAAAATACTTGTCAATTTGAAACGTTTTGTGAAAACTTATCCAATACGTATGCATTCATAACCTCTAATTTAAAAGTCTTTCTAAATGGGACGAGTTAATGGTGATGAGAAACCTTCTTGTAATCCAACTTTAATATATTGTAATTCAACTTTATTATAGTGGTTACCATTCGCATAAATAATCGAAAAGGATTTAAAAAATAATATTTTACAAACTCTCACGCATTCTTATTCTATTGGAAATGTTTTTACTTCACTAGCTTCCACTGACCTTCATCGTTATGCATCAACAACCTTTCAACAAAAACTCAAGAACACAACGTTATAGAAGGAAAGGAAATAAAACGATAGGATACTGAAAATTAATTGTGTTGTTAATTTTTCTTTAATAGAAAGGAAAGAAAACATGATGGAAATGAAAGAAAAATTCTTAGCATTGTACTTCAAAATTTTCCTACCAAATATGGGGGATTTAGAGGGATCCAAAACTACACAAAAAAAAAATAGAGTATATAATGATCAATATAACCCTCAATATTTACTCATATTTGACTCTTGTGATATAATGAACATGTTTAAAAGAGCATAATTGTAACTGTGCCGCATCGGACGAGTATTGTGCTAGTCTTTTATTGAATAAAATATGTTTTATGCAATGTTTTGAAAACTGTTTTTAATCGATCCGTCGAAGTCACCGAGTTACCGGTTTCAACCTTCAGGTCAACCCGTTTACTATTAAAAAACTTTTTTTCAACCGAATCAACCGGTTTGACCACCGGTTCAACCGTCCGTTCGACTACCTCGCCAACCCGGTTTTATAAAAATAAAAACCAAACCCGGTCGGGTTTCGAGAACTGAAGTTGACCCGGTCACTTAAAACTCGGCGGTCTAACCTATTAATCCGCTTTAAAAACCCGTTATTTTTAGCCCTTTTTGGCCGGGACCGGTTCAACTAGTTAACTCGGCCGGGACGACCCGGGTTTCAAAACATTGGTTTCAAGTAATTTATTGCACTTACATTTTCGTTGTTATATAAATATGTACTTTTATTTAAATAATGTTGTTCCCCCCAAAATTTTCAGCAAATTGAAATTTACTCGAAGTTCCCCTCTCATGCTTTTCCCAAAAGCCCAAACCCAATGTAAGAAATATGAATTTAGGGTTGCCGTCTAATAAAGAACTCTTTGCAATAACAACCATACTACACCACCTCCTATCCTGCATCCACTTCGTAACAACCTTCCTTTGAGGTTTGTTTAGAGAACGGTAAGATTTGAATCTGATGACTCAAATCCATGATAACCAACTACTCGAATTAAACCTATTGGAATCCTATTTTCTTGTAAGAACAATCCCGTTCTCCTTCTCTGTGTGATTGTGTCTAGCTTTTTACAGGTTATATGATGCCCAACAACTGCTCGATGGATTGCATAACGAACTTTGTGTTAAACTAATTACTATTATTTTCACCATGTAAAGGTACATCCTTTCTAAATTATTTTCATCATCTAATATTGGTGATATACATTTATGGTCGGAATAGTTTTTGGAAAAAATCAATAAATAGTAATGAAGTTTCATTAGTGTTTCAATTTACTCACTCATACTTTTCTTGGTAAGGTTTAACCACTCATGTTTTAAAAGTGTTCCATTCTTATGTAATTTTTATGTTTGAGTGACCAAAACGGAACAGTTCTCAAACTTCATTATTATTTAGTAACCATTTTTTTTGAGTGTGCATAAGTTGGTTGTACATTGAGTCGGTTGAGATTAGTGAAATTCAGGGAGTAGGTGTTTATTATCAAGGTACAACCAAACAATGCACTTATTTGGAACATTTACACAACAATGGAACACTATTGAAACTTGAATGATTTTAATGATTAATATAAAGTTCGAGTGACTAAATTGGAACAGTGACGAAACTTTGTTACTATTTGGCAACATTTTCCCAATAGGTTTCTTTTGGCACACGGCTATTATTAGGAATCTAGATTAATTAGTGATAATGATCAAAAAAAGAGATCTTATGTATTGACATCAGGTTTGTGACATCTTATGTATTGACATCGTGTTTGTGACATTCATGTGAGTTAAAGTATTATGTAGTCATGATGGTAATGTATCTCTCATTATAATATTTGTGTTTCTAAATAGAGTAAAGTCCAAAATACATCCCTGTGGTTTATCTCGTATTCTGTCTCGCTACATCCTTAAACTTTTTTTGGCACAAAACCATCCCTCCGTTAGTAAAGTTGGCACAAATACATCCTCTGTTAGTAAAATCAGTTAATGAGGACTAACGGTGCAATTATTTCTCCGTTATCTCCTAACGAAAGAGAATATTTGCACCATTAGTCCTTAGGACTAACAATGCAATAAAATAAATTGCATCGTTAGTCCTAAGGACTAACGGTGCACTCTACCGCCACCGACCACCCAACGCCACCACCACCTTCACCGCCACATCCACCCACCACCACCCAACGCCACCACCCCTACCTCCATGTCGCTACCCACCGCCACCACTGCCACCACCCCCACTTCCACCGTCGCCACCCACCACTAACTGTTTTTGTTTCAGTTCTTTTGTGGTTCATGGATCCAATTACAAATTGTTGGAGCATACAGTTCCATGTGGCTAAACATTGACAATTTATAGTGGAAATGCCTAAACGGAGCAAAGCTTGGCAAATTGCATATCATACTTGTGACAGGAATCAAATGTTAATGCAACAATCATCAAATTGTGGCAAAAATCTAGGCTATCATCTGGTGTTTTCATAATCTAATTATCGGCTTATCGCCCAACTACAATTCCATGAGAGTATATAGTTAAAAATTAATAAAAATAGTTTGAACACTTGTGAAATGCACACCAAGTGAAAAGCAGGTATTGTTCAAATAGTTTTGTTCTTTTTCCTCCTTTGGGTAGAGCATCAGTAGACAATACATTATATAATGTCTTTTCTAGCTTGTGTTTCTTCTAGTAAAACATAAATCACATTTCCTTAAACTCCTATGTTGAATGCAATATCCAACCTTTATGTCATATTCAAAACTTTCAAACATGTTTTCAAAGATCAAAGAACTATCCTTAAACAAAAACTGGCACGAGATATTGTCGTTATACAACAACTTAAACAAATCAGGAGTTAAGTTAACATAACCATCATTATTACATCCAATACTAAAAGCGTGTTCCGCGACATCTTTTAAACATGGGCAGTCACTTCTGTTTCGTGGAATATAATGATATGTGGGTACATTGATCATGGTTATTTCGATAAAGGAATGTGTGCGTTTACGCAGGCGAGAGGACCGAATGTGTCGACTTTAGTACTTGCAGTTCAAGCGATTCATAAGGTTGGAATGTTAAGTGAAGGCCATAAAATGCATGGTTATATGGTTAAGAGTGGGGTTTTGATGGTGCAATCGGTTCGAAATCCTGTTTTGTGTATGTATGCGGATATGGGAATGGAGTTTGCGCGAAAGGTGTTTGATGAAATGCGTGACAGAAATGTTGTTGCATGGAGTGTTATGGGTGGTTGTGGTGGGGGTGGAGGTGGCGGTGGTAGATGGTGGAGGTGGGTGGTGGTGGTAGTGGTGGGTGGTGGCGCGTTAGGTGGTAGGTGGCGGTGGAGTGCACCGTTAGTCGTAGGACTAACGATGCAATTTATTTTATTGCATCGTTAGTCCTAGGACTAACGTGCAAATATTTCTCTTCCGCTAGAGATAACGGAGAAATATTTGCACCGTTAGTCCTCATTAACTGATTTTACTAACCGAGGGATGTATTTGTGCCAACTTTACTAACGGAGGGATGGTTTTGTGCCAAAAAAAAGTTTAGGGATGTAAAGTGAGACACAAGATAAACCACATGGATGTATTTTGGACTTTACTTTTCTAAATATATGTACACCTACAAAGACTGCTAATAATGTAACTCTTTTTTTTTTTTTTTTTTACGATTCACAGAAAGGCATCACAATTCATAGATGGTGTTTTTATGTTCAAGGTAAATAAATTCTTTATTGCACATCATTTATAAAATATAATGATTAGATTCTTATCATTTGATTATGGTTTTATCATTTTTGTACTCGATCATTATTGAAGTTTTCTTTGCGAGATCATAACTTGGTTGAACTCAAGCAAGGATGCGGATCACGGATCAAGAAAAATAACTTCAGAAATGAGAAGAATAAACTATTTTAGGGGATACTTGTAGACATTAGTTGTAGAATTTGTATGTTTCGTTTACTAGACTATGTAATCGTTGGCAATAATAATGAAATTATTGTACACTGTAATGGTTTATATTGGTTAATTGAAAGCACAATAAACATATGGTTTTATTTGATGCTCCATCGTCAAGAATTAGCGTCTTTTATTACTTATGCTCTTTTGGTAATTCACTATAGTAGTTCTAAATATTTCAATTGTAATAGATGAATTAACATTTTAAAAATCGTGTCAAAAGCTTTTGGCACCGTGAGATAAACCGTGTCTAATGCTTTTGGAAACGGTGATAAAAAATCCGAAATCATTTGGGACAAAAGTCAAAATTGTGCCGAATAAGCATTTGGCACGACAATTCACTAACCGTACCAATTACTCTCCATATAGCACAAAAGTGCAAAACCGTCCTAAATCCGAGCCAAATACTATTAGGCACAATTTTACCCTGACCCAAATATATTTGGCACCCTCATATTTAGGACGATTCCAAAACCGTGCCAAGTCGTGCCAAATAGTATTTGGCACGGTATTTTGACTATTTGGCACAATTTTCCTTCGTCCCAAATACCTGTTTTTCTTGTAGTGAGATGTTATGCTCACCTAGCAACACACTCCACTTCTGTAGTCGTCCGGATGCATCGGGTTTGGAGATGATTTGCTTGATAGGTTGGTCTGTGATCACTGCTATTGGGTGCGCTTGGAAGTACCTGCACAGCCGTTTAGCGGCGAATACTAATGCCAAGACCAACTTCTCCATTGCACTATAGTTAATCTCTGTTTTCTTGAGTGCTTTGCTTACAAAGTATACCGGTGTTTGTACTGAATTCCTGTCTGTCAGTAGTACCGCGCTGACTGCTCCATTAGTCGCAGATAAGTACATAATTAATTCTTTCCCTGGGCGAGGCGCGACTAGCGTGGGGAGCGCTGCTAGGTGCTGTTTAAGCTGTATGAAAGCTTCTTCTGCTTTCGTTGTCCAGCGGAAGTCTCCCTTTTTTATACACTTCTTGAGTGTTTTAAAGAGAGGGAGTGACTTGTCTGCGGATTTGGACAAGAATCTATTCAAACCGTCCAGTTTTCCGTTTAGAGATTGGACTTCCTTCAATGTGCGCGGTGAAGGAAGTTGGATGACAGCCTTTGTTTTTTCTGGACACGGTTTAATGCCATCGGGCTCTATCAAGTATCCCAGGAACATGTCTTCTGTAGCTCCAAAGGTACATTTCTTAGGATTTAACTTCATGTTGATCTCACGTAGGCCTTAAATGTCTCCACAATGTTGCGCACCAATTCGTCCTCGTATGGATTTTTATGACAAGGTCGCAACGTAAACCTCTAGGTTGCGCCCACCTGTTTTCAAATGCGTTATCTACCAATCGGTAGGTGGCGCCGCGTTTTCGCCGGGACATCTTAGTATAACAATAGATGCCTTGGCTTGTATGGAAAGCCGTTTTTTCCTCATCTTCTTTAGCCATCTAGATTTGGTGGTATCCTTTGTATGCGTCCAAGAAGCATTTGAGTGGGTATCCGCACAAAGATTCCATCTTCCAGTCTATCTCTCGGTAGTGGGTAGCGTCTTGTGGACATGCTTTGTTGAGATCCGTGAAGTCCGCGCACATCCGCCAACTACCGTCGCTCTCTTGACCATCACCGGTTGGAAAGCCGGTCATGGTAATAGACTTCTCGCATGATACCTGCGTCCACAAGTTTATGTACTTCTGCTAGAATTGCTTGTGCGCGCTCTGGAGCCTGGCCGCGCTTCTTCTGTCGTGACTGGGGAGTATCCTTGTCGGATTCTCAACCTGGTTCTAATTGAGCGTGGTACACCGGTCATGTGCTTTGGTTCCCACGCAAAGATATCCACATTCTTTTGTAGGAGTGTGCACACGGCGCCGCTGCGGATCGACATCGATCCCCGATCGATACTTCTTGATCTGGGTAATCGGATGAATTGCGACCCTCGTGTTTGATACTTTAGTTGCGCGCTGCTCAAATGTGTGTCGTCTCACATGTAATCTTGTTACATTCTCTAGGTGGTACGGTGGTATTGTAGAGAGTAACAATGCCTCCCTCCATCGGGAACTTGAGCATCCCATTGCTGTAGACTGCATCATGGCACAAGGCTGATATCCCTGGTCTTCCAATAATGCCATTGTATGGCGAAGGGGATTTGATCACCATAAAATTCATCCAGGCTATTGTGGAGTGTTTCTTATCACCAACATTGACTAGTAGGCGTATTTGCCCCATGGGCCATTTCTTTTCTCCTGTAAAACCAGTCAACGAAGTCATGACCGGGCTTAACTGACTTCGTATCTCAGATCGCAGTCGCTTAAAACAATGTTCATACATTATGTCTGCGGAAGCTCCTCCATCAACATACATTCGGTGGATATCGTGACCCCCTGCATTGATTTCAATGGTGAGTGGTTCTACCATGCTATCCAGCCAAGGTGGGGAAAGAGATTTCGCTTCCACGGGAAAATTTTGGTGATGTTTTGCCTAGTCATTCGCGCCATGATTGTATCATGTAGATGGTATCGCCTTATCTTTGGGTGCTTCTTTCTTGTTCCCAGTCTTTTGCTTATCTTTCCCTTCCTAGATGTTCTTAACTAAATGGTCCAATCTGCCTTCTTTTACTAGCTTATCAATTAATTGGCGCAATTGGACACACTCATTGGTGGTGTGGCTCTTCTGTCCGTGATAGTCGCAGTATCCGTTCCCCACACACCGATCTTCTGGGTTGCGAATTGGTGGGGATCTTGGGAAGTTTGCGCCTTCCGCCACGAATATCTCCTTTGGAGTTTTGGTTAGCGGGGTGTATTTGTCATTATCTCTCCGCTCCCTCGCCGCGGTAGTTCTTGTTGCGGTTGCTACTCTGGTCAATGGATTGTCTCCTAGGCTGTTCTTGTGACCTATAGTTGGAGTAGCCTTTTTGTCGTGCCGCGGCGGCTTCTCCTTAGATAAAGGACCTCGTACGTTTCATAAGTTCATCAAAGGTTTGGGGGACCTTTTCGTTCAACCTTTTGATGAGTTCTGGGTGATTGATCCCGTTCATGAACCCTGAGATCTTTAGTATTTCGGGGCATGCCTTGACATGTATGCACTCATATTTATAGCGCTCCACATAAGCGCTTGTAGATTCCCCCTGGCGCTGTTTTACCCTGGCAAGTTCGACAGGGTTTTCGGCGCATTTCTTCCTTTGAGTGAAGTTCAGGCGAAACGCCTTGCGCAGCTCTTCAAAGCCATCAATGCTTCTGCGTGGAAGCTTACTGAACCAATTTCGCACATTTCCCACTAATGTGGAATTGAACATGTGGCACCACACAGGTTGTGGCCAGTTCTCGATAGTGGCGGCTGATTCGAAAATTTTTAGGTGATCATCGTGATCGCCTGCTCCATCATAGGTTTTCACATTGGAGGGCATGCGCCTTTTCTTTTTTTTCTGAAAAATCGCTGATGCGTCGAGTGAACTCGTCCACCTTTTGGCGGCGCCAGGGAAGAGACATATCTTCCTCCTCCTAGTCATGATATCTTCCCCTGGACTTCCAGTGTCCTGTTTCTCTGTCCTAGTTGTCCGAGGAGTCACCAGAGGACGAGCTTCCCTTCTTTCGGCGCTTGCGCCGACTGTCCTCAGAATCCGAGCTTGAAGAGCTCTCACTTGGTGAGTGCCGTCGTCCCAGTCTGTCGTGGACCCTGCGGCTACCAAGTCTAGCATGGACATTGGTACGCCGTCCGCCCTCTTCGTGTTCTTCCAGATACTGCAGGTCAACTGCTTCATCGTTCTCAACTCTCTCCCGATTCGGTAAACACCGGGGCGGCGGTTATCCTTCCCGTGCCTCTCCCTCTGATGACGCGATGGGGATGTCTCATACTCTGAGTCAAAGTTGAGTCGGGTTTTCGTGCTCAATCGACCTCTTTTTCGCTTCCGCTTGCATGAGGGCAGCCAAGGTCTCATAGTTTTGAGACACGAAGTCACTTGGCGCTAATTCGGGGTGACTCCTCTTGAGCGAAGGTGTTCGTTTCCACCATGGACCCTTGTTTCGGTCAGGTGTGTCTGGCGGGTTTGTGAGGCCCGTTTCTGGCACCGATTGGAGGGGGTGGTGAAAAGGTTGCGCAGTGGGTCTTCTGCGTTGGTGGTTGTTGTAGCAGCATGGGTTGTCCCCGTGCGTGGTTCCGCTGTCGTGAAGACCAGACTTGGGCCCGACCCTTGGTTTTTAGTCACACTGGTTGTTCCAGAGGCCTGCTTAGAAGCTAATCCACTTTGCTGCTTCTACCCTTGTAGGTCACCATGCGATCGCTGGCTTATGTTTCCTGGCTTTGTCATTCTAGTTTTTAGTGATTTGGTCCCACGGATGGCGCCACTTGTTGATACAAAAGTTGGGCATTCCTTGTTTGGACTCTGGTTCCCGTATCAATTAGATCTTAATGCTTGAGACCTGCGCACTAAGAAAACAAAAAACACCGTTAGGTTTACCGTGGGATTGTCTCCCACGATTATCCTCTGGCGTGAGAGTAAGTAATCGGTTTTAGGGTTTAGTGGAGAGTTAGGGTTTGAGATCGTACCTTTTAATGAGGCTTGGATGCCCTTTATATATACACGAAATCCTTATTGGTTTCGTGCTCCCCAACCTTCGGCGTATCCCGCCTAAGTCGGTCATTGAATACATATCTCCAAAAATAAGAGATATCCGATATCTAAAGCCATAAATAACTTCGGGTTTGGGCCTTCGTGAGCCCAAACCATTACCGGGTTAGCCCAGTCGTACTGGGCTCACTAGTAGCGGTCATTGGTCGGGTTCGTGACCCGAATACGGACTATACGTCATCAAGGATAGACATGTTTGGGTCAAGAACAGGTCAACCCATCTAACCCGTTTAATAAACGGGTTGTGTTTGGGTTGAGTAAATACTAAACATGTCAACCCGTGAACCCGTTTAACTATACAAGACTCAAAAAATAAAAAATATAACCTAGTTTTATATGTTGGATGTAGATTAAATATATATGTTTTATGTACTTAATATGAGTGAATTACGATTATACCTCAAACATCATTGAAATTGACATTTATAACTTTGAAAATTGTCGTATAGTTATTTGTATGTTCTTTTTATTATATTTTAGATCCTTATATCACATTTTCATTTAAACTAGTTAAAATAAAAAACCACCAACCTTATTCGCTGCTTGACCTATTTAGTTAAATAGGTTAAACATGTCATAAACGGGTTACACGTGTTATGCAGGTCTGGGTTAGGGTTGAGTTTCTTGACACGATTAATAAATGGGTCGTGTTTGGGTAGAGGATATACCAACCCGACAACACGGGAACCCGAATAGGTCTGTTAATATAAATATATGGAATGGAACTCAATGAGCTTAAGCCTCAATTAAAGAAATGGGAAGAACTTTTTAGAGCCAATGTCATAAGCACCATAGGAAATCGTGACCATATCAATTCTTGCCTTTGCTACATGCTCTATATCTTGTCTACTCGTCAACCATTCAACTTGGCATACTACATTGCTAGGAGGATGGCCGACATTCCCACTCAAGGCACCGTTCCTCTTCCCTACGGGATGCTTCTTACCCGTTTCATTAGCACTTTTGCACCCATTCCACCAAGTCCTAGAGGCATAAAACTTGACTATCCTCTTATCCCTTGCATCTTTGTGTCATTGAGTGATGAAATGGTATCCAAGACGAAGACCAAAGGAAAACGGCCACAACCTCCTACTCCTTCAACTTCATCGTCAAATAGCTCGGAAGACGGACTCCCCAAATCTAGGCTTCAACCTCACGAGTACTACGCCTCACTTCCAGAGATTGAGAACCCCTCATAGGAATTCAAGCAAACGAAGGGTATGTTCAAGTGTCTTGGAAGGATGATTTCCAAGATTAACAAGAAGTTGGACAAGTGAGGGAGGTTTTAAGGAGTGTTTGGTACAAGGATAAAAACAATGATGTATGATGTAATTGATGTGTTTTCACTTTCTAGGATGATAACTAAACTTAAAACAATGATGTGAACTAACTTTGTCATGCAGGGGGATAACATTCAGATGTTATCAAATTTTCACGTTTTCACTTTTTAGTGAAAATCACTAGCCCCTATTGGAAATCATGCTCCCTTGTGTTTATTTGTGTGTTATTGCTTGTTCCTAACCAGAAATAATTATCTCCATATGTTTTAAGAAAAATTTCAGGACTCGAAAAAGTTCCCGAGAGTTAAAAAACGCCTTTGTGAACAATTCTGCACAACACGGATTTGACGGACCCAATTTTTTGGTTCCATCCATTATGAAATTTGGTACCGCCAAATTCATACTGCCGGACCAGACGGAACCAAAATGTGGGTTCCGTCTTTGATAATTTTTGGTGCCGTGGATCACTGCAGGTAAGTTGCTGGATTTTACTAAATCCCGCACTCTAATTTACCTAATTTTGTTTCTAGGATAGTTTTTACTGCTTTCCATTTATATTAGGACTAGTTTAACTTACTTAGACCAATAGGATATCCATTTCCCACCAAAATTCAAAAATTCTCAAAATCCACCCAAGGAACCCTTTTTATAATGGAAGGAACCATTATTTTGGTTCCTTGTAATCCGTGGATGACTGATTTCCAGGATTTTGCAATGATTGAAGCTCATTTATTGCATATCTTGCTCATTTTACTCAACACTTCTTGTATGGATTAACTTAGGGAGATTTGACATGCATTTAAACTCTTACAAATCATTAGGAACCACTTCACTTGTATGGCTTAACATCAAATCAAACACGAATTTTCATAATCTCATGATCCTATAAATTAAGACATCAAGGATGGTCATTTTCACACCTCAACAATTTCTTCCTTCTTCTCTTAGCATAAGCTTGATCACAATGACAAAGTCATCTACAACATCACCATTAACCAAATCTCTCAAGAAAACCAAAAGAATAAGTGTAAGACCTTGTTGTTTTGTCAATGTTAGTTCCTCCTCAGACTCATCACCACTCAACATTTCATCTCTAATAAGAGATGAAAACTTCCTCACCTTGAGTACTCCAACTCCACCACCAAAATCACCCATTATCATCACCACTCCACCACCTACTAAAACACCAATTGTCACCTCTCCTCCACCGGCTCCAATACAATCATCAAAAACACCATCACCACCAAAATCTCCAAAGCTTGTACATATAGAACTCTTCTCAACTCCACCAACATCTCCAAATCCATTCTTGGATGACTTGAAAGACCTACCTCCTAGGCCCACAAATCCACCACCTCTTCCATCTTTCGGAACCTTTGAACATAACGCTCATGAACTACCAAGAGCATCATTTAAACCAAATGCCCCTTTTCAAAATGAACCTAGACCCCGTCTCTTCCACCCAATCCACAACGATATCCATGGGCCACTCTATGGAGATCATGCTCTACCACATACATCCTTTTCCCCACATATTGATGACATTGATGAGTCAATGTGGGAAGACCACCCACAATCTCAAGTAGAGATACAAGCTCATCTAGAAAACTTCCATGCCTTTTCAAACATAGTGGACTCTCATCTAAATGAAGCATTGCAAATGCAAAATGCTTTGCTTTCTTCCCTCATTGCTCTATCAAATACCAACAATACTTCCACAAATGTTTCACCACCAAACAATGATCCTATTCTCCTACCTCGACGTGGTTGCTCCCATTGTGAGCGCACCGCCCATTTTAGTGGAAGAACCCGAATAATGGTCCACGAGTTACAAGATGAAATGAGGTTCATCCTCAATCATATCCTTGAGCATATTAACGCTCTTTCTCATCCTCCTCCTCAATAGGATGGTTCTTGCTTTATTTTTAGGACTTTTTATTTTCTAAGTTATTTTTTTTCTAGGATTTTATTTTTATTTTTCTAAGATATTTTTCTTTTTTTTGAATTTCTTTTATGTATCAACATCTCTATTATGTTCCATTTTATGACTTTTAAGTCATAAAAATTTTAAGTAATGAATGATGTTTATTATTTTGTTGTTGGTGATTACTTGTTAGTTGGAATTATTTGTATACTTGTGATGATGAATGTTACTAACCTTTCTTTTGTAGCTTTTCACAATCCATGTATCTTTCTCTTGGCACCCAATTAAGGGGGAGCATGGGCCAAGGGGAGAATTTGGCTCGGGCTCATTGCATTTTCCGCATCGCCTCTTCTTTTTGTTTCTACAAAAAGGGGAGAATATTATTGAACTTGACCATTGACTTTCAAAAAGTCAACATCATGTTTTGACTTTCAAAAGTCAAAATTGTAGAATACCAAATATTGGACAAACAAATGTTCAACTAGTCATAACATAAAATTATCCTTTTAACTAGTTCTTCCAAGTTCAAATTAATCTCATATTTTTATAATTCTTGTACATCTTTACATCTTTGATAAAAATAAAATTTATATTGTCCTCAACAAAGGGGGAGATTGTTAATACAACTATCGTCCTAAAACGTTATTTATATTTTATGATCTTTACCTTGTTTTGTTAACGACAAAAGTAAATTTCATTTTTGTAAAGTATAAATCTTGTCAAGATTAATAGACACTAAAATAAGATTTTCTTAAATAAAGTATTCATCACTTAAGCATTACATCTTATCACATTTTGATTAGCTACATATCAATCAACATTGATATCCTTCTAAACTATAATGTGCATCAACATTTTTAGAACAAGTATGTTTAGTTTCTTAAACATAACATTAGATAAGTATTTACTTATATAACATATTAATTCTAAAAATGGAAAACTACATATTACATCATGGCTTGCATCTTATTAGAAATCTTTAGAAGATTATATAGAATATTTTGTTTAGATATTCACTCATTATACTCATTATATCTTACATAATCTTGGAGAGATTTGGATGATCTTTGAGAGATTTTTTGTGATCTTTACTGTCAGACTGGCGGAACCAAATTTTATAAAGGGCGGAACCCTTTTTTTGGTTACGTCTAGTCCGTGGTCTTGCTGATCACTTGGCCTATAAATAGCAAGCCAACCCAAGCTGTTTTCTCATCCCAAATTAGCATAAAACACATACATTATCTCATTCTATTACATCTAACTCAGTTTCATTTTATTTTAGTGATCATCTTTTGTAGCAAAGAAGATCAAGGCATAATCAAGCTTCAACAAATAGTTGAAAGGCTTGTTTGTTTTGTTGTTGTGTGAATCTTTATTGTTCATACATCATTGTTGTACCAAACCATCTTAAACCTCTGAGTGTGAGTGGTTAGTATTTTAGTCCTCAAAATACATAGTGTGTTGGGAGTGGTTGTACCCTTGTAAAAGAACTCGACATCTAGCTTTGTGTCAGAAATATTGTGTAAGCGAAGTGTAAAGGTTTTCTCCGCCGGTTAAAGGAGCTTTTTGATTAGTGAAGATAACTATCGAGTTGGAGGCTCGGGGAGTGGAGTAGGACAAGGAAAAAGAGTCCTTGTAGACCGAACCACTATAAACAACTTGCCGTGGTTTGATTGTTTCTTTCTTTACTTACGTATTATCTATTGCTTACATATTATTCATTCTTCACTAACACATCAATTATCTATATTCATTGATCTCACAATAAGTTTTTGAAACAATTAAGTTTTTTAAACGGTAAAACTATTCAACCCTCTTCTAGTTTTCCACAAGGTCAAAACGAACACGACTCGATTGCCACCCCTAACATTTGTCTGCCTAAGTTATTATAAACACTACAAATGCCCACAAATCATTTTTTTCTTCATTTGACAAGATATGTAGCATCAGACTTTTTTTTGTCATTGGTAGGTTAAGGGTGCATTTTGATTTTTTTTAAGTATATTTAACATCAATATTTTTATAAAATCGTATGTATGTCAAAAGTAAAATCAATATCGGGATCATTTTGTCCGTAATCCTGTGACATTTTTGGAGGTATGACTTTTATTAAAAAATTGCTAGATGTCTTCCTTTTTTTCCTATAAGAAATATATGCTAAACTTTAACATTTTTTATAAAATCGCACGTATGTTAAAAGTATATTAATATTGGATTTGTTTTGTTTGTAATACGGTGACCTTTCTGGTGGTATATTTTGTCTTAATGAAATCGATATATATTTATCAGATATTTGGTAAATAAACTTTGTTATATAAAAAAAAGAAATAAACTTTTATAGAGATGTACGGTTTTGACCCTTGTAGTTTAAAAATACTTTAAGATAATTATTCAAGTTATTTGATAGATTAAGGGTTTATTTTTAAAGTTCTTTTATTTCAAAATTATATATATATCTCTATATTATATATAACAGGAGGCATGACACGTAGATTATTCCACAATTGCCACCTCAATGCCATGTAATTCAATTTAATGCCACGTAATCATAAGTTGTCCACCTAAGCAATATTTTTGTCCACCTAAGCACTAATTTTTTAATTTAATTAGATTTTATATAAATTTCGGATTTTTAATAATTGTTTTTGTAAATTTCGGATTTTTAATAATTATTTATAAAAAAGGAGCCTTGCAAGGATTGAACCATGGTCATTTGGATAAATAACTTGTGTGTTTACCACTTAGGCAACAAGTTATTTTGATAATTATGTTGCATATTATAATCTATAAATGGCTATAATTTTATTGGAATCCTATAGTAAATACAATTCTTAGAAATCTGTATTCTTATAGAATTGTGTTTGTGTTTTGATTTTTACTTAAAATAAGAATATGATAACTTTACTATGTATTCATTGTTATCTTAATTCTTTCCTTAATGTTTAACCTAATCTCACACTATATATACGCCCTTATTTAGAGAGGTATAGCACAATTACATATTCGGTTAGCTTGAATCAGCAACATGCAGCCCAAGAGATTCTCAAAGAGGCTTTCAACAACAAAGCACAATATCAGTTCTGAGAAATCAAAAGAAGCTAAATCAATGAGTAGAAAAGATTCAGGTTGTTTAGGTGTTAACATATACGAGTGTTTTGTTTTTAGATTATGTATGTGTTTACTGTATATGTTTTGTATTTTGCAGGAACAAATCTGCAAGAAAAAAAACACAAACGTGTTGAATCATCCTGTAAGTTGCCTTTTAATGATTAAGTATTTGTTGGTATTAGATTGTATTATAATGGATTGTTATTTGTTTATTATTTTACAACAACAAAGAATTCATATAACAAAGACTCTACAATTATTGCAGCAGGTACATGTTGTTTGTTTATTGAGTGTATAACATGTTGATGTTGTTGCTGAATAGTTTGTTCATGTTGATGATTTTACAGGAACAAATAATCCTGAGTTTAACAAGAATACAGAAAAGAATGACACTACAATTGATGCACAAGCTACATGTAATAAAAACTAATTATCATATTATGGTTGCAGGTTGCATGATGTGTTTTTGTTCTTTTTAATTTAATTGGCTGTTTTTGTTTATGTTGATGTTCGTTAATATCAGAAAAATTGTACTTACATGATGTGTTATATGTTTATGTTTTTTGGTTGGTGAATCTTTATTATGTGTAAAGGATTAGGATTGTTTTTTAGAATATCGTGTTACATAATTCATACAGGTTTCTGATTTTTTGTTGCATGATGTGTTTGTGTTGTTTTGAAATTAAATTGGTCGTTTTTGTTTATGTTTATGTTTGTTTATATCAGTAAAATTGAATTGTTATGAGTTACATGATGTCTTCCATGTTTATGTGTTTTAGTTGGTGAATCTTTATTATGAATATAGGATTAGGATTTTTTTTAGAATATTGCATTACATAATTCATACATGTTTATGACCTGTGATCATGAAATCATCCAGATAAGAGGAAGAGAAGAATTGAGACAAGCACAATTAAAGCTCCTTCTACAGGTAGTTAATCTGAAAGTAATATAGTCTACATATTTTCGTTGTAGTTAAAATTGAATTGAAAACATAATACAATTTTGGTACATGTTTCCATCAGTTGTGGCACCATTAAGTGAGAACAGTGTCATCGATATGTCGTTGTTTGAAAGTGACACACCAGGGAAAAGATCTGGAACCCATGTTCAGAATGAAACAATGGCATCGAAAGGTAAAGCTGATTTTAGTTATTATATTGTAGAGTGTTTATTAAATTTGATAATGTACGTGTTTTATGGTGAGTTATTTGTTGTAGTTAAACCTACGTCAACCAAAATTTTTGGGAAGCAAGTATCATCTTTTAAGTCTCATGCAGCTTATGATAGCTCTCAAAGTGACACACCTGCTAATAAATCTATATCTAACATTGTTGATTTTGGAAGATCAGGGAAAGGTACAATAGCTTTTTTATTTGAAACACATATTACAATCTGAAATATTAGTTACTTATATATTCTATACATCTGTCAGTTGGTAAAACAGGCTCAGTTGATTACAATACTGTTGAATGTCCAAAGGATGGCATACATCAGGAACCAGGAAAAAGATCCAAGAAGTGCAGCTTATTTGAAATCAGGAAGTAAAACAAAAGGTATAACTCAAATAAATTTGTGCATTTTAGTTTGTTTTATGTATTGTTTTTACAACTATATTATTTTTTGAAAATGTTTCTATGCAAAACACTAATAAACGAAAATTAAAGAAAGAAATCATTCTCTTGTGCAGGTCCGTTACATAATACAAATAGATCAGAAAGTCCCAGATTTCGTTATCAAGAAGACTATTCAGGGACACCTAAGTCCGGGTTTAAGAGTAGTTTGTCAGGCAAACGACAACCAAAAGAAGCTTATGGTGTACATGCTACATCCTTTGAAAATTCGTCTGATGGTTTGTGTTTTACTCATTATTCAATATAAGGTTTTTTGTAAATGCATTTGATAAAGAACAATTTGTAACAGGTAAATCACATTCAAAAAAAGGTTATGGAATGTATAGTTCCTCCATTGGAAGTGCTCCAGAAGTTGGTTGTTAATTTTTTGTTTAATGTACATTGTTGTTCAAATGTGTTTGTTAGATTTAAAATGTTATAAAATATTCAGATCAAAGACTGAAGGAACGAATTATAACTCCAATAAAAAACATTAACCCTATGGCTACCAACATGGCAATCAAAGGAAGATGTATTTCTATTTGGCATTCTCACAAACTAAATGAAGAACATGATCCATACAGTTTGGATTGTGTTTTCCAAGATGAAGAGGTAACTATTATTTTTGTGTTTTATTCTGGGTTTTATGAAATTAATAAAAATCACAACTAACTTATAACAATGTATATCCAGGACAACCGAATCCAGATTTACATCAAAAAAGAATCCATGTTTAAATTTGAACCTCTCCTTCAAGAGGGCCAATGCTACATAATCTCTAACTTTGGTGTGGCGAAAAATGGTGGAAGGTTACCATTGTTACCAAACAGATGGAAAGTATCTTTTTTCAAAGGAACTAATGTCACGCGAGTTGAACAAATGAATGATAATTTGGTTGGCTTTATATTTGAGCCATTTTCACATATATTAGACCCAACCAACGAGTACCATGATCATGATTGTGTTGGTATGGATTTTATTTACACCTACAAAGTAAATTAATTGCTATTTAATCTTCTAAATACAAAAACATTAACCCATGTTATTCAACAGATGTGATTGAAACGATTGTTGCTATTGGGAAAATCGTAGGTGTGAACAACCATGGTGGTCCTAAAATCCACAGAACAATTTTTATTGAAGATGCCGAGTAAAGAAAAACTTTAATATGATAGTTATATTGTATATAATTTTACAATGTGAAGGTATTTATTTATATCATGCTATACAGATCTTACAGGCTTGAGTGCACTTTTTGGGATAATTGGGCGTTAATGTGGAACGACTACGAAAATAGGCTTGAAGAAGTTGGTCATTTAGACATCCTTTTGTTGCTTGGGAAGGTTAAATACTGGGACAATAAGTTTTTATTCATGTCTTTTTTAATAATTTTCAATACACCCAAATAGGTTGCATTTACTTAACACAAATTTGATTTGTTTTATTGTGTGTTGTTTGTACAAAAAACAGATAAACCAGCTGTGCATAATGCGTTATTTGGAAGCAGGATCTTCGTTAATAGGAAGATTCCGCTGTTACTGTTATTTCGGAAAAGGTTTTTCTAATGATAATAGTATATTTGTGCTTTGATTAATACGTATTTTACTTTAAATTTGTATGTAACATAATTTTAAAACATACAAGATACGAATCGCAAGACTGATATAATGCAAATGAATTCAAGATCCAGTTGCATGATCAAGAAAGACATGTTGTTACACCTGCAGAATTTATGCATGGTTGTGTAAAGAGATTTGTTGGAATGATCCGAAGTATTGAACTGGTAAGAAAGGAGTATTGTCTTGCATTTATTTAATTATGAAAAAGCATATAATAGCCGTCCTAATGTATGATTTTATTAGGATAAAAAAAAACTATGCATAATGCAGGATACATGTTGTGTTGTTTATGCCACTGTGCATAACATCCAATATGAAAATGGTTGGGCTTATACAGCCTGTAAATCATGAAACACAAGAGTAACAGCAGTTTCATCAAAAGGTGGAATGAATTCTAGAAACAAGAAACAAGTGTGGTTCTGTAAGAAACACGGAGAAACATATGCTGTTGCATCCAGGTATTAAATACATTGTGTTTAAATTAGTATTCCAATCTATACAATTGTGATTCAGAACTGAAATACTAAAACTATTTATTTTTTTTGTATAAGGTTCAAGATCATTGTTCGTATTGTTGATGAAAGTGGAAGCGCACAGGTTGTTATTTTTGATAACAATGTGCACAAGATGACTAATTTGTCAGTGTGGCAGATTATGGAGAAACAGGGCATGGACCCTGAAGAATACTTCCCAGATGATATAAACCAGATTATTGGAAAACAATATCGATTTAAGATTAAGTATTCTGAATTTAACCACAAAGAACACAGCCATATCTATCGAACTGAGAAGGTGACTGATGATGTTGATACAATCATTTACTTCAAGAATGGTTTCCTAGATGAAGAGGTATTCATATTACCATCTTAAATTAGTTTATCATTGTACATTTTTTATCATAACCTTAAATTTTACAAAAGTGTTATTAAATAAAAATTGAATTGGAAAAACATAACATGATCTAGAAGATGAGGAATACAATATGGAAGATTATTCAGACAATGCTGATGATGTGTTACACAATGGTGACGGTGGTTTAGACGATAATGTAGATGAGTTTGACAATGGTGAAGATGCTTCTGAAAATGATGAAGATGATTTTGAAAAAGAAGAAGATGATGAGTTGAATTCCGGGAATGTCTCAGATAATAATGAACATGATATAGATGAATCAAACATTGGCGAAGAAGATTTAGATACTCCTCATGTTGATTTAGAAGATGGTACATATGATTTAGATGACTTAGAAGATGAGGGAAAGAATACAGAAAATCACTTTGAAGTTGCTGAGAATATAAATGCAAAAGCATCAAATGATATGGAGGAGGTATTATAAATTTCATTACTAAATGCAGTTTACATGTACATATGTTTTTAAAAGAACATAAATTAATTTTGTAATTGTTGTACATTGCAGAATGCTGAAATCCACACTTCAAAATCTTCAAATAACGCAAGTGGTGTTGAAGCTGAAAGCACTGTTGATACTATGAATGATCGAATTGGTGTTGCGAAAAAAAGAAACTGTGGAATAGAAGAGTTATCAGAGAATAATTGTATGGATGAGGAAGATCTGCAGCCAAATAAAAAGATGCAAACAACAGATATTGGAGACAATGATGCATAGAACACCCACTGCATCCTCTTTAACAGTTATATTTCATTTTTTTGATAAACAATCAATTGTTTTAGTTTACGATTTTGGAAAACAGCTTATTATCTAGGTTCTTATAGGAGCAATTTTATTTTGGTATTCAGTTTAAAAATTTGTGTTTCTTTACATTTATTATTGGACAAGTATTACGTTACGCGTTTTAAATCATTTTAGTTTTTCTGAATTTTTATTATATATGCTACCATGGAGTTATTACTTAGAATATGTTATCAAGTATGATAGGTGTGCTTTACTCCGTGTCCAACCAAAAGTTAATAAGAATTTGGTCTACTTTTTCTCATTATAAGCACACGACATCCAGTTACATTTAGTAAATAATTTTTGTACATTTTTAGATTGTTTGATTTATTGAAAATTTGAATATAATTCATACTTGATAGGTCAAGTGTGTAGATAAAAAGTGCTTATGTATTTACCATACCAGAATGCAAAATAGACATATTATCATTTTTTCATTATAGTGTGACTGACTTTAAGAAAGAGTTTATATTATGATCTTAAAAGGAAATAATGTGTCACATTGTTGCCAATCAAACCATAGTGATTAAAAGCATTATCAGTACCTTATTTTGTATGCTAACAACTTTTGGCGCATTAGATAGCATAGTCGTAAACAAATCAACTGCAGATAACGAGGCAATCGTTTGATAAAGAAACACATTCATTAAAACACATAACACCTTAAATAGAATATTTTACAAGCGAACCATAGTCTTAGTTAACCATACGTACCACCAACCTAACACCTTAAAGAGTTGCATCGATGTACCAAATCACAAAAAAGTTCATCAAATCCATTGTGTACAAATGATAACCAAACTATTCCACATAATCATTTTCTAACATACATGAAACACAGGGAACCCACCTGTGTTCGGACCATTCAACACCTCCCGATTCGACATGTACTTGAACCTTAGCATTTTTGTCTTTCTTGAATTTGCAGACTTCAGCAAATTTTTTCCATTTTCCATGTATGTTTACATGGTTTGTTCGAGCCGGATTTTCTAAGTGAAGTACCATCTTTATACGCATCTCAAATTCTATGTGCTTGTGTCTGATGAAACACTTTTTATAAGTGTGCATTGGATGTTTGTCAAGAAAACCAGCTGGTATGCACTGCAATTAAGTGTAATAATTTCAATGATGTGGTATTAAACGTCACATCATAAGCATAAGAAAATTAGATATAACTACTATCAAGTCGTTGCCTGTCCATGATATCTTCATAAGCCACATAGAAACAATGAGTTTTTTCACCAAAGTGGTCCATGTGTTGGTCCCAAAAACATTCATGCCTCATTCTATCATCAGCTGTAATTAGGGCTGAGCAAATGACCCGAACGGACCGGACCGACCGAGACCGGACTGGATCGGACCGGACTGACCAAATTTGGTCCGGTCCTCGGTCTCGGCTTTTTGGCTAATTCGGTCCTCGGTCCTCGGTCCGGTCCGGACCACAAACAGACTAATTTAGGCTAATTTAGCCTTGTTGGACAGGACCGACCAGACCGAACCGGACCGACCACATTCGGTCCGGTATCGGTCAAAGTTTTTTGCCAAAATCGGTCTCGGTCCGGTCCGGTCTTGGCCGGTCCGGTCCGGTTTTTAGACCATGCTCACCCTTAGCTGTAATGACATACCACAAAAAAACATTTAAAACATATTTGCAGTATCATTACATTTAGTCTTTAAAGTATTAAAAGTTTAAACAGGTAATACCCTGTTCCCAAAAATCCAGCTCGGGTTGGTGTTTTCTCAGCTTTGTTGCTCCAAGAAAGTGAGTATCGGCTTATTGGACTACCATGCATATGGGCTTTAAAGGCCGTAAACGAAAGTAGTTGTTCCTCTCCCAAGACTACATACTCCCCTACTCTAAGATGGAATCTTACAACAATCTTTTGCCAACCCACATCAGACAGAACATATTGATAACGACCTTTTTTCTCGTTATCTTTTTTACGTCTGACAACAACAGTATACCTACGTTTGTTAACACATATTTTGATGGTGTCCTTCTTCTTTAAACCCGGTAGGAAATCGGTTGGAATTATCTGAAATGTACTATTATTTTAATACGAAACTTTAATTATACACAATCCAAAAACTAAACATATGTAAGAAGGCTAAATACCTGGAGCATGTTCTGTTGAGGGAGAATCCTACTCAAATACCTGCTTGGCCATCCGACTATTGCCTCATAACCACATGTTTCATATCCGGTTGCATCGTAGCTGGTCACATAATAGGAATCGTCCCCTTCTTGCACAAAGTGTAATGTCTCAAAGATCCATTGGTATGAATGCTAAAACGAACTGTGACCATCTATAACCGGGTCAATTCGTATTTGTCACCACTACTTTCACTATGTCAACCTTAACCCTGATTCTCTCTCTACTTGTCAAGTAAACATGATTGTTACCAATGTAACAATTTTCATTAAACACATCCGAAGGTAATCTGCATTACACCAAAACATGTATTTAAAGACTTAAATGCACACATTTTATTTTAGTTATATCCTAAATTGATTTAGATAAGAACCTGTTTTCCAGGGAATGATTGCCGATTAATGCGAAGAATAAATTCCATAGCCATTATCCTACATATAATTATAGATAAATAAGAATTATAAAAGTTGCTCATATTTTCTATCATACAAACAGTAGTAATTGTGTTTCAAATCGCAATTAACATATCTATTATTTATCTAACGTAATCTTAACCCTAGCTCATATTTGGGCGTTTTATTAAACCAAGTATTAAACAACATGCAACTACATAAGTACAAACATATACGTATATAAACATCATAATAAACTTCTGATCATTCATTTTCTACTTAAAATTTCTTGGATTTGAATTTCTGGAACTGTTCTAAAACAGTAAACATCTACAACTTCATATAACAATCATAGTAACAATATATGTAATGTAAATTAGTGATTGTTAATGTTTTTGAATAATGAAAAACAATGGAGGAGGATTTACCTGGGGTGATTGAAGAAACAAGTTGCAATACCTATTTGAGTGATTGGATATGTTTAGGTGTAAGTCTTAAATTTTGTTTATGAATACATTAATAACATACACAAAAATTATGTAACTATGTGTATAGTTTTTTGTTTTAAAAAAAGGAAAAAAAAAATAATAAAAAAAATCAATCATATTATCACAAATACTGATTTTGGAAATACTGAAAAGAATTTGCATATATCCTCCCATGCATAATTTTGTGAATTTGTATTCTAATTTTTTTTTCAATTTTACTCTAATAACATGTGTACGATGTGTATATACTTTGACCATGAAAACTCAAACTACTAATTAACGTCGTAAGAATCATCAAACATAAATGTTCAAGTTATGATAAAAAAAAATGTAATTGATAAAAAAAAAATGTAATTGTCAGAATGAGTAGGACAATTCAAGTGTATTTGTTAAATTGTTCATATTTCTACAATGTTAGATAAATATTCGATCAACAAACTTTTGTATTATTGACGTGTGGTTTTTAAATATAATAAACTAATTTTAATTTCCGATACATATTAATTTATTTTATTTGAATAATCCATTTATTTTAGTATTCGAAATGTTATTGTAAAAATGATTACGTAAGTAAATTGATAAAGCTCCACTACATTTGGCTATATGTATGTAAAGGTTTTTAAAATCATTGTGGCAAACTAGAAGGGGGGGTTGAATAGTTTTACCAATTTAAAACTTTCTTTTAAATATTTAGATCGACTTATGTCAATCTATTTGATTGTTTATGTTGGACGTTGATAGATAGATATATAAACGTGTAATGAAATATAAAGAGTAAGAAGCACATCACCACGACACAAGTTATTTATAGTGGTTCGGCTACAAGGACACCTTCCTTGCCCTACTCCACTCCCCGAGTCACCTACTCGAGAGTTCGTAAGCACTACACCAACTCCTTGTGGTGAAGAAGCCTTCACAACGCCGCTAACCTTTTTTCCGTACAAAGCTAAATACCGAAGTTCTTTCACACCAAGGCTAACCACACCTAACACAAACGTCGCCTACCCTTTATATGGTGCTAGGCTAACCACCGAGTTCTTTCACACCTTAGGAGAACTAATCCTATCACAACGTCGCCTACCCTTTATTAGGTACTAGGCTAAGCACCTAGTTCCATTACTATGGAGGAACTACTACCCTTCACGACACAACACCTAATCTCAAGGAGATCTATTCCTTGTTACAACACCATCAAGGATATCACCATCCTTGTAAATAAACAAATACTTATATGTATAACGATGCACCTCATCGATTATACGACCTAGGCATTCTTCCCAAATGCGACTTGATTTGATTATTCGGCATCCTTCACTAACGCCTTTGAAAAAACGCTTGGCACCTTTCACTAATTCCTTCATCTTGACATCTTTAGCATTCTTCACTAATGCTTTGACATGGATGATGAGCACCTTTCACTAATGCTTTCATCTTGACACTTTTGGCATTCTTCACTAATGCCTTCAACCCAACATCTATGGAGAAAGGAAGAACTATCAACAAGAGAACCATAGTTGTCTTGATGATGACGAAGCATGACAACTCATGGACTTGAGCTTGCACGTCTTCAAGAAGTGGTGATCTCTCCTTTAAGAGGAACCTAGAAGATCACACAAAAACAAAAGACAAACTACATAAATCTCTTGGATATGAGGTTAGAGAGATCTAAAACCTGGAGAGAGTATGTGTGAAGTGGTGAGCTAAAAGGAAAGAAATGGTTCACTATTTATAGAGAAAATTCTCATCGTTCCTCGATCCCACGGATCCCTTCCACAAGGGATCCGGCTAGCACAAAGCTAGGGATCCGTGGAACGCTCCTCTTTGCCAATGGGTAATTTTGGTTAAGGGTCATGGGTCATGGGTTATGGGTTGATCCATGGTTTTCTATCTAGATACAATGAACTTGGTTAAGTGGTATATATTAAACCATGGGTTATGGGTCAATACCATTTGCTAGTTTTTACCCATTTTAGTATTAACATGTTTTTACCCACTTTTAGTATTTACATGTTTTAACCTATTTTAGTATACTTAGTTTAAGTATATGCTAACCCAATATGTAAACATTAGTTGTTGTACATATATGTCTAAATCATAAAATCACTTATACTTGTTTTAGTGTTTTATGTGAAAGCGTAAATGTGTTAGGAAACTATTAACTCAAACTATATACGTACTCTATTTGTTTCGTTAAAATGATTTTACGTTTGTTATCGACAAAACATTAGAAGATCGTAAAATATAAATAAACGCTTTTACGGCTTATTTGTATTAACAATCTCCCCCTTTTTGTTGATGACAAAACATAAAATTATTTTATGGAAAATCTAAAATTAGTGCAAAAGTTTGAATTTGTAGTTTTTACTTTCTTCTCCCTTTTGTCAAACAAAAAGTGTTAAAAGAAACTAACACAATTTTTATAAGAAAAGTTATGTAAAAATGTAAAGAGAGCAAGTGACGGGAATGGTACTCGTCTTAACTCCCCCTTGACGGGTCCATCCCTTTGAAAGGGCGTCAAGGACATGACGTAAAATAAACTAATTGTGTTTGCAATTGAGTTTGCAAATGGTTCGTCTAGACGAAAACGGTTCCCTTGAGATTGCAAAGATGCAATGGGGTATCATGAAGTATAATCCAAAAACGATTTAATGTTGCAAATGTTTTTGCAATATCGTTTGACACAAAGCTCCCCCTAGCTTTATGGTGTCAATATCTTCATGTGTATTTTGAATAACTACAAAACAAAGGTTAGAAAACAAGAGTATAGTGCATAATTTCCTGCAAATAAGACTCATGTTTAGTAGTAAATTGTACTTCGCTATTCGGATCCCACGGTTCCCTTTTTCGAGGGATCCGCCTAGTTATTTTGGAAGGATCCGCTACCGATGACAAGATTCTTCAAGCAGTGAAGATGTGTCAAATAATGCTAGTGTGGAGACAATATATGTGTGCAATAAAGAGCACAACGCACAGAATAATCAAAACATATAAATGTTCATTCAATAAAACAAGAGATAACCAAACAAATCTCTAAGACTAAGAGAATGAACTAGCCATACAAGTACTACTAATTCTAATGAGTTACCCAAATTCAAGGTTCAAATAAAACTAAATGATGATCAAGAATGAGAAAAGTTTCCTAAACGTTCTAAGTTTGAGCTTTTGACTATGATGCTCATTGTAGTTTAGGCTTGTTAACCTCTTCGAAATGTTAGAGGAGGTGATAAAACATGAAACGTTGCTCTTCACGTAGTTCATGTATCAACCTTTCAACATGTTTACAATGATAGCAATCCTTGTCATGGTTTTGAGTTTCTTGAAGTGAAAGTTCAAGTGAAGTGGGTTGAGGATCTTCAAATAAAGGAGGATTTGGTGGAGGCTCATAAAGTGGTGGCTCTACAATGTTTGAAGGTAGAGGTAAAGAAGCATCAACTTCTATTTGGTCGGGTGGTTTCCATTGATGTTTTCTCATAATCCAAAATGGACTATTGGGAGGAATGATAGAGTTTGCTTTTGGAGCAAGTGTTGATTCAACACTTTGATTTCGTTGCTCAATCTTTTCAAGTGAATTAGTTGGTAATGGTGAAAGATGAGATGGCCAAGAGGGTAAATCTTCTACATTGTGAAAGTGTGGAGATGATTGTGAGGTGGCTCTAGGCACTAAAGATGTTGGTTGAGTTGTGGAGGGGATGTTTGGTATAGTAGAATTTGGTGATGAAATCTTAGTGGGAACACTCTTCTTGGGGATTAGTTTGATTGGTTTCCTTGGTGTAAGGGAAATCCTAGCATTGGTGGACTTAACCGGAGATGATTCGGTTGAGGAAACTTTGTGTATGATTCTAGCAAGTTTCTTGGGTGGTTCTTGAGTGGATGAGTTAGCACTAGGAGCTTTTCTAATGATGAGATGACTAAGGAAGATGGTTGCAATTGCTGATAATTATGTTTGTGTTTGATGACTAAAGAGTTCTTAGAAATATGGGTTATAAAGGGAAGAACTTTGCAATTGCATTTAAGACTTAATCCACTAATGTTCTTGGAAATGTGATGATTAACATACACAAGGTTGAGATTGAGCCTCGATCTAGGAACTCATTTAAGATGAGATGGAGTGTTTGAGTTAGGTAGATGAGTTGAAATGATTGTTTTAGCAATGTTTGACATTAACGTCCACACCGGATCCCACGGTTCCCTCCTGAAGGGATCAAAGCTAGGCTAATCCTAGGGATCCCGGCTCGCCAGCTATGATTATGTGAGGTTTGAAATGAGGTTTCTAGGAGCTAAAGCCTATCTCATTTTGAATGTTTCAGTTCTCCTAAGTGTTTTAAGATGAAAGGGTACTTGAATGATTAAAGGTAATAAGTGTTATAGCAAATGATTGCTTCTTATGGAAGGAGGATGGGACAAGATGACTACCAATGGATGACCAAGGATATCACTAAGAGTTATGAAGGTCTCAAGTCATAATAAATGATCCTAGTGATCAGATTTAAGCTTGAGGTGATATTAGGAAAAATTATTAAAAATCACAAGAATTGAAAAACTCATCTTTGTCTTACTTTGAGATAGAAATGACTAGAAGCAATTTCCTAAAAGTGTTTAATTTGTCCTCTTTAAGTGTTTTGAGAGATGAGAAATAGTTTGTGAGTAGTTGAAGCGGAAATATGGTAAGTTTAGATGTGTTGATAAAATTAGACTAAGATCTTAAGTAAGTCTTTAGTGAGTCTAAGCCTTTCTCATCCTTGAAGTGGACTTAGTTGGGTTCTAAAATCATATGCTTAGCTAATGTGATGTTATCTAGAAAGCTATCTTGATGTAAGGAATGTTGTATTCTTGTGACCGATGTCACGGATCCCACGGTTCCTCGCGGAGGAGGATCCGGCTAGGCTAATCCTAGGGATCCGACATGCAGATCGAGAACCTACACGTAAATGATGCCATAGCTTATGCGCTAGTAAATCCAAAGGTAAAAAATAGAAACAAGCATGTTTATCACAAAACACTAGTTATAGAACCATGATAAAAATACCAAGGTTGTCAGGATCGGGATCCTACCTAGGATCGTTTTTTGCTTTGCAAGATCGTGATCGTAGGATCAGATCGGGATCGTAAGATCCTATGAAAATGTATATATTTATGTATAGGGGTTTAAGTTTTATACTTATATATATATATATATATAGAATCTGGATCGATTGAGAAGGTTTTTATTTTGAGAAGATTGAGAAGGTTTTCAAAAACGATAGATTTTTAACTTTGATTCATGTTTTTCAAGTGTAGAACTCATTTTAATGTGATTAAACTTCAAAATGTGTAAAAAAAATTGAATCAATGTTAAAAATCTCTTGTTTTGGCAATATATGTCGAATACTGAATCATTTGTACAAATTTAATGAATCATGATCATAACTCGATTTTAACAATGATTTGTGAATCAAATTTGTGATTTATATATTCGATTCATCATAAAATGATGTTTACTTGTGAATCAAATAAAAAACATGAATCAATTTGCTAAAACGAAGATTTCTCAATCTTCTCAAAATAAAAACCTTCGCAATGGAACCGGAGCCTATATATATATATATATATCTATAATAAAAGAATCTAAATAGATGCTAAAACAAAAGTTCCGTGTTCAAATACCGTATTAGTAAAACATTAGATATATTGCAATATATACTTGCACAAAGTTACTTCATGTTTCAATCGCTAAATGAACGATTTGGATACAAAAGAGATACTACATATGTGCACCACTCATGTTTCAATCATTAAATAATGATGTTCGATACAAAAGAAATGCGACATGGTCATAATGAAAGTTTATAAACTAGCGATGGTGCAAACTAGCAATTCTCAAAGAAGAAATTGAGATTTTTGGTGTATTTCAATTTACGAATTAGGTAATGTGTTTTATTATTTTTTTTTATTTCTTAATAACGGATACTTCTCAAAATGTTCACACATCACTGTAAATGGCATATACTTGTAGTGTTTTTTCTTATAGATAATTTTTATTTCAAGATTTATTGTCTTATGACATTATGTGCTTGGCCATGCGTATATAGATTACGACATTTGCATGTCATGATTATCTCCGTATAAGTCTACACTTAGTCAATCTATAAACTATATAACGCTAAAAAATAAAAAGAAGGCCCATACTTTAAAGTTTACTTCGTGGTGAACAATAAATAAACCAATTTTTAGTTTATCCTGTTTGAAATGTACATACGCAAGACTTAATATAAATTAATAAATCATATGTGTGTTGGTAAAAGTAGCATGTAGTTGTCGTGAAAATATTGTTAGTCATTATCGTAATAATTTTGTACTTAATTTAGCCAATGCTAACGCTAATTTCCTACAATGCGCATCTGTCACTTTAAATGATGGTGGGTTGTGAAAAACAATGAATTAGTGATTGTGATTGGGCTTTTTGAATCAAACATGGGCTTAGATGCTTCACATAGGAAAAAAAAGTCAAAAATGGGTTAGCAAGGATCGGATCGTGGCGTCCTCACGATCTTCTGATCGATCCTACGATCCCGAGCGATCCTACCTAATTTCACGATCCGTTTACTTATCTTGATCATTTTTAAGTGTGGGATGGTAGGATGCGAATCTTGATCTACGAGGATCGCGATCTTGACAACCTTGAAAAAGACAATATCCAAGTTACCATAAACAGAAAATGCTAAAACGAAATCATCCAAACATAAGATAAAGAAAAATAAGAATATTCCTATTGTTTCTTTCGTCAATTCTTTCTTTTTCTTTTTGACGGCTTAGTGAGGTTGTAGGCTTAGGTTTTGAATCATGCCCCTTAATTGCTTAAATTCCACGGTCGTTTGGAATGGTTGGAAGTTGTTTGTGGTATTCAAGGATTTCCAATTTGATGTTGGCTCAGGGTCGATGTCTTCCTCATCTTCATCTTCTTCTACCGGAGCAGAAGTCGTGAGAGCTTCGGGTTTCTCTCCATTGACCATGAACCGTTTAGGCGTTGTTTGGTAAGAGGTACCATGGCGGATCGGAAGGTAATGATCATCGTTAATAGGAGATGGTTGCAATGTACCAACAAACTTACAAAGTCGTGTTAGGAGCATACCATATGGAAGTACCATGTGGGCTTTAAATACCCGACCATTCTCGCACCATGTAATAGGCAAGATTAAATGGCCTTTGGTGGGTAAGACAATAGATCATTTGCACAAGACATGCGTTTGGATGATCTTTGTTTCCAACTAGGCTAATGACATTTTCCCAAAGGATTTCTTCCCATTTTCTAAACATGGGATGCATTTCGAAAAGTTCCATTTGAAAGGGATTACGGTGAATAAGCTTTTTCTATCACGTCGTACTTGATTGATCAGTCCTAACTTTGAAGATAGTATCTCTAATGGTTTTGGGATGCGTGAGAGTGTGTATAGAGGCTTAGGATCGGGTAAGGGTTTTGGCGTTAATTGCCCGATGAGAGTACATGCAAATTCCTTCAGGAATCTGAAGAATTTGAGCAAAGGTGTTGAGAGGAAAAGTAAAATTTTGTTTGTTGATGATGAAGGCGATTGAGATGCTATTGTCGGTGTTTCTAATGATCCTAAAGCTCTTGTAAAATTCAAAAATGAAGACGGAAAAATTTCATCTATGTTAAGGAGACAATCAAAGTTGATTGTTGAGAAAACTTGAATGTCGTATCTTCAAGGAAACATTCACACTACCGACCTTAAGTGGATAAGTCATTTACAAGGCTTTTGAATATTTGGCTGGTCGGTTTTGGTCAATCCCTTTTTACAATAGTAGTAAGGTAATGGGCGGTGTTATGATGATATTGTTGAGTAGCTTTAGGCATGGTTGGTCCTAAAAACACAAATTTTCCGATTAGGTAAAGTTAATTGTGGTGGGTTTATGGTTTTGATTTGTATTAACAATGTTGTGAGCACAATGTGATCTTAGTTATGTTAAAAGCCCCTTTTCATGATTAATTTTGAAAACCCTAATTAAAATAATTAATTCGAGATTTGTGAAACCATAAACCCGAATTAGGATGATGAAATTAGAACAAGTTAATGTAATTACTTACAATGGTGTTCTAGGAAGGAATACTTGAGATAATGGAGTCCAATGAGGATGAAATCGTGGTGTATTAGTTTTTGTGTTATGTGAGTAGAGGTAAAGGATCAATGGTTATAAAGGCGTATAAGCTTATGTTCCACGGTTCCGGATCCTTTATGTTTGGGATCCGCTAGTACAGTAACTAGAGGGATCCGACTCTGTGACGAAAAAGAGTTGGTTGGCATTATTTTTGTAGTAGGCTTATAGATTAGCTTGCAAAAAAATGGTTGATAGATGAAGATTGTTTTGGATGGCTTTTGATGAATCACATATCGGGGTTCATATGTGATGGCGTTAGTTTACTGAATCAAAAAGAGTATTATTCAGATGATGAAAAAAGGCGGAAGGTGACAAAAGAGACTTCTAACGATGTTAGTGATAACAAAGAGAACATATGAAAATAAATTTAACTCATGTAACCTATCTAATAAAAAGTAAAACATACCTTTATGTTTCTTGGTTTGGCATAATACCAAAGATACTTCATGAGCTTTTAAAGTAATCCTTTGTACTTGGTGTACGTAAGTTGTCATTACTTTTTTCAGAATGTTGACTTCATTATTCTTTGAATGAAGATTTTGGAGAGATTCTAGCATGAAGATTTCTTAAGAGCAAAAGTTGTTAGAATCATCTATCAATGTCCAACAAAATGATTTTAAAAGAAAATATGAAGAAAAAAAAATCCTTCTTTGTAGTTTTCAAACATACATGGATCGTATCAAGTTTTTAAAGTACAACATACTTTAGAAACTTGTTATTAAACTCGATGCCAATTGTGGAAAACTAGAAGAGGGGGTTGAATAGTTTTACCAATTTAAAACTTCCTTTTAAATATTTAGATCGACCTATGTCAATCTATTTGATTGTTTATGTTGGACGTTGATAGATAGATATATAAGCGTGTAATGAAATATAAAGAGTAAGAAGCACATCACCACAACACAAGTTATTTATAGTGGTTACTACAGGGCAGCATTCCTTGCTAATCCACTCAAGTCACCTAGAGTTAGTAAGCACTACACCAACTCCTTGTGGCGGAGAAGCCTTCTGCGATCAAGCAACCTTTTTGGGTACAAAGCTAAATACCGAGTTCTTTCCACAAAGGCGAACCACACTAACCTGGCGTCATACCTGCCTTATGCGGTGCTAGGCTAACCACCGAGTTCTTTCACACCTTAGGAGAACTAATCCTATCACAATGTCACCTACCCTTTATTAGGTACTAGGCTAAGCACCTAGTTCCATTGCAATAGAGGAACTACTACTACCGTCTGACACCCTAATCTCAAGGAGATCTATTCCTTGTTACAACACCATCAAGGATATCACCATCCTTGTAAATAAACAAATACTTATATGTATACCGATGCACCTCATCGATTATACGACCTAGGCATTCTTCCCAAATGCGACTTGATTTGATTCTTGGCATCCTTCACTAATGCCTTTGACCTGGCTTGGCACCTTTCACTAATGCCTTAATTTGACACCTTTAGCATTCTTCACTAATGCTTTGACACGGATGATGAGCACCTTTCACTAATTCTTTCATCTTGACACTTTTGGCATTCTTCACTAATGCCTTCAACCCAACATCTATGGAGAAAGGAAGAACTATCAACAAGAGAACCTTTGTTGTCTTGATGATGGCCAATATGACAACTCATGGACTTGAGCTTGCGTCTTCAAAAGTGGTGATCTCTCCTTTAGAGGAACCTAGAAGATCACACAAAACAAAGACAAACTACATAGATCTCTTGGATCGAGGTTAGAGATCTAAAACTTGGAGAGAGTATATGTGAAGTGGTGAGCTAAAAAGAAAGAAATGGCTTACTATTTATAGAGAAAATTCTCTCTTGTTCCCTAGATCCCCGGGATCCCTTCCACAAGGGATCCGCTAGCACAAAACTAGGGATCAGGTGGAGCATCCTCTTTGCCCATGGGTAATTTTGGTTAAGGGTCATGGGTCATGGGTTATGGGTTGATCCATGGTTTTCTATCTAGATACAATGAACTTGGTTAAGTGGTATATATAAAACCATGGGTTATGGGTCAATACCATTTGCTAGTTTTTACCCATTTTAGTATCAACATGTTTTACCCATTTTTAGTATTTAAATGTTTTTACCCATTTTAGTATACTTAGTTTAAGTATATGCTTGATATGTAAACATTAGTTGTTGTACATATATGTCTAAATCATAAAATCACTTATACTTGTTTTAGTGTTTTATGTGAAAGCGTAAATGTGTTAGGAAACTATTAACTCAAACTATTTACGTACTCTATTTGTTTCGTTAAAATGATTTTACGTTTGTTATCGACAAAACATTAGAAGATCGTAAAATATAAATAAACGTTTTCATGGCTTATTTGTATTAACAATCATGTCAAATCAAATAAAATATAGTTGAACTATGAAATAACTTTTGAAAAAGGTAAATAGTACGTAATTAAAGTTAGTAATTCCTATAGTCAGTTTTGCACGCACATGTATTTTTCATTTTCAATTTTAAAGAAAAACAAACGAATAATACTTGATCATAATCATTTAAAATTGGTGTATAAAAACAGCAACGATTTGTAGTGAAATTCAAACAAACCAAAACATAGCCTACATAATTAAAATATATATACATAATACTTGCATGTTTACATACAGTTGCACATAACTGCATTTAACAGACCTAATGATAATTACCCAAACATATGTCTTAATTAGAAAACACAAAATATGAGATAAAATAGTTTCTTTTAAACATGTCAAACCAGAAGCAGAAACATTTTAAGAGGTGCATGTTAATGCTTAGCAAATATGGAATATCGGGAATTGTGTGTTCTAGCCATCTTCAACATCCAAATCTTCAGCATTGGATACATACTTGAAACGAATAATCTTGGTGTATAGAAATCCACATCTTGAGGCCAGTTGCTTCCACTACACATTGACATGATTGTTTCTTGGGATTTTTCATTGTGAGGCTCCATTAGAACTTTCATCTCACGAAGATATTCTTGGTGTATGATAAGGACTTCGATCATACATGTGCATTGGATATCGCTAAGGAACTTCTTGAGGAATTGCCTATAGATTATATGTTGTAATTATTAACCCGACAATCGTTTGGAATCTTAAAAATAGTATAACCAAATAATTAAACAAAACTTACCAATCTGTTGTTGCATTGAATGACTGCATATGCTTTGTAGAAGGACCTATCATACTCTCCAAAATGGTCCATGTGAGATGGCCAAAAGCAGATATGGTTCATTCAATCATCTTCTACACATCATAAGTATGTATTGTATATGTTAAGAATGTTATAAATTAGACAGTCCTAATTAGTTAATAAAAACAAAAAATACATACTCTCTTCATGCCACTCGGTGAATTCTTCTTAATGTAGGTGCTCCTTTGTATACTATCACGGGTAAACATGCTACCATCGGCGTTAAAAGCATCGACCACAGTTGATTTCCCTGTTCTTGGTTATGACACACAGAGTTCCGACCTCCAGCCCAATATCCTCCACTATTGTGTTCCATGAGTCACCCAACAACCGATAAACAAACATTCAAGTATTTAGCAAACTGCTTCACGCCTAACATGACACGGGTAACGTTCACCGTTTGCTATGATAGTAACCTTGATGTGTTACCGTGCTGCAAGTTTTAAAAATTTATAAACACGATTTAACCGTCAAATTCTATTAACACATACGAGCAAGTATACTCGTCCGTGATAGCAAAGTTGGGTAAGTCGAGATCGTCCCAAGGGATTTTTGTGTTTGAAATTGTTTTGATGAAAAGATTCCAACAAAAAAGCTTGTCAAGGCTTCCTCAAATAGTGATGTTTATAGTGAAATTCAATAATAATAAATATATATACTTGTGTGTAGTCTATAGTCAATCACAAATAGTGTTCATGAAGGTTTGGTGTAAACTCTTGATGTGATGCACAAATCATAAGCAAATGATCCCCAACCATGGTATATGTTTGTAAAAATCATTCTAAGAACAAAAACATATAGGTAATCCTTTCGGTCCTTATCCTAATGATTATCCTTTAGAAAATCCATTTGTTTGCAACATGTTCTTATTAAACTTCTTCTTACGAATGTTTCGACCCTTTCGTGATGAAAATGATCCTAGTCTTGTTTTAATAAGAAAACATGGTGGTTGTCAATCACCATATCCCCATACTAGTTTGTCACTCAACCTTTTGGAATAAGACACAAGAGAAATCCTTTCGGTCCTTTTTCTTAAAACATGTTTTATCAACAAATCAAACCAATACTAGTATTTTTCCAACAAACTTATTTAAACAAGATCATATATACACGCATCACATATGAGAACACTAGTATGATTAACTACATCCCAACACACAAGTATATCCCAAAACTACTCCATGATAATAATAACTAAACACAAATCATAACAAAGTAATTCCAATAATTCAAGAGAATAGAAATCCATAACAAAGTTCATAGAATACCTAAAATTTTGCGATTACAAGAATTAGAATTCGTGGATTGTAGCAACCACGTGCCTCCAATCACCTAGATTCACCGTATAACTCCAAATTACCAAAACTATGGATGAGAGTTGTTCCCTCCTTGCTCTGGGCGTTTTAGTAAAGACTAAGCTTTTGGGCTGAATAAAAATGGTTGGTATTAGTTTTGATGTAAACTAATACACTTTTGGTTGTGTCACACCTAGTAAACTAGGACTAGGTTCATTATATAGCCAAATATGCTTGCTCAACTAACCAAAAACGTTCCCAACAAGTTAATATCAAGAAATGATCGGCCTCCAATGATTATGGGGAGTTAAGGCAACAATAATGCAACTTTGTGTAGCTAGCGGCTCATGCAACTTTGATCGGTTCGCGATGGCAACCAGTCGGATTGCGATTTGACCATTGCTGACGAATCGGTTCACGGGTCCGTAGCCGAACGGTACCGGGTGTTGCTCTTTTGACTTTTGTTGACTTTCTTATTTATACGCTTCATTCTTTGCTCTCGCTGATGATTTCCAAGGCAAAACTTGATCTTTCCTTGTTGTAGATACTTAGAAATCATTGTAATTCCCAATCATTGAATCCAAAAGCTTCCTTGCTCGACTTCCTTCTTCGAGAATCTTCCAAATGTGCATAAAACTTCATTTCTTCATCATTAGTGATACACGGCTACATATACATACACAATCGCATCTTTTGCACTTTTGCAGCTTGATTATGAATAAATATAGCCGATTATCATGCACAAAACCAACAATAACGCTACTAAAACATGTTCATTTTAGGCGTTATCAAATTCCCCCACACTTAAGCTCTACTCGCCGTCGAGTAGGTCTAACATTTGCAAAGATTGATTTCAATGGTCTTGACACCATGGTTCCAAAAATATAATAATCATCCCAAAAGAGATAATCATTGGTTTGCTTTTAATATGTGAAAAATTTTAAAATGGAACCAAACACTTTAGATAACATAACTAGAACACCTCACGAATGATTTTAAGAATTCACTCAACACTCATATATTGTTGGGTATATGTAAATCACTCAATGCCTAGTCATGATCAATTCTTTTTACCATACGCTTGTACAAGTATCAAAAAAAAGAAAATAAATTCATCAAAGAGGGCTTTTATTTGGGTTATATCGTTAAGGATAAGGGTTCATAAAGGGTATGGATAAGGCATGGGATGGTTTATGAAATTGGTGTTTAAAGAAAATAAAGTCAAGTCTAAACCTCCATGTTGCTAGCCATCATACTAACCACAATCCCGTAAATGATTATTTCACCTCTTCAAATATCGATCTCCGCAAATATGTATAACTCAATTTAGCTCATTGGCTAATCAATATCCTCCGTATAGCTCATTGGCTATAACCATTTTTATTATTTTTTTTTCATATAAAAAATTCCCCACACTTAGTGTAAGCATACACCACAAAAATCGAGAAGAGCGATTCTTTCATCTATGATGGAGAATGGTACACACTATAAACAAAGTGTAGCTTCTTCATAATCATCAAAAACATTTCAACATTCCAAACAACTAGCAACAAACCAATAGACATGACAAGGGTTGGGTAAAGTTTAAAGTGTAAAATCTTTTGTATTTTTCTGGATTTAACAAATGAAAAGATTGGCTCAAAGGGTGTACTAAGGGTATCTAGTGCTAAATATGAGCGCTAACAAATGGGTCCATATAAAGGTGGTTAACTAAGCGATGTGGTTAGCTAATATATCATTAAATGTAAATGGATGGCCATTTGGGTTTAAATCCTCGATGCCTCTTATCACTTGAACAAATTTATATCACTCGTGAGTGATTTTAACCGTAATGCATAACTAGTACAAGTTCTAGAATCGACATAATCACCGGCACACTCATAGCAAATATAAAACAAAAGATGTGTTTTATACAATAAGAAACCTCACAATTCGTGGAAAAAGGCTATAGTGCGTGCTAGAAAATGCTATCGAATCCAAAATGAATTACTTCCGTAATTTGGTTCAAATCTAAAATTTTTCAAAAACCTCATTTTACCATTGAAATTCCCAAGTTATTTTTTAATATTTATCAATAATGCGTGAAAACAACTAGACCATCAAGGGTGAATTCCTTCTAATTACTTGCATCCAAAAGTTATCTAAAATTAAAATGCATATCATTTTCCTATTTTCTTCCCTCCCCATACTTAAGTTTTGCATTGTCCTCAATGTAATAAAATGAACTTCAAAGTAAAGAAAATGGGAAAAAGAAATAGTTAAAAGATACCACGGGATAGAATATGCAACACGCACATTGGGTCATAAGAAAGCATGTGAGTTATCCAAATCCAAATATTTGACCATCAATAAGCTTCCGACACATCCATCCTGCAAACAAAAACTGCAACACACAATACACAAAACAAAACAAAACAATCCAAATGCAAATGCTACTAAAAACAAGATAAAACCAAGCAAAATATGTTAATCATCCTAAAGAAATAGTTAAAGAGATAGAAATAATATTGTTTAACACATCATAACCATTGTCTTTGAAACCAAAAATCACGAATGATCCAAGATCACTCGTCGTCATCTCGTCCCCTTCTTCATCATCATACTCATCATCATCATCACTTTCGGTTACGTAGTTTCGTCCACAATCTCGAGCGAACTCTCTCTTCTTCTTCTTTCCTCCAACTCCGATGGCGATCCTCCAACATCATAGCTTGCTCCACCAACCTCGGTGTCGACCATATCACGGGCCTTTGGATCGGAAATGGTGCGTACCGGGATATGGATACGGATAGGGTCCAGGTTAAGAAGTGTAGGGGAAAGGATATGGTGGAACATTGGGTGGATTGTAGGGTGGCAACTCATAATTGGCTTCACGAGCCATGTGTTGAAAGATAGGCATTGAATAATCATTGATGTAGTTGTTTCTCAACATCATCGAGTCTCTCGACACATCCCTACATTGAATCTCATTTAAATGTTGGTTCCACTCTCCCCAACCTGAATCAAAACTCTTTGGGCGTACCCGCTTGCACGTTCCCCGTTGGTATACTTTCCTACTGCTGTGGTTGTTGTTGTTGTTGTTGTTGTTGTTGTTGTTGAGGTTCAACCCATAACCCCAAGGTTATCAATTTCCTATTCAAAGCATTCCCAAAACCATTTGCACTCCATATCTCACTATACATTGGTTCTCCACACTTAGCCAATTCCTCATCAACATAATACCCAAGATTCTTCGCCAACCTTGTCATGAAATGTCCTCCACAAATGTTGCTATTGCTCTTGATTCTCGGGGCCCTCCTAGACAAATACTCGGCGATCGCCAAATCGCATTACCGTCCTTAGTTTCTTCGGTAACATCATAACCCATAAGTCCGGTTTGACATTTGTCCCTGCTTCCAAACCTATTAAACGGCCCAGTCACTATCAATTTGTGAAGTATCCTCATTAATGGATTCCTGATGGTCGCGGCATTCCTCCTAGTGCAAGAAGGATCTCCCACTCGATTCCAATAGGTTGGAATACTAGGAAAGTATTTTTCAAACCTCCGAAGCCTCGAAAAGTGAGCTTCAAATAACCGATGATTAACCTCATGTGGCTCATACAGACAAAGAGCCACGCCAAAGCGACAAAGTGTAAGCATGATCCCTTCCACAAAGCCTAAACCAAACACAAACTTCCTCCATCAATTTCCGAACATTCACCTTTTCTTTCAAAATACATGGTTGAAAAGAACTCCATACACCACTCTCGATAGACCTCTTCATCGATGCTAAATGCTCTTTCCCATGACAAATCATCGAACGAATCCCCATCCGCTGGATACACATAAGATGTCCGCATCATTCTTCTCAACTCCTCTTCACAATCATACTCCGCAAATAAATCCCAATCAATCACCCTCGAAACCAAACATGTCCTATTTTGCAATTTCGATAACCTTTCCCGGAGAGCATGCTTCTCCCCGTCGGTGAGATCTTTGAACTTTAAGTTGGCATTTGCTTCGGTCTTCAAGCTATACTTAACTTTCTTCCTCTCGTTCCTTTGACAAAACTTTGTAACAATCGGGTTCATTGGAACTGGCCTCAAGCTTGAGCTACCTACAACAATTCTCTGTAGAAATCACAAATATAAGACAATATAAGAGTGTTAGAACAAACGGGAAGGTTCATGGAACCCTCTAAGGTCCACTTCAAAATTTCATAAATTTCCAACACAGAACACAGGCCGGATTGGTTGCAGGCGGCCCGAATCGGTTACTCATTTTGGCCAAATCCAACCGGTCGGTTGCGTTGCGTAACCGGATCGGTTATACAATCTGCATAAGGCTTTTGCCTTTTAAACCATTACTCACTCGAATTTTCTAAGTCCAATCCACTCCTAGACTGCATTCTAACATCCTCAATGATTTCTACATCCTTGAATTACTCTAGATTCGCTTTTCAAACCTCAAATCATCACACATTCATCATCTTAGAACTCAACTAATAAGACCTATATTCTTCAATTATTAGTTCTAATCAATAATGTGGCATCTATTACTCATAAAAACACATCATCTACCATTAGGAATCACCAATTGCAACTTAACTTGATTCACTAGCACAACCTAATTAAATCCGAAAATTCAATCATCTAATATTCAATCCATCTTGAATAAATCACTACAATTCTTTTTGCAATGCATTCCTATATCAATTACCCACTTAATCCAAAAATATAACAACTTAATTCGAATTATAACAAAAACCCCCAAATTGGTGACCTAATATGCAATTCGAATCAAATGCTCTAATTAAACATCAATTGAGTTAATTGAATGTAGATGCTTACTTGTTTGGGTGCCATGATGTTCTCCTACAACTTATACAATCTTCAATTAGCTTCTCTTGGACGAATTTTGCAAAACCCAACTGGAGAATTAGTGTGTGTGTGTGTTTTTCTGGAAAAGTGAATTTTTGGTATATATACTTGTATGCAACCGGTTCAGTCATGGACACAACCGTTTCGGTATGCATTTTTCCAAATTTTGCATTTTTTGATGTTACTTAGGCATTTACTCAAAAATCCTGTTAAAGATGCACACAACATTCATCCACCATTTGGAAATTTCAACAATCATCCAATCTTAAAAACTCAAATCATCATACTAATGAACTAAACCAAAACTCAACTAAAAACTCATAGTCATAATGCATTAACGAAATTACCTCAATCATAAAAATAAAAATAAAAATAACTGAAATGAGAAACAAAAAAATCCTAAATGCATCAAATAAAAAAGAAATAGTTCATGAAATTCAAGCAAATAATTGCTTGTTTATTATGGTCCCTTGTCTTTGTTGATCCCAGTTGAGCAAACGATCTAATATAGAAACTGACTTAGAATAACAACTTATTAAGTATTATGCGGAATTTAACACTTAACCTTAAGAAGAAGAACAATTAACATTCAACACCTCAATATTATTTATTAATACGAATACTCTTACAGTATTAGGGTTTTGCAACCTTGAAGTGTATCGATCTTAGATATAAAACTTACATATCTAATCAAACCTAGAACCTCCTTTTATAAGCTAAAGAGTCCTATACATTATACAATACGTAACCTACAAGATAAATATCTTTTCCATATTTATCTAACCGACTATACAAAAACTAGCGATTGGTTACAATATATCATTCGTGGTTACACATTACTACTAGCCGCGGTTATCTTCATCCGTGGTTACACTCTTCTGTCCGTGTTTCTATCAAGCCTGTCCGTGGTTCCATTACTTAAAGTAATTCTTGATGCAAGGAACCTAAAACCCAACAATCCTTCCCTAAACTTGATACATTCCAACAGAATTCTCAAGTTTCCTTTAAGCTCAAAACATCTGAAATGGAGGATGTAGCCAAACACTTATGAGATTTAAGAATTGTCTCATACTTCTTCAACAAATCATAGGCTTGACCATCATAGGTACTAACATCTTGATAATACCGGTTTCAACATCGAACAATAATTTCGGATACTTATTCAACTGAGGATATTCACCTTCTACAAGCATGTGAATAATTTTTCGAAAGCAGTTAAAACATGAACTCCACAAGTTTGATATAAAAACCATCTTGTTACAGTACCATTGTAGAGTCCTTTCCATTCAGGTTCATCATGAGTTGGTTCAAATAAAATCTTCAAATTACAATAGACCAGTCTCTCATGATTATAAGTTGGATGCACTTCACCAAACTTGTTCTTGTAAAGTCTCCAGAGATCCATCAAATCATCCCTTTCAAAATCTTGAAGCATTTGTGAAAATTTATTATACTCATAAACTTCATTGTTGAGTCTTTGAATTTTCCAAACTCCTTCACTTCCATCATTAAGCTTAAACTCATAACAAATAATTTGATTAACATCTCACTTCTTTTAATCTTTTAGAATCAGATGTTTCTTGAATCTCAGATTTTCTCTTTCTTTTACTTAGCATCCACTCATCATGCTTCTTTATCCACTCTTCTTCCTTCTCAGAATTCATTGGACAGAAATCATCTACATTGATCCTCATACATCTCATAAGATTTCCAAAATTCTTTCAAATGAACATTTACTAAGATTATCAGAAACATAAATGTCTGAATTCTTAATAATTTTCATCAATACATTCCTCATCTGAGCCATAGTAGGAGGTTTCTTTCTTATAACTTGTTTCTTTGTTTTGCTAACCTTCCTTGCCCATTCACTCATCAATCTAGCTTTCTCCTCATCATCCAGCAATGCCCATTCTTGTGCAGTAAACTCATCAAGAATTTGTAAAGAAGCTTGAAGATAGTTTTGTGATTTATACCATATAGCTAACCATTCTTCATTAGCTTCCTCCTCTTCTTTCTTTCTTTTATCCAAAGCTGCTTGTTCTTCAGCAACCATATTCTTTACAAATTCGTCATCAAAAGCTTCTTGTTCTGCTCTAGATTTAAACTTCAACTCTAGTACTGCAATACCTTTACCCTTTCCAACATCAGATTGAATCACCTTCTTCTTTAGTGGTTCACCAATAACTAAAGTTTTTCCTCTGGGTTTGGGTTTAGTTGCAGTAGTTTGAACAGATAAAGCAGGTGCAATGATGGGTGTAGAAATAGATGATGTTTTGCTTAGATTAATCAATGTACTTGCAGCTTCTTTCTCTACTTCTTTAGGCTTAGATGGTAATATAGAGAGTTGTTACAACAGTGAAAGTGGTTATAATAGCAGTGGGTATGATTCTTTGAAGGTATAGTTGTAGTGTTTATAGTTGCTATGTCATTCTGAGCATCGGTGGTTAGAATTGTACTAACCGTGGTTTCGGACATACCATCCGTGTTTGTGTTCAGTACTACATCTTCTACAACCTTCTTCACATTTTCAAGAACTGCCTCTTTCCCATCTTTATCAGATACCACAAATGTTTGATCTCCACTATCAACATCTTCTTCCATAGATACATTAACATCCTCCCCTGAATTCTTGCCTTCACTCCTCCCCTGTTTGGATACATCCTCCATATTCAGAGCTGGAAAGGAGTTGAGCTTCTTTTTCCTTAGCTTCCTCAAAGCAGCAAGCCCAGGCCTTTTATCTTCTCCAAAACCAAAACCCTGTGCTTCAAGCGCCGAATATCCTTTTCATGAAACCCAACCAATTCCTTGAGATTAGAGATCGTCTCCTCCATCTTGGTACATTTGGCCGTCAATTCATTTAATCGTTCAAGAATATCCTCCCCACTTCGACCTGTGTGAACTGGTCCGATAGGTGGTTCATTGGAAAAGTCGGTATGTACAAACTTCGAGAATCCGTCAATTCATGTTCAGGTTCCAACCTATCCTCATCACTTCGAGCGTGTTAAGCTGCTCGAGAGTGAATCTTTGGATATAGAAAACATAGCATCAGGCCGAGCCTGAACATCTATGCACCCTATATTAGCCAAGTGGCTAGGGATTCCTCCACCTGTGTTAAGTTCCAAGGAACTCTCCACATTAGAAGTTGCCAATGGTTGGGTCTTATTTATGTTTCCACTATCATCGGCATCTAAGCATGTATCAGTAGTGGAAGCCCTTCCAATCATGTCACCTTCATCACACATGGCAGACTCATGAGCAACACCACTAGCACTAGCCCGAGGAAGCTTAGTGCCCTTCTTTCTCCTAGTCCATACAATAGGTGAAATATTAGTGATTTGAGGTGTAGTATCAGTGATTGGAGGTGTACTTTCGATGATTTGAGTTGTAGTATTAGTGGTTGAAGGTGTCTTGTCGGTGGCAGTTGAGAGTCAAGACCTTCATCAAAATCGGGAGCATTAGGCAAAATAAGCATGTGAGGAAATAAAGGAACATCTCTAATTTGTACATTTCGTGGTGATTCCTCATATGTGCAAAAACCTTAGGAAGCATATGATGTACTTCATACTCTCTAGAATGTTCAATAGGATCAAAAATTTGATGTGCTACAATCAGTTGAACAAACCGAGGATACAAATAGTATTTACCCTTCTTCCTAATGTTTTGTACTAACCCCTCATAAATCATTCTAGACCAATTAAACTTCCTTCCCTCAGATAAACAAATAATAGCAGTAGCAATTTTTGAAGGAAAGTCATTAAAACCTGTGGTCTTGTTACTCATACACATCAACAAGGTGTGAATCAAAAACTTCCATTGTTGTGAAAACAAACTCTTAAAGAATTGTACCTTTTCACCTCTATGTGTATATCCTAATCTCTCTAAACCAGCAACAATCTCAACATCTGAAAGATTGTCAACCCCATCGGCATCATCAAAGCTGCAAAACTTCTCGAATGATATCCTCGTAACGAAATAACATGCCATCCACTTGAGCGAAACATCTCCACACCATCAACCATTACAAGTGTAGCATTCTTCAGGAACTGATGTATGTAGGCTTTAAGAATAGTGGGTGTAACATTAAAGCATAATGAATGGGATTTGTGAACTAAGAAATCAATCATTTGATGAAATCCTTCAGAACGAGCATTCTTGGTGAGAATGGCAACTAGGTTATGTGAAGTGGAATACTTTTCAGCCATTTTGATTAAGGAAAATAATGATGTGAGTTGGTGAATTTTGCAAAGAAAGTGATTAGGGTTAAGGTTGAGCGCCAATTGGAAGTGGTTTGAGAATCAAATAAATGATCCGTCCAGGATTTGGGGAGTGTGATATAGATTCGCCAATGTTACCAAACAGCCCCTGTACTATCCAAAACTAAACTCCATGCTATCAGCGATTCCAGAACTACTATCTGTGGTTACAACATACCATCAGCAGATACATGGGATCACTTCTTCCAAATGACCAAGAGATATAGCAAGTAAATCAGCTCCTTATGCACCCAAAACCTTCATACCAGTAAGACAAAAACATAAAACCAACACAGAGTATGTTGTCAGTGGTTAGGAAGAGCTAAAAGTGGTTCCAAAAGACCTATCCATGGTTTGAACAGGTAAGTCAATATGGTCAACTTCTAGAACTAATATTAGTCCAACTCCCAAAAATCTCATTAACTCCTCAACCACATTAAACATGCCCCGTATTTACTTCCATAACCCTAAGCCCCACTTATAAAAAGAACCCAAATCTTTCATAACGCACACACCAATCAATATCAAAACCCTAATTTCTTCAAAGTCTCCAATCAACTGCAATCACAATGTGGAACCCTAGTTGGAATAAACCAGAAGTAGTCAATATAACATCCTCCTCATCCTCATAATCATCTTCATCATCAAGTGAAAAAGGTAACCCATGGCAGTTCTACCTCCCTCCACAAGAAACAAGACCAATAAAATCTCCATTTCTTCCATCATCTGAAGATGATAGTGTGGTGAATCCAAGTAATGCATCCGAGGACTCTGATGATTCCTCAAAGAAGAGATCTTCATACTCCCAACCTTCAGCATCTCGACCCCAAACAAGACCACGAGCAAGAAACCCACCACTTCCAAAAGACAGAGAGGTGGTTCTTGGTCTTCAAGTACCAAGTTGTGGTGCTGCTTCACACATCGTAAAGGGGAAGGGAAAAGGAAAATGGAATGATGCTTTTTGGTGATATGACTATGTCCTTCGTGCTTCATCTAATGTGGTCATCGTCATCATCAACGTTTTCATCAATCCATCCTTTCCATTTTGATCCTTAGCATCCTCGTCATAGTAGTCATGCATCTCCAGCCATTGAGATAGAAGGAATGGGTGGTTATGCAAGGCTTCACAAACGCATATCCAGCATCTAGTGTGAAAGATGTGAGCGATCATGCATATCCAATAGCCTGTTAGATGTTGGAATAGATGAGATGAACTAGATTAGGATTAGTAGATAATGTATAGCGCTATTCTTGTAGTTGCATTTGATGTTGATTGTACTCTGTAAGCGTAAAATGTTTCTCTAATGAATGAATGAACACTTTGCATCACTACTTCTTTTACTACTATAATGATCATTCTTGAACGCAAAATGGTTAGTGAAAAACAGGACAACTAGCAGTGGTTTGAACCAAACTATCTGTGGTTAGAAACAAACTATCAGTGGTTAGAAACAAAAATAGCAAAACTAAGATTAAATAATAACATGATTCAGTACATATACAAACGGTACAAAACAATTTGAGAATTTAGAGATTAATCATTCCAATACTAACAACAAGATACTGAAACCTCCCCACATCAAAAGCTTTGGTGAGAAGATCAGCAACATTGAAATCGGTATGGATTTTTACCATTTGAATCAACCTTTTCTTCATTACAATCTCTAATAAAATGATGTCTTATCTCAATATGTTTAGTTCTAGAATGTAAAACAGGATTTTTAATGATGCATATTGTACTGTTATTATCAATGTAAATCTTAGTATGCATAAAATTGTACCCAAAGTCCAGCAATTGATTCTGAATCAATAGAACTTGACCACGGCAACTAGCGGCAGCCACATATTCACTTCGGTTGTAGAATTTGCCACAATAGTTTGCTTTTTACACTGCCATGAAATAAGTCTGCTTCCCAAAAAAGACATCCTCCGGTTGTAGACTTCCTATCCAAACTAGCACCGGCATAGTCACTATCTGTGTAGGCCACCAAGTCAAAAGGAGAATCCTTTGAGTACCAAAGGCCCAATTTAGGGTGACCCTTAAGATACCTAAAAATTCTCTTAACAGCATTCATGTGTGATGAATTAGGTGTGACTTGAAATCTTGCACACATACATACTGAGAACATTATATCCGGCCTAGATGCAGTGAGATACATCAAAGATCCAATCATGGACCTGTACAACTTCTGATCAACTCTTGTACTTTCATCATCAGGTAGCAAGGGTTTCGAGTCTCCATTGGTGTACTAGCACTTTTCACATCCTGAAACCCAAACTTCTTCAAAACATCTGCTACATACTTGTCTTGACTAATGAAGATACCATCAGTCCTTTGTTGAACTTTTTGCCCCAAAAAAAAGTGAGTTCTCCCATAGAACTCATCTGAAACTTATCATGCATAAGCTTCTCAAAATCTTTGCATAGCTCTTTATTGGTTGAACCAAAGATGATGTCATCTACATAAACACGAACCATAAAATATCATCTTTGTGCTTTCTTATGAACAAAGTTTTATCAATTAGTCCTCTTTTAAACCCATTGTCCATCAAATAAGTAGACAGACACTCATACCATGCCCTAGGAGCTTGATGCAAACCATACATAGCCTTCCTCACCCTGTAGACCTTGTCAGGATGATCGGGATCTTCAAAACCAGGAGGTTGACAGACATAAACCTCCTCATCAATTGTGCCATACAAAAATGCACTTTTAACATCCATGTGATACACCACAAAGTTTTTGAATGAAGCATAAGCTAAAAACAATCTAATAGCCTCAATTCTTGCAACTAGAGCAAACACTTCATCATAATCCAAGCCTTCAGTTTGTGTGTATCCTTGAGCAACCAACCTTGACTTGTTCCTTACAACAATACCTCTTTCATCCCTTTTGTTTCTGAACACCCATTTTGTACCAATGGCCCTCTTACCATTTGGAAGTTCTACCAATGTCCAAACCTCTTGAAGTTTGAACTGAAGAAGCTCCTCTTGCATTGATTCTACCCAACCTTCTTGAGATAATGCTTCTTCAACTCTCTTTGGTTCCTTTTGAGACAGAAAACAAGAAAACAGGCAATTTTGAGATCTTTATGACTGTTTCTTTTGTGAAGAGATCTTGCAAAGAACCCATGTTGGGAAAGGGTTCGTGTTCTTAACCTTGCTTCTTGTTTGAATTGGAGTATTCAAATTTCCAAGTATTTGTTCCTTGGGATGAATCTTGTGTATCCTTGTGGAGGTAACAGGACTTTCATGAATGACATGTTCCAAATTAGTTAAATCGGCATTAAAGAAATCATCCATGTCTTCATCATCCGTAGGAGTATCAATTTCAATCAAAGCAGGCATATCAGGATCATGTGGATACTCCTCTTCACCATGTAGTGGCTTTGCATGTGGTCCAAAGAAAGTACTACTATCAGTACTTACAGCCGGGATTTCACTTGTAATGACAGTGGTAGAAGTTGTTGGCTTAGCAGTGGTTGTATTAACTCTATCCATGCTTATGTTTGGCTTATCCGTGCTTGCAGACTGCCTTTTCTTCTTTTCAATTTCTTCTACCAACACTGAATTATCTTTCAATAACTCATCCTTATCTTGATGATGAGCACTATTGCCTCCAGTATTCAAAACATCATCATCAGTAGGACCTTGCTTATCAATGATGGGTGAGACATAACTAGCTTTCCACTTTTCAAACAAATAGAACTCTTGAGGAGAATCAACTTCCTTAGAAATTGCTTCGCACCGAATTCTTTTGAGTACTGCATCAACATTAGTGGAAGTTCCTGCAATGATAGGCTCATAATTCATAGATTTGGTTAGCATATCAATGTTAAACAGCCAGTCTGGTCCTTTGGTCTCAACACTAGGAGTCTTTTCACTGAATTGAACATGTAAATTCTCTTCAACAATTCTAGTCCTCCTATTGTATACTCTAAAGGCTTTACTATTTGATGAATAGCCTAAAAAGTATCCATCATCAACTTTTTCTTGAAACTTGCCTAGGTAGTCTATGGTATTCAAGATAGTAACAGGACACCCAAAAGGTTTTAGGAATGCAATCATTGGCTTCCTATCATGTAACAGCTCATAGGGGTCTTGTTATGAGGCTTAACTACCTTACTTCTATTCTGCACATAACATGCAGTGCCTACACTTCACCCAAAAGGTAGTTGGTAACTTAGACTCGGACAACATAGTCCTAGCAGCCTCAATTAGTGTTCTATTTTTCCTTTCAGCCACACCATTTTGTTGTGGTGTTCTAGCAACACTAAACTGTCTTTCTATACCTTTATCTACACAAAACTGATTCATCACTGCATTCTTAAACTCGGTTCCATTATCACATCTGATTATCTTGACTTTATGATTCACTAGATTTTCTATCTTAATAATGAAACTCTTGAGAACTTCACTAGTTTCACTCTTAGCAACCAAAAAGTAAACCCAAGAAAATCTACTATAATCATCGGTGATAACTAGGCAATACTGCTTATGGTTCAAACTCTTGACAAAAGTAGGTCCAAATAAGTCCATATGAAGCATAAACAGTGGTTGTGAAATGGTGTTGACAGTTTTGGACTTACAAGAAGCTCTATGTTGTTTTCCTTTCTGACAAGCCACACACAGTTCCTTACACTCAAAACCTTAGAAGGTAACCCTCTCACTAAGTTCCCTTTAACCAGTTTATTGATTGTTTTGAAATTGAGGTGACCTAATCTTCTATGCCATAACTTAGACTCATCCACGGATGCTTTAGCAAATAAACAAGTTAAGGACCTATTAGGAATTACATCTTTAAGATCAAAACAATATATATTTTCCTTCCTAGGTACCCTAAGTTGTATAAACTTCTCATGAGGCATCTTAAACTCAGGAGACAACACCACACACTCATTTTCACCAAAAAGTACCCAGTTTTTCTTATCACACATTTGAGAAACACTGAATAAATTGTACTTAAGTCCCTGTACCAAGTAGACTTGTTCAAAGTCCAAATTTCTGTTTCGATTTTGCCTCTTCCAAGTATCTTTCCTCCCTTTGGATCATTGCCAAAAGCCACATATCCTCCATCAAAAGCTTCAAAATCTTCCAGGTTACTCCCATCCCAAGTCATGTGCCCAGAGCAACCACTATCAAAAACTCCTTTGTCTTTTAGCTCATCTTGTAGATTGCCCCGCACATGAAATTAAACAAGTTAGTTCCTTTTGTGGACCCAAGCCAATACGACTTGGGTGCATACTGTGCATCAATATAATCAAATTTGGTTAGGTCCATTGATGCACAGTTGACATGATGTAAAACCTTGGTCTTAGGTTTCCATTGCCAACTAGCTGAGGCCTTAACATCATAAAAATGATTCCCAACCACTGTATCGGTTATCACCTTTGGAATTTTTAAAACTTCTTTGTTATCTGTGGTGATTTTTGGCTTATCGGTGGTTTGATTTTGCTTAGCCGTGTTTACACTTTGCTTAGCAATGGTTGGAACCCATTTGGGAGAAGCAGTGACAATTGATTTTGTATTCCCATTCCTCATTAACACTGCTTTAGGAATCATGTTTCTGTTAGGATGAGGGTTTGTTTTCTTTGAAAAGTTTTGGTGATTTACCCTCCTCCAATGATTCCAAACTTGTGGTCTGTTTTTATTACAATTTCTCTATAAGTGATCAAAACTACCACATACATAACAAGCCTTTTTAACACATTGAAATTCAACACCTAATCTGTTAGAAATTAAACCATTTAAGCTTCTTTGATTACCCCTAGGTTTATATTGTTGCATCTGGTTCCTAGGTATTTCCCTGTACTCTACTACTTTCTTGGTAACTTTAGCTCCAAATCTAGGTACAAAGTTAGCTTGTCTAGTATCAACTTTCTTAATAGGTTCTAACTTTTCAGCGTGTTGATACTTTACTAATCTTCCTCGAATCGATTCCCAATCTTCAATGATGGGAGCATAAGAGGACATATCGAACTTATCTTAGGTGTCTCAGTCTTACTTATTCCTTCAACAGGTTTGTTAAAACTGAATTCACTACTAAATGACAGTTCTTTAGCAGGTGGTGCATGTTGCATAAGAGTGGGTGGTGGCATATTGTTGTATCCTATCCCAGAACCCTTTTTCATTAGATGACTCTCTATAGATTTATGAACCAGATCAGAAGCAAATTGTGTCTTAGCTACCCTAACAACATGTTTTTCTTTTTCATCTAGGGCCTTTTGTTTTTCACTCTCTGCCAGTTCAAGTTTCTCTTTAAGCATTGTAATCTCTCTATTTTTAAGATCAATTTCACCACCTAAGATATTAATCTTATCTACATACTCAAACTCACATTTAATACAGTATCTAAGCTTCTCTTCCACACTCTCTAGACCAACCCTATAACCTAAGTTATCCATAGTTAGTCTTTCTACTTCTTTCCTCATACTTTCAGTGATAGCTTTTTGAGATTCTAAGTTATCATTACATGATTTAAAAGAGCAAGTAGACTCATTAGATACCTCAGAATCTGAACCAGAAGATGAAGCATAAGCCATAAGAGCAAAGTTATGCTCTTTTGAAGCTTCACTAGCAAGAAAAGCTGCATTAGGTCCTTCTTCAATCTGATCACTCCAATCATAATCACCAAGACCATCTTGAGCCACTAATGCTGAAGAAGGAGCGGACTCTTGGTGATCTTCTTAACACCTTCAATCCTCTTAGGAGCTCGACATTCCCTTGCAAAGTGACCCTTCTTCTTGCAGTTAAAGCACTCCATCTTGCTTTTGTCGAACCCTGCTCTCCTTTGACCATCATACTTAACTTGTCTTCCAGTCCTCCTTAAAAACTTCCTTGCTTGGAGAGTTAACATTGCCATTTGCCATTGAAGATTAATCTCTTCTAGATCATCAGGATCAATTTGATCCGGATCTTGATTCAACACAGTAACACTAGTAGTTAAATCAGCCAGAAAAGCACAAATTGCACCATCACTAACATTATCACTAACAGTGGTATTGTTTGCAATAGCCGTGGATATACCATAGGCAGCAATGGATACATCTTGTGAGCTCTTGTGATTAGTGGAGACAAAAGCAATGTTTGGATTAGCAGTAGATGCATTAGCAAAGTTATTCTCAGACTCATAAACCTTCAAGTTGTTGAAGAGATTATCCAGAGTCATCTTAGGAAAGTCCTCCTTATTCCTCCACACAATTGTATGAATAGCCCATTCGGATGATAGACTCCTAATGAACTTCAAATTAATATCTTCTTGAAGAACCTTATAATCTACAGACTTCAGTTGGCTGATAAGTTTTTGAAGTCTATTGTATGTGCTATCAATCTTTTCTCCAGGAAGCAGTGAAGGTTTCAAATTGATGCTTGAGCATATTCATTCTGGACTTCTTGGTAGCTTCATTGCCAGCAAACCTTGTCTCAAGAGCATCCAGTAACTCTTTAGCAGATTCATATTGCTCAAAATCCAAAGCATAATCATTGGGTATTCCCATGGAGAGAATATTGTGAGCCTTGATCTCCAGCTTTCTCTTAGCCTTATCAATTTCACTAACAATGGAAATTTCTTTGCCATCCTCACCCTTCTTAGGAAGAGTGTCTCCCTTTTCAACGACATCCCAAAGAGCATAGTCAATCATGCGAATGTATTGTCTCATTCGCATTCTCCAGATTTGATACTCACCATGCTTGAGCATGGGTACCTTTGAAGCAGTCACCATGTGAGTTTCGTCAGACATCTTATCTTCTTTGAACAAAACTTAACTTAACCTCTTCTTGATTACGGTTTCTAGATCACAAGCTCTGATACCACTTGTTGATCCCAGTTGAGCAAACGATCTAAAATAGAAACTGACTTAGAATAACAACTTATTAAGTATTATGCGAATTTAACACTTAACCTTAAGAAGAAGAACAGTTAACATTCAACACCTCAATATTATTTATTTATACGAATACTCTTACAGTATTAGGGTTTTGCAACCTTGAAGTGTATCGATCTTAGATATAAAACTTACATATCTAATCAAACCTAGAACCTCCTTTTATAAGCTAAGGAGTCCTATACATTATACAATACGTAACCTAAAAGATAAATATCTTTTCCATATTTATCTAACCGACTATACAAAACACTAGTAGTGGTTACAATATATCATCAGTGGTTACACATTACTACTAGCCGCGGTTATCTTCATCTGTGGTTACACTCTTCTGTCCGTGGTTCTATCAAGCCTGTCCGTGGTTCCAGTACTTAAAGTAATTCTTGATGCAAGGAACCTAAAACCCAACAGTCTTCTCCTTAGAATTCCTCGAAATACTCTTGTCTTAGGATGTCCTCACTTTGAAATTTTCCGGTCAACTCTTGGTATGTTTCAAAAGTTTTGAACTTTCTTATGAATCTTCTTCCGTCCGGACATAGTATATCGAACTTAACATGCCATTCTCCATCTCCAGTTTGTCTCTTGTAAGTGCCCGACCCCTCGGGTCTCCATTCCAAATTCTTAAGTTGCACCGGTAAAGAACCTAAAAAGTCGGTCAACTTCTTGTAGACTAGTATGTATTTGAATGGGTTATAGAATGCTTCCACCGCTAATGCACGTTCCATTTCATCCTTTATATCAAAATAAGGTGGAGCTAATGGTCCATACATTGGGTTTCCTTGGTTATCCCGTCCCACTTCGAAACAAGTCAAATCATCATTTGCTTCCATCCATTCTAACACCTCCATAAATTCCAAAGTTGGTCCTCTTGGTTTCGGATAGTATGTTTGCCTTGAAATCCCATCATCAATAGTCATTGTGCCTCTTCCCATGTCTATAATTGCACCACAAGTTCGTAGGAATGGTCTCCCCAATATTAGTGGTAAACCCTTGTCCACCGGAATATCTAGGACAAGAAAATCGGCCAAATACGGTTGATAGCCAATTTGCACTCTCACATTCTTCACCTCTCCCATTGCTTTCGCTTGAGAATTATCCGCCATAGTAAGCTTCGAATGATTTGGTTGCGGATTACTTAGACCTAAAGTCATAAACAATGGATAGGGCATCACATTAACACTTGACCCCGTATCGGCTAAGGCATAAACTGGTGTAGTCCCATTCACTTTAATTGGCAACACAAAATTACCCGGATCCTTCTCCTTGGTGGCATGCCTCTAAACATAATTCTATCTCTCTCTTCCCCCGTTAGATTCTTATCTTCCAACCTAGCCCTTGCTAGCATCACCGCATCCAATTTCTTACGGTAGAGCACATAATCTTGAAGTACCTCTATCACCGGTTTCTTCTCATTAAGCTCTAGAAACTTTTGTTCTAGGTTTTCTAAAATAGCTTCTTTTTGTTTGTCGGTTAAAGGCTTGAAAGTATTTATAGTGGGAGGTGATGATGGTGTGTAATCATTTTTTTTGGTGGTTGTGGTTGGGGTTAGTTTGTTTGATGAAGTTTTCTTCCGATTTGCTTTCCCCATTTTAACTACTTCCACATCTTTCTCTTCCATGTTGGCACACAATTCCACTAGCATCTCGTTCACTCCTTTTCCTTCTTCCAAATCAGTTATATTAATCCTCATTTCTCCCATTGCAAAATCAACTTAACACTTGGTCGTGACAAGAAAGTCTCGACCAAAACATACATTGGGTTCATCCGCATTCCCTTCTTCTAACACAACAAAATCTGTTTAAAAAATGTGTCCATGAATATTGACCTTAAGATTTTTAACCATCCTTCTTCCATATGCTTCATAGTCCAAACGTACATGACCAATTTCGTCAAGGACCTTCTCCAAAATGTAGTTCTCTCCATAAGCCATATTAAGTTGCGCGTCCCAAGCACTTACTCCTTCTACACTACAAGGCGTACCAAACCTCATTAGTGGCGAATCATACACCGTTAAAGGTGCTTGTGTGAATACTACAACTCTTCCATTCTTGGGAAGTTGAACCTTGTTTTCACCCGTTTCCTCCATATTAACCGTATCAATCCCCAAATATTTCTTACTCTCTTCCAAGATACCTCCAATCTTTTCCAGTGAACTTCCGGTATCCTTGAACATTTCATCCAAAGTACGAAGGTATTTCGAGATTCCACTCAAACTATCCATACTAATAAGCTAAACTTGACAAAACAAAACAAAACAAAATCCGAATCATTAGCGTTAGAGTTAGTAAAAACAAGAGCAAACTATAGAAACATAAACTAAGCAAGTTAAGATACTTAACAAAACTAAAAACATAAGTTAGAACTCAAAATCTAAAAATTAGAAATTTTTTTACCGAGAGCTCCAACCGGATCGGTTGGCTCACCAACCGATTCGGTTGGTGGTAATAACTAGACCAAGTAATCTAACCAGATCCGGTTGCGGGTTGCAACCGATTGGTTAGATCGACACAAAATTTAATAATTCTTTTTTTTTTTTTTTTTTATAACTGAATATTAATAGAAATTAAAAATCATTAAGTGTACTAAACTTTAAATTAATTAAGACTCTACATAAACCAATAATTAATGACTTAATAATTAAACCATTAAACTTAAAACTATATTAACTACCAATTAAAAACTAACATAAAGATAATTAAACCATATAACTGAAAAATTACTATCTAATCATTAATATTAAAACTTGAATTAATCTAATACTAATTAACTAATAATAACAAATATAAAGAAAATATAAATAAATCTAAGAAATCATTAAACTACAAGACATAATCTGTAAATAAAATCTAAAATGACAAGAATTACTCTAGGAACTATAACACAAATCACCAAGTAAACTAGATCCATGAAATCAAAAATAAAAATTCACTCTGTAGCTCTAACCGGATTCGGTTGCAGAGCAACCGAATCGGTTAGCTTTTAACCAAAACTTTTTTTTTTTTACTTTTTACCAAATTCAATTCCAATACTACCAATCTTACAGAAAATCAAAGAAAATCCCCGGCAAGGGCGCCAAAAACTTGATGTGTTACCGTGGTGCAAGTTTTAAAAATTTATAAACACGATTTAACCGTCTAATTCTATTAATAGAAAAGTTGGGTAAGTCGAGATCGACCCAAGGGATTTTTGTGTTTGAAATTGTTTTGATGAAAAGATTCCAACAAGAAAGCTTGTCAAGGCTTCCTCAAATAGTGATGTTTATAGTGAAATTCAATAATAAGAAATATACATACTTGTGTGTAGTCTATAGTCAATCACAAATAGTGTTCATGAAGGTTTGGTGTAAACTCTTGATGTGATGCACAAATCATAAGCAAATGATCCCCAACCATGGTATATGTTTGTAAAAATAATTCTAAGAACAAAAACATATAGGTAATCCTTTCGGTCCTTATCCTAATGATTATCCTTTAGAAAATCCATTTGTTTGCAACATGTTCTTATTAAACTTGTTCTTACGAATCTTTCGACCCTTTCATGATGAAAATGTTCCTAGTCTTGTTTTAATAAGCAAACATGGTGGTTGTCAATCACCATATCCCCATACTAGTTTGTCACTCAACCTTTTGGAATAAAACACAAGAGAAATCCTTTCGGTCCTTTTTCTTAAAACATGTTTTATAAACAAATCAAACCAAGACTAGTATTTTTCCAACAAACTTATTTAAACAAGATCATATATACACGCATCACATATGAGAACACTAGTATGATTAACTACATCCCAACACACAAGTATATCCCAAAACTACTCCATGATAATAATAACTAAACACAAATCATAACAAAGTAATTCCAATAATTCAAGAGAATAGAAATCCATAACAAAGTTCATAGAATACCTAAACTATTGCGATTACAAGAATTAGAATTCGTGGATTGTAGCAACCACGTGCCTCCAATCACCTAGATTCACCGTATAACTCCAAATTACCAAAACTATGGATGAGAATTGTTCCCTCCTTGCTCCTGAACGTTTTTTAGTAAAGACTAAGCTTTTGGGCTGAATAAAAATGGTTGGTATTAGTTTTGATGTAAACTAATACACTTTTGGTTGTGTCACACCTAGTAAACTAGGACTAGGTTCATTATATAGCCAAATATGCTTGCTCAACTGACCAAAAATGTTCCCAACAAGTTAATATCAAGAAATGATCAGCCTCCAATGATTATGGGGAGTTAAGGCAACAATAAATGCAACTTTGTGTAACTGCAGCTCATGCAACCAGATCGGTTGCGATGGCAACCGGATCGGTTGCGATTTGACCATTTGCCCAGCCGGATCCGGTTACGGGTCACGACCGAACGGCTGGGTGTTGCTCTTTTGACTTTTGTTGACTTTCTTGTTTATACGCTTCATTCTTTGCTCTCGTTGATGATTTCCAAGGAAAAACTTGATCTTTCCTTCTTTGTAGATACTTAGAAATCATTGTAATTCCCAATCATTGAATCCAAAAGCTTCCTTGCTCGACTTCCTTCTTCAAGAATCTTCCAAATGTGCATAAAACTTCATTTCTTCATCATTCGTGATACCTGGCTACATATACATACACAATACGTATCTTTTGCACTTTTGCAACAGTTATGAATAAATATAGCCGATTATCATGCACCAAACCAACAATAACGCTACTAAAAACATGTTCATTTTAGGCGTTATCAAACCTCATCGAGTTCCTCAAGTCCTGGAAGTAGCTCGGCTGGAATTTTCTGTAGGAATGTATACCATAAGCATGTAATGAAAATTGTAAATCAAATCTATAGTATCAAGTTGTGTAAGTTTTAAGAAAAAAGATTTTAAACTTTTTCAGTATTCAATACCTGTGGCAAACGAGGATCTGGAAGAACATAAGTTTTCAACCTTGAGAAAGTAGACCTTTGGCCATCATAACCAGCCACTTCTTTACCGTTACGCAAATATCCAGTCACATAAAAGGAATCCTCTCCTTCTTCAATGAAATGCAACAGGTGGACATCTTCAGATAAGTTCCGGTTGCAAAATTCGGTCCATTTAGGACCTGTCAAATACCATAATCCGTAACGAGGCGTAACCAACTCGACCTTGAAACAATATCCATCATCTGAAATGATGTACAGTAAAACCTCTATAAATTAATAGTGTTGGAACTGAGATATTTTATTAATTTAACGAGATATTATTATATAAATAAATTAATAATTTATTAATTTAAAGAGGTGATACGTATGACCTTTAAATTTTCAAGTCCAATAAACTAGTTACAATGTATACTACTTAGAGATGAAAAATAAATTAGAAAAACAAGTTCCAATTAACATTTTATGAATTCACATTCACAAATTAATTGAATTTGTCAAGTTCATTGTTTTTTAATAGGTAAAAAGTTTGTTTCGTTAGGAAAAATTCCAATTACGTATGGTCTTAATTTAATTTGTACAAGTTCCAGTTACGTATGACATTTATATATATGTGGAATTTTTTAGTAATTATTAATTTATAGTTTCATTGGGACCAATAAATATACACTGGGGTTTCAAAAAAATTATTATCATATTATTTTATCGATTGGGGTCCAAATTTATACTGGTCCCAAGGTGGGACTGGACAAATTATTAATTTTATCGAGGTTATTAATTTATCGAGTATTAATTTATAGAGTTTTTACTGTATATGGCATTATTACCATGGTACGCTTCCTGGTTGTACACTTCAGGTAAGATCTAAAAAAAAAAAAATACAAATATATTAAAATTGTTTATTAATAAAACACACAATTATATGTTTGAGATTTGTGGAATGAAGTTGATAATACCTGAAACTCTGAAAAGTGCTCCTCATCTTGTAGAATCACAAACTCAATACACATCTTTCCCTGCACCAAAAACTAGATTTTGTAAAAACATTTTATATAGATTACATAAGGAATAATAGAGCATTTCCATAACACCACATCATAAAAATCGTCATAACCATAATTTGTAAAAAATGCATTTATATATACTCTGATATTATACATCTGTAAACATATCTTTTAAAAACAAAACATGTAACCTTTGATCAAAGTGTATCTAAAAACGTTACTTACTATATGAGATTTGACTTATTCCTATTGTAACATAAAATATGTTGTTCATTGATCTAACAAGATTAATACATATAAAGTATATACATTAAACCAAATTCAATGTCATTAGGGAATTACTAACAACAACACATGCAGCCTTCGATCAAACTCTATATTAAAACCATACTTAACAACAAAAGTATATGATATTTGATTTAGGCATATGAGATTTTATTATGCTTATTATAACATATAATCTGATCTTAATTTATGTAGCAACATTAATACATACACAGTATATAAGTTAAAACTATTTCGATGTCGTATGTAACTTCATAACAACAAAACATACAACCTTTGTTGAAACTCTATCCTAAACCATATTAAGTAAAAAACATATTTCAAAAGTCTTATTGGTTTTTTAATTAACAAATGTATATCAATTTTGTTCTACGACTATTAACAAAACATGATATGATGATCATTTACATAACTACCTTACTAAATACAAAATACCAAATTTAAATCATATTTTGTGTCATATAATCCTTACAAACACCAACACATGCAAACTTTGATTAAAGTGGACCATTTACATAACAACCTTACTAAATACAAAGTACCAAATTTAAATCATATTTTGTGTCATATAATCCTTACAAACACCAACACATGCAACCTTTGATCAAAGTGTATTTTAAAACCATACTTACAATCAAAAGTACATGAGATTTGATTTAGGCTTATTGTAACATAATATCTCATGATCATTAATCTAATAACCTTAATAGATACAAAGTATATAAGTTCAAGCAATTTTGATGTCATATCAGAGTTACTAACAACAACACATACAACCTTTGATCAAACTCTATCCCAAACCATAGTAAGTAGGAAAGATATATCACAAGCGATATAAACCTATTCTAACATAAAAGGTGAGCATCATTGATCTAACAACCATATTCTTAGTGTCAATAACCCCTTACTAACAACAACACATACAACCTACGATCAGTTTCTAAGTTAATATACCTTTTTTTTTATAATTTATCATACGAAATCAAAGATTTTTTCAAAATCATGTTTACCTAAACATATTTTTACAACCACCATATTCGTTTCATCAAGTTTAAAGCAATAAAACGGTTTATTTTTCATAAACAAAAACTTAAAACTTACACTTGAAACAGAGATCTGTAACTTGACTTGATGGCGTTAAGATGAATGAGTAGGTAAGAATGATGATTAGCGTAGTTTGTGATAGTTGAACTTCTAAAAAGCACGCCTCGATATATGCAACAAGGAAAGAAAAAAGATTATGTAGGGAGTAGATAGTAGAGTGCAATATATGTTGTATCAAATCCTTTAGAAGATTTTGTAGTCAAAATACAATTTAATTCTAGGTAGTTGCACTTAAATTGATAATTACTAAAATTATTTTTTAGAGTTGACATATTATCCAAAAAATATAACTTTGTTCAATTGCAATTGAGTTTGCATGATATTAGGAAACTACTTTGTCATATGTTTTTAAGTTGACATAAATTAAAGTTTTAATTTTTACAAACAAAAAAATGTAATTTTAGGTTGACGTTGCAGTTTAGAAGATTAGAATATTCAAATACGAGAAAATATGAAGAATTAAAATAAAATATGCAAAAAATAGTTAGAATAAGGTAAATATGCAAGAAAATAAGTTATTCTAAATTACCGACCCCTGAAACACACTATAAGCTAAAAACACGCAAGCTCATCAAATACCGATCCTAAGTATGAATAATGTGTGAAAAACCCCTAGATACGTAAATATAATTTTCAAACAAACAATACGATAAAATAAAATTTTGTAAAAAAAATATATATTTTTTTTAGTTTTTATTTAGTTTTTTATAAATTAAAACCTAATATGTAAAGATTAAATGAAAATAAATAAAGAAACAAATTGGAAAAATCTCAAATTTTTCCTAAGAATATTTTAGAGAAATACTGAATTTTGAAAAATACTACTGCTTAAATCCAAACTTCAAATAAGCTCCTATTCAACTTATAAGCTAAATAAGCTTTAAACAAAAAAATGTACTTAACTTATTAAATGTTGCAATACTAAACGAAAAAGACCCAAGGGGGCTGATGGTTGAGATTGCGTGTGTAAAGAGGTTGAGTGGGTTGAGGTCTTGGGTTCGAGCCTGGCTTGCCCAAGAATTCCCTAACTCCTTTTTTTTCAATTTTTTTTTTAATTTTGTTTTTGCAAAATTTTTAAAGAATAAAACTTATTACATGATTCTCATGCGGTTGTAGGTATACCCGTTATTAAAAAGTGTATCCACAGATGATAACAAGAACGAAAACAAAGATTTATTAAATGTAAATCTTACGGATACATTTCTGACACACAACGAGTACAATCACATACAAAACATCAAGTTGAGCGACTAATAGAACAATGAAAACAACCATCAAAAACACACAAAGAAACATCATAACGCTCGAATACTGTTGATATATCCAGCAGCATCACGGAGTGCAACATGGGCTTCACGTAACAGGCCCTGAAATGCAGTCTGCTTAGATCGTTCGTGAGCCTGAACCTGCCTCAGAAATCTCACAGAATCACGAACAACCAAGCTATCGCGTTGCTGCAAAACCTCTTGAATGAGATCTTCTAAATATGCCACGCGCGCTCCAATCTCAAAACAACGACCACGCACCATGCTTTCCCATTCGCTTGCTGCAACCACCTCCCTTTCGAAGAACAAAACCATCTGATCTTGCAAAGCGTCGCTATCACATGCAAATCCAAGTTCGGCAAGGCAATCAGAGCGCGACATCTTTGGAACGAGATTGTTAGGAACAGATAAAAACAGAAATACATATAAACATCATAAAGCTTAAATTTATAGATATAAAAAATACGAATAGAGTTCTGCACTATCAATAGCACACACACTTCCACAAAAGCATCTCATCTGATTATCCAAAGCGTGCAAGCAGGAACAACAAATTGCAGTTATAACACTATACACATAACTATTAGCAATCAGCATACCACTGCCAGCAATTTTTAAAAAACAGGAATCCACCCACAGGTCATTCAAAACCATAAAAAGTAAAAAGAAAACATTGTTGTTTATTATGTGCAGAAAATCAAATTCTGCTGCACAGGACAATTGTTTGACAAATTAGCATTTTAAAAACCATTTTTAACTGACAAAGAGATCATGAAACTGTTTCAGAACAAAACTTATTTGAAATTCAGTATCCAATATTTGATAAAAACGGATTTTAAATAAAATTTAAAACAAATTACCTATCCAACTGTCGCAGACATCAGATTAGTTTACCAATGAACACATATTTTCTTAAAAAATATTATTGAACACAGATGATAGTAAACAACCAAAATTCTAATTAGATATCTTTCAAAGTATAATATAATTAATAAAAACGAGAATAATCTAGAATATAATAAATATTAAAAAAAATAATGTTTATCTTCACTCTTTATATATGAATAAAATATTTAGATAATCGTTACTAAGTAAAGTTTATCTTAAGAGGTTATAAATAAAGATATAGATTAGGCTCTACAACCAAAAGATTTAATACGTGAGTTCTAAGAAAACACTCAATGGCAACTGCAAAATCAAAGAAACACCCTGCAACATCTTCCCACAATGAACTGCAAGACATCTCAGTTATTGTGATGTCAGATGATGAAGAGGTATGATTTAAAATTTCAGTTTGTATACTTTATAATTAATAAAACATAATTGATTTAATAATTAAACATAATCGCAGGCTATACCTGCTAATTTATTGCAGAATAATACAAAAAAAATGGTGTATCTTCTAAACAAACACACACAGATGGTACATCTGCGCATGTTGAAGACCAGGACATCTCAGTGATTCTTATATCAGATGATGAAGAGGTATGATTTAAAATTTTAAATTCTATTTTCTGTAATAGCTGAAACATTATTACTGAAACACTTATAAATAATTGCAGCCTACACCGACTGATTTATTGAAGGAGGATACAAAAATCATTGTTGTATCAGACAATGAAGATGTACGAAGAATATGCTCTGTAAGTTATTCAATGCAGTTTATAAACACAAACAATTTAAATGTGTTACATGTTTGCAGCCTTCTCCGGCGTTACGAAAAAGACAAAGAGTCGGCAACAACCACAACAGTGGAAGCAACAAGCTTTGTACTGCCATGAAATTTGCTGACCGGGAAAAAACCCCACATAAACAAACAAAAAACACTTCCAATACGATCCAATTTGATGAGACAATGGTATTTGTTTCACAAAATATTTGATGTTTTTTAAAAGCATAAACACAAATATATTAGTACAATCAACATGTTCATATATTTGTTTTTTTCACCCTAGGAATCTGATGATGAAACACCAATCAAGTTTAAGCGAACAAAAAGAAGTGAAAGGTCTAAGCTTTCCAAAAACCACAAGTATATGCTATGTGATGAAGACACATATGACGAATATGATAGCAACAAAAGCAATTCAGAAGATGGGGTTTGGGTCAACATCAATGATCTTAATGAGCCTTTTTATGATTTAGATAATAGTAAACCCAGATATAGTATCCTAGATGAAGATATCAAAGAAGAGTCCTTGACAGGTTTCATTACTTTATAAATTAAATGAAGAATTGTAAGTTAAACAGTAATAAAAAAGCTTATAATTATGCTGATGTTTTATGGTATGTGAATTTTATAGGTGACTCCAAATATACAGCGATAGATGAAGGTCACAATGAAGCCGTTGAATACAATGAAAACATTAACAAAGACATGTGGGCTGATATGGTTGATGTTGATGGAATGGTTAATGGTGAACATGCCTATAACAGCTATTTCGATGATGAATCTTGGGAGGTGGATTCAGATGCGTACAATAAAAGATCCCTATCCAGTAGAGATTATGATGACAACTTCATTAACGACACTTCTATGGATTACGAAACAACTGATGACTCCAACACCGACGACGATTTTAAAATACCATACCAACCTTCGACAAGTTTAATGTTTCTTTAGCATTTTTTATTTCGAATAATTAAAGTTGATTCTTTTGATACAACAATCAATTGTCAGAAATAATGTTTGATTACTAATACAATTTCCCTTTTATTATCATGTTTTTGATCATTTACATTGTAAACAATTACATACTAGAAAAATTGAATACCATTCTGCAAGTGTATGTCTTTTGTTTATTTTTGTATTAAGGAACATCAACCAACATATCGACCAAATTTGGTTTACGTACCTTCAAATTGTATTAATTATTTAACAAGCTTTTACAGATTGGGTAATCCGAAATTGTTTAGTAAAAACATACAACTAATACACAATCAAAATTAATTAAAAAGCCAACTATGCTATACGATATTAATTGAATTCAATGGCTGACTAATAAAATCTTCAGTTATAGAAGAACGACGTGTTCAGGGTATTGTGTGACTTCAGAAGCTACAGGGAAAGGTGTCGAAGTTGTAGGTTGTTTCCATGACGAACCACATTGCAAAGTCTAATTTTACGTCATATCAAGTTACAAAAACATTATATATCCACTTATGATAATCAACACAAAATAAAATATAATTATCTATTATAACTAATTATTTTGTTTCTTAATAGTTTTATTAATCAAAATTATTTTTATAAACAAATGTAATAAAAGATTAGCATCCAAAAATAATATCACTTACCCATTAAATATAAATACATAGGAAAACTAAAATTTTGACAGCATATGTACAAGGTTCAAAACAAAAAGTATGAAGGAATCTGAACCTGCAAGTGTGTCTGAGGAGCAACTACCAGAAACAAAAGATACAACCAGCACAGCAAAACCAACAGGAGGGCCTCCAAAGTATCCAAACCAACCAGGTAACCCTGATATTGGAAAATAAATACATCTGTTTACGTAACTGTGGAAAACACAGAAACTAATTGTTCAAAATATAACAGCAGTAATCATCTACTAATTCGTAGACCAGGTAGAAAACCTAACAAACATACATCATCTTCTGCTTCTTCATCTGAACCTGCAAGCGTCTCTGAGGAGCAATTACCACCCACAAAACATACAAGCAGCACAGCAAAACCAAGAGGACGGCCTCCAAAGTATCCAAACCAACCAGGTACCCTAATATTGGAAAATAAATACATCTGTTTATATAACTGCGAAAATTATAGAAACTAATTGATCAAATATAATAGTTGACGGTAATGATCTACTAATTCGTAGACCAGGTAGAAAGCCTAACAAACATACATCATGTTCTGCTTCTTCAAGTAAGTAAAGAATCATAAACATATTCACAGTTTAATTATTAGATCTATTTACGCAAGAAATATATGCTCAAGATTTAATCCATTGTATTTATGGCAGCTAATAACGACGACTTACTTCGTCCTCCCATGGATATGCCTCCAATCAAAAAAACAAAAACAGGTCAGTAAAAATCACTTTTTATGAACATCAAACAAATTTAAGAATATTGTTTATTCTTAATAACCAACACCAACATATACAGGTACAACAAATGAACCAGTCACTGCAACACCTCGACCAAGGGGACGCCCATTCAAAAACACAACCCAATCAGGTAAACAATATATGACAGTTTCCACAAACAATTATTAATATTTTTAACAAAAAGCTAAAATTCAAAAAACTTTTCATGTGCAGCAACAATTCAAACAACCAGGTATCCCGAAGAGGATCAACCGGTTAGATATTTGTCTAAGCATAAGTCAGAAAGACTAAAAGACAAAGCCGAAGTTGTAAGACAAAAAACTACACATCATCAATTGTTGAGTGGAACAAACATAAATAATGAAGATGTCATACAAAGAGATTCGTTTGTTGGAATTTCAAACGGTAGAAACACTATATTTTAAATTGCCACACATATCGTAACATTGTTTACACGTATTTAATATTAATGTTTATTTTTTGAGTAACTCGCATTGACAGATTACATTGATCACGGAGATGCCACTTTCCTATGTGCATCATGTAGCGCACTATTATGGCACGCTGAGAGTATGATAGGCAACACACATTCAACAGCGGATTTGTACTCGCTTTTTTGTAGCAGAGGAAAAGTAACATTAGGAGAGGAAGTGCAGACACCACCGAAATTGTTGATGGATCTTAACGGAGAGCATCCAAAAAGCTGAACGTTCATTGAGAATATCAGGATATATAACGCAATGTTATCATTCACCTCTATGGACGCCAAACAAGACATGTCAGTCACTGATGGTCATGGACCATATTGCTATAGGATACAAGGGCAAAATTACCATCAAATAGGTACTTTGTTACCTAAACAAGGAAAACCACCAACGTTTGCCCAACAATATATTTATGATCCAGAAAATGAGATACAACATAGGATAAACGGTGTCAGGTATGTACGAAACGCTGGACATGTTTTCCTATCCAAATATTTTATGCGTATTTTAAAAATATTTTATTTAAAATTAAAATCAATTCTGATTATATTGTGCTTATTTTCAATGGCAGTTATAGCAAATACGAAGAGACGTCGTCAACCAACCATACGTTGGACCACCAACTAACAGTTGATTTACGAGACATGCTAGATGGCATTAACCCATTGGTTTGTCAATTCCGAATGGCTGGCGAACGTTTTCACACAGCCACTGAACAAAATAACTTTAAATTACGACTTATTGGCACTAGAGAGCACGACGGAAGAAATTATAACCTTCCAACAGCTACGGAGGTGGTGGCACTAATTGTAGGAGATTTTGACTCTACAACAAATCAACGAGACATCATTCTGCACATGAAAGAAGAGGGCCTCAAACGAATAAGTGAGCTACATCCATCATATCTTGCACTCCAATACCCATTGTTGTTTCCGTACGCTGAAGATGTTTATAGAACAGGCATATACCACTTTGGTATCACTGACAAAACAGCAACAAACAAAAAGACCAGAGTAACAATGAAAGAATATTTTGCATATCGATTGCAAGAAAGACCAAATGTTTTCTCAATGGTTCTGAATGCGCGCAGGCTATGCCAACAGTTTATTGTAGACGCATACACCATGGTTGAATCTGAAAGGATGTCATACATCAAAAACCAGCAAAAAGATCTAAGATGCGAGACATACTCCAAATTAGCAAAATTATCCGAAGATGAAAACTCAGGAGTGAAGTTGAGAGGGAAAAAAGTTGTGTTGCCATCATCTTTTACAGGAAGCCCAAGATATATGATGCAGAATTTCCTAGACGCAATGACAATTTTCAAGGTTTATGGATATCCGGATCTTTTCATAACATTCACATGCAACCCAAATTGGCCCGAGATTGAACGTTTTGTTGCAGAAAAGGGATTGAAATCTGAAGACAGGCCTGATGTGATAACACGTGTTTTTAAGCAAAAGCTAGACACCATGATGAGAGAATTTAAAGACAAGCATTACTTCAGACGACTATAAGCAGGTACTTACATTTCTAAACTTGATAAAAAAAACAAAACCACAATGTAATTAATACTACATTCTCTACTATTACTGATATTGTGTTATTCCCGCACCTGTCTACACCATTGTATTTCAAAACTATTACTGACATTATGTTATTCCCGCAGCTGTCTACACCATTGAATTTCAAAAGAGAGGCCTCCCTCATGCTCACATTTTGATATTTTTGGAAGAAGAATACAAAATGACATATCCAGCACACATCGATCGGTTTATTTCATCTGAGATACCGGACAAAAATGAAGATCCAGAACTGTATAAAATTGTTACCGAACACACGATCCACGGTCCATGTGGGCGAGATAGACCCATTTGCGTGCCCGTACGTAAAGAACAAATGCACAAAAAAATTCCCTAAGGAGTTTAATGATAAAACTTTCATTGATGAGTCTGGATATGCAATTTATAAAAGGAGAAATGATGACACTACAATAAAAAAAAGCGGGATCGAATTGCATAACGGATATGTTGTACCCTACAATCCAGGCTTACTGCGACGTTTTCAATCACATATTAACGTAGAGTGGTGCAACCAAGTGGGTTCCATAAAATATCTATTCAAATATATTAACAAGGGACCGGACAGAGCTACGATTGCACTGGAAGATGAAGATGTCGATGAAATCAAAGATTATTATGACTGTAGATATATGTCGGCCTGCGAAGCAGCATGGAGGATCTATGGGTTTGACATACACTACAGGTTCCCACCTGTAGAAAGATTACCTTTTCACTTACAAGGAGAGCAATATGTTATATTCGAGGCAACAGAAAGCATTGATTTTGCATTGGAAAAATCTTCCGTCAATGAAACAAAGTTTGTTGCATGGATGGAACGAAACAAAATCGACACAAAAGCTCAGAAACTTCTTTACCATGAGTTTCCAGAACATTATGTATGGAAGCAAGAAGACAGGATCTGGGTTCCTAGGCAAAAAGGCACGTGTATTGGACGCGTACATCATGTACCACCTTCTTTCGGAGAAATGTTCTACTTAAGAGTATTGCTAAACAAGGTTAGGGGACCCACAAATTGGATCGATTTTAAGGAGTATGATGGTGTTGTTTACCCAACATATAAAGAGGCCTGTCAAGCACGCGGTCTGTTGGAAGATGACAAGGAATATATAGATGGTTTGTTGGAAGCCAGCCATTGGGGTACAGGAAATTACTTACGGTATTTTTATGTGATGCTACTTATTACGGATAGCATGTCTAGGCCTGAGATTGTTTACGAAAAAACATGGCAAGAAATAGCAACAGACGTTATACATATCGAGCGGAAGAAAAGGAATGACCCAGGTATGACAACAACTTCTACCTTCAACTTAAGCATGACAAAAACAAATACATCTTAACCTGAACACTCCACGGCTAAATCACCAACACATTCCTAATGTTGTTTAGCAAGCTCATCTAAAAAGGAATTGCAGATACAAATGCCTAAAAACCCATGTCTAATATTAAACTAATATTTCATTCAAAAACAACAAAAATCAAAGATAATACTTACACGTAAATGGAAAAGCATCCAACACATAATACGTTTCGGGAGGTAAGTACGGCTTAGTTAAGAAATTACTCATCTGAAGCACACCATACAAAGATGTGCTCCTTCTCCCATTCCCTGCACACATACAATAAAAGTCAAAAAAACAATTGTAAAACTACACCATACTAAAACATACTTAGCAAAGTATAGGAGAATAACAAAACAAACCTTAAGCTCCAGAATTCACAACGTCAGCGCACAAAAACAACTCTGCCGCATAAACAAACATACCAGATACATATCAAGTGACACAAACATTATAAGATACCCAATAAAGGAAAAACTTTCAAATTTCCACCATACAAACACAGCTATGCAACCCAAAAAACACATCATAATAAAATCTAATGTTGTTACACATAGATAAATACAACCAACATCGGCCTTACTGCCATTTTAAAAAAAGACAGCGTCCCTAAAACAAAAGCTGGAAAATGCGTTTCAAACAGTTAACCAACAACCAAAACAAGGAATACAAAAACAAAATACCATAACACGACATAATAGTAAAATTTTAGAATATTTTACAGAACCAGGAACCACGTCCTCCAAATACACAACCATACTTACAGATTACACAACCTTCAAATAGTACCATACATCCAGACAGATTGCTTAAACATAAATACATAACTAAATATTCACAGACGTAACAATCCCTTTCAGAAACATTTGTCCTGACATTTAAACAACTTAAACCATACGACATCAACTTTCACCCAACAACCAAAACGCAAAAGACTTTGTAGATATTCAAGCCTATACACCTACCACAGGGACTCTGACATTCAGCAGATATCGAAGATCGGAAATGCAGGGTTTTCACCTTCTGGAGCATCCACCATATGACCATTCCCAACGTACTTAAACCTAATCAGCTTCGAGTATGGGAATCGACATGAATCCGCTAACAGCTTCCAATGCCCATACACATTGACATGGTTAGTCCTGGTAGGATTTTCTGGGTGAAATCCCATACGTACACGGAATTCATCCCTGTACTCCTGGTGTATGATCAAAGTCCTATTGTAGGTGTGCATAGGGTTCTCCACTTGGAATGACGCAGGAATGGCCTGGGAAAAAATTACAATTAAAACCAATATGGATGCTACAGCTTAAAAATCATCAAGTGCATCGAGAAATAAAAAACACACATACCAATCTGCTTTTCGCTTGAATATGCGCGTAACTCTTATAAAAGCTCCTGTGACCTTCTCCAAATGATCCATGTGGAACGGCCAGTAGCACACATGTTTCATCCTATCATCCTCTACATAAAACAACTGTGTAATTACTACATGCTAAAACTATTACACAAACAAGTGTAAACACTTTGGTCTGGAAAAAATAAATAACAAATTCAACTTACGCCTTTCATCCCCCGTCAACTGAAGCTGTTGCTTTCTTAACGTAGCTGCTCCTTTGAAAACCTGATCCGTAATAATACTCCCATCGTCACTGAATGCATCAAACCAGAATCTCTTGCCCCTGTTCTTTGTTAGCACACATAATGTCCCGGCTTCAAGGCCAACTGATTCGATCATCGCGTTAAATGAACCAGCAACTAACTGAAAATCAGTACTCCCGGCTTCACGTCGCACATTACACCCAAAAGAAACACCATTTACCACAACTCTTATTTCATCCTCGTGTCCTAATCCCAACATTAGCTCACCAGGGATTGTCTGTAAACGACATAAAACCAAAACATTAAACAAAATCTTCTAATTTTCAGACACAATAACATACGCAAAAATAATGTTTATAAAATAAAAAAACATATAACATTAAACTACACCACCTGAAGCACGTATGGGTACGGCAACACTGAAATCTTAAACCTAGAAAACGAAGAAAAAGGCCCTTCATAACCACAAGCTTCTTTTCCGTTGCCATAGTAGCCAGTCACGTGGAAGCAATCATTCCCTTCTTCGACAAAGTGTAAAACTTCAACCTCCTCATCAAGGTATCGGTTGCAAAACTCCCTCCATTTCTCACCATACAGGTACCATTGCCCATAACGTGGTGTCTTCAAGTTGACTCGGAAACGATAACCATCCGAGCTTACAATATAGACGTGGTTCCTACCATTATAACCTTCAAAATTATAAACAAACGGAAGGACCTGCAAAACCAAAACAACGTAGCTTAATGAAATTATTAAACAAACAACACCCAACCATAATCAATACCAACGTACTAAAAAAACAATCAATACCTGAGAATCAGGAAAAGTAAAAACGTCCAACATTGTAACAAACTCAATAGCTATTTTCCTACAAATTAAAAAAAGAACGTAAACCAACATAACAAACCGTGATACAAACAAACTAACAAGTTGTTAGAATCACATAACAACAACCAAATTATTACAATAAATGATAAACAAACAAACTCAAAACAATCTGGTATTTTCAATTTCAACCACATTTTTAAAATCATCTTTATAAACTAAACAACGTTTTACGGGTAACTTATTAAAATGTTTCATCTCACCATTGTGCTTATCTAAACACAACAACAAATACCTCATACAGGTACTTACGAAACTGCATATCTAAACACAAACAAATCTACGTGACCATTGACATTCATGGTCAACACGATATCTATGTCAAATTCCACATTTGAAAAACAACTTATCAAACTAATCATTTGCATTACATCAAACTACATAATCGTTTAAAAAACATGTACCATAACAACATGTATTCTAAATTATAATTTAACTTCTAACTTAAAACATCCCAACTTATAGGCTCTAAAATACTACTTATAATCACTCACCTTAGACCTTCGTAGACTACTACTCAAATTCAAGACATAACATACGGAATCTAAAAGTAAACTTCAAAACCTCAGTCATCTAACAATATTGCAGAATCGCTTACGATAAGCATGTTGTAAGTATAACACCAAAATGAGTACTGCCATTCATATATCAGATTAACCAAAAAACCAAAAATAAAAGTCAACTAACCGGTCAAACTAAAACACCAACCACTAACAGGGCACTACTTAAGCTTCTAAACTGACTTACATCAACAATGAAAGCATTCTCTACACATAATAAGTGAATAACACATACTTTAACAACAACAACCAAACAAACCACTCAACATCAATTAACTAAAAATATTATACAAACAACAACATATGTTCAAACAATAGCTGTCAACATAATTATATTACAAAAAAATAAATCTTCAATTACCAAAACCCACCACATACTACAACAGCAAAAAAAAGCAACTATTTGTATTCAAAACATTATTATATCAAACACTTTCCACACATTCAAACCAAAACAGATACAACACCAACAAAAACAGCTTCCATTTGAAGGATTAAAAAAATTAGGCATTTTTTACAATCAAAATCAAACAACCATGCTACATAAAAATCTAATAACAAACCATTTCAAAACATCATACCATACCCACTATCTTAAAAAAAACACAATCTTTTAAAACACACAGTATTCAAACCGGTAAAGAAAAACAACGTAACCTTTTTCGAAACAAAAAATACTACTAAACCAAAACGATAATAATAGTATGAATCAAAACACATTTTTGATTTTAATGGTTAAAAATAATATCGCTAGATACCTGGATTGAGAGGCGGAGAAGTGTTCGGAAGAAAATTAGGTAGGGAATTTTTGATTTTTGAGAAGCACAAAACAAAACAATCTATTTATTAAAACAAATTATAATGGTTGAAAAAATATAGGTGAAATGACTACTTATCTTCTAAATGCAATGCAAATTAATATACTCCGATATGTAACATGCAGAAATACATTGCATAAAAAACTAATAAAAAAAAACATTAACATAACTAACCCATTTATTTCCATTTGCAGACTTAGAGCTTACAGATATTAAGAGGAAGAATATATGTCTCACATATATTGAGCACATGCTACTTTGTAACAACAAAAGCTTAAAAAATATACCAAACATGCCATACCAGAACGTGATGTTGACAATGGGCAATTACAACAGATTGGTGTATGATGAGTTGAAATACAACAAAGACGAATTAGAAAAACAACACGGAACACTCTACAAGACATTGACACACGAACAAAAAGACATATACCGAACGTAATGGCGTACATTACATGAAAAAGGAGGAATTTACTTTGTCTACGGATATGGAGGGACCGGAAAGACATACCTATACAAAACATTATCCGTCGCATTAAGATCACAAGGTGAAATAGTCATAAATGTTGCATCGAGCGGCATCGCATCACTTTTGTTAGAAGGTGGAAGGACATCACATTCTCGATTCGCTATCCCTATAAATGTGGTGGAAGATTCGGTATGTCATATTCAGTGACAGCGACCTCGCAGAATTGCTAAGAATATGTAAACTGATAATATGGGATGAGGTTCCTATGACACACAGACACTGTTATGAAGCATTCGATAGGAAACTAAGAGACATATGCAGAACATCCACAGTCGAACAATCAGAAAAAGTATTTGGAGGTAAAGTGGTTCTCTTTGGCGGAGACTTTCGCCAAATATTACCCGTGGTTACAAACGGAAGAAGACATGATGTCGTACATGCGTCGATCAACGCTTCTTATCTGTGGCAACATTGCAAAGTCATGCGTTTGACTATTAACATTAGGCTTGGAACAGGATCAACTTATTCTGAAAGAAAAGAAATCCAAGACTTTGTGGATTGGATATTAAGCATAGGAAACGACACAGTTGGCGGAAAGAACGACGGAGAAGCGATGGTTGATTTCCCTGATGATATGTTGATACCCGATTCAGACGACCATATTGCTACAATTATAGAACAAACCTACCCAGATTTGGTCCAAAACCTCTACAACCCAAAATTCTTCCAAGAAAAAGCAATCCTCGCACCAACTCATGAGCTTGTGGATATGATCAACAATCGAATGCTACAAAAACTACCAGGAGATTCAAAGACATACGACGCACTTCGACTTCAGTTGGTATTATCGATATGGATTCAAATTTTAATGAGTCACTTTACACAACTGAGTTCCTAAATAGCATTCGAATTGCCAGCCTTCCACAACATTCTTTAACATTAAAAATAGGCGCTCCTGTTATGTGCATGAGAAACATAGATCAAATGGCCGGATTATGCAACGGAACTAGGCTTCAAGTGCTGAGGATGGGTGTCAACATAATAGAAGCCAAGATTATATCAGGCGGAAGTGTAGGTTGTTAGGAATTGGAAATTCCATAAGGAAGTGTCGGTCACCCCAATTATTGTTTAGCATATCTTAGCTCGTAGACTTTACGTTATTTAGTAGTTATTAGTTAGTTATTAGCATAGTTTTAGTTTAGAGCAACTCCGTGGAGGAAGGACGGGGTCTTTACCCACTGTATGCCTGATCCACAGTCTGAAGGAGGACGTGTAGTATGTAACTATAAATACCCTCTACCTCCCAAGGTAGAGGGTTGGACCTTTCACTCAATCTAACCTTCTTTCTTTTGTTTACTTTCTCTCTCTAGAAAGGCTCCCATCTTCCACTTTCTCTCTCTAAAATCTATCTCATTCGAACCATATTTGTGATTGATTGTGTGTTTGTGAAAACCAATATCTTACAATTGGTATCAAGAGCCATGGTTTAATCACTCATCTTTCATGTTCTTGGATTTCTAGTGGTTTTCATATGATTTTTGGGTTTGAATGAGTTTAGAGTAGTTTGCATCATTTGGATCATTTCTAGTGTTAAAGTTTGGATTTTGATTGTACTTTTGCGTTTAAATCATTATAAGTGTTTAGGTTTTGATTTGGAAGGCTTGAATCATCGTGGTTAGGTTGTTTTTGGATTAAAAAGTGGTGTTTTTGGAAGTTTTCTTGGATGCGAGTTGTGTCACGGTAAAAAATTCTTATATGCGAGTTGTCCCATGCTTGTATGCGATTTGTCCTGATTTGTGAAGCGAGTTGTCCTATATGCGAGTTGTCTATTGAGAAAAAACGACAAAAAGGACAAAGTAGTGGGTGTACTTGTGTACTATGCGAGTTGTCAGCCTAAGCGAGCTGCCTATTAAGCGTGTTGTCAGCCTAAGCGAGTTGTCATCTCATGCGAGTTGTGCCTTAAGCGAGTTGTCTAGGGTGCGAGTTGTCTTGGAAGCGAGTTGTCACTTTATGCGAGTTGTGTTATGCGACTTGTCTATCAAGCGAGTTGTCATCAAAGCGAGTTGATTTCGGTGCGAGTTTTCTAAGGTGCAAGTTGTCTCCAGTGCGTTTTGTTGACTTTTCCTGACAAAACTTCAAACGGCCATAACTTTTGAACCGTAACTCCGTTTTCAATGTTCTACCATCAAAACAACCGTGAGAACGAGGAGAATGGCACACCGAATTGTTCATTTAGGTCAACCTTCGAGGCCTAAATTCGCTCCGAACAGAATTTATTGAGGTTTTTATGTTTTTAGACCTAAATTTCTCTGTAAAAACGGGCATTAACCAATCCAAATCTCAACCAAACAACATCTCTGCTAATCCTACAAACAATCATATGTCCTAACACACAATTGTCTATCATTGTGTGGATCCATCAATCATCTTAACACATTCCATTGGTCATTGCTTAATGGTTTGGTCTTGACTTTAGTAAAATCCCGCGAAAGATTCTATTTCTCGGTTTAAATCACAGACTTGTAAAATCCCGTGTACACAGCAACATCATTTCTTACACTCCTATTTCAGTGATTTCAGAAGTACTTAAATTGTATGATGTTGTGGACAACAATGATAATGTATGCTAAACTGAATGATTAAAGATGTTTGAATTAATCAATGAGGATGTGAGATCTTCATGTTCTGAGTACAATGAGATTGAATTCCACCTGCTCATGCTACAGAATGCCATGCAAAAGAAAAGCAGCATTGAACCTTATCAACAACTTCACTCTCACCTCATGTTACTTCTACCCATAACAATGGAACGAACATGTATTGCCCTCTTCCGTCAGGACTTATCCACATTTACAGGAACTTTGTTGTTAAACCTAGAGCAATTGGAGCTACAACTTGACAAAGAGAAGGTTCAAAAGGATAATTCGATCTTTGCACTTCAAGTGATCTACAAACATTTTCAGTCATTCATTAGAAGGGAATTCACATCAGGTTATGATCAAGACATGACTGAAATGTCTTTCAAGAGACACACTGGAATGGAAATTTGCGTGTTCATTGAGACACTTATCCATCTCATGGATAATGTGGAGAAGTATATTGAGGAAGTTACTTAGAAAGATGGAAAAATGGATGAGAGTCTGCAGTGCAATTGATGAAAGTTGTGATGAGTTGGGTAATGTATCAGTTGAAGAATCGGGTGTTCTTTGAATGCGAGAATGTCAGAGAAAACAAATAATGATGTAACCAGCTTTTTAGTTACTCCTAACATACAAGAAGTAGATGCAGTAATCAGAAAGGGGAATGTATGTCAGGTACCATCAATAAATTGTAGTGTTGAGACTAGTAAGGCATCGGATGATGGATCAGTTGACACGAATCTGAGAGGCTCGAGACGGATAAGCTTGATAAAACGACCCGGTAGTTCAGTGACTCTTGTTATACATGTTGTGAATGTAGATATCAGACCGACAAATTAACAGGTGTCATGTGATGAGGTACCCTTAACTGACCAACATAATGCATCTGCTAATGTACCTAAACAAAATGATCTTAATAATGAACATGATTCTGATAAATGTTCCTTGGTTGAGGCTGAGTCTAATAAATTCAAAACAAATGATATGGTTGATAAAAAGGCTTTTTGATGAACTGTTTTTTTGATGAACTGTCAAACAAATTCTCAAAACTTGAAAAACATTGCATTTCTCTTGAAATTGCAATACAAAGAAAGGAGGAAAGTTTTCAAACTAAGAAACCATGTAAAAATCCAGAATTTCTTGAATTTTTTGAAATAAACAATTTAAAAGCTCAGCTTCAAGCCAAAAACTCGACTATCAACAATTTGAAGAAACATATTTCCGGTATGCATGTGAAAAGTAATTCAGTCAAGACTGCACAAGACATTGATACTATTATAACAAGAAATAATGAACTGTCAATTTATGTGGCTAAATTACTAAAGGAAAATGAGACTTTGAGAAAGCATCACATAGAACTAAGTGACTCTGTCAAAGAAGCTAGAACTAAGTCAATGGAAAAAACAAACTCTTTAATAGCAAAAATTGACGATCTCTAAGCTCAACTTCAGGAAAAGAGTTTCGCTATTGTTGTCGTAAAGAATGGGCTTAGAAAAACCGTAGGGAAAAGTGTGAACACTAAATTTACAAAACCATCAACCTTGGGGAAGCCAGTTTCTCATCCCACTAGAGACCGGTCCGTTGTTAGGCTTGCCTCCCAAGTTGATGCGATACAAGTTTTGTCAAAACTAGTCACTTCACCTGAGTTACCTAAGAGTAATGCTTCTAGCTCCGTTAACCCTCAACAAGTAGCTACTTCTACTCCCAGCACCTCTAGGAATAGTTCAAAAACAGTGTCAAAACCAAGCATTAAAACCCATAATTCATATAATATGAATGACTTGTGGAAGAACTATTATCTAAAAGAAGCTAGGAAAAGGCCAGTTGATCGAAAGGCGGAATTTTAGGTGCAAGACCTAGGGTGATGCATTCCACGAGATTTCAAGGCACTGCTAGTAGTAGCAAACCATTACCTAGGAACACTCAAAAGACTAGGGGTTGGCTTGCATCTAAGAGTAGTTATATGAAGAAGAATGCTAAGCATGTAGAAAATGAAACTAGAAATTCTGAGTCTTTTCCGAATAAGAAACATTTTCCTAACTCACATGCTAAGGTACAATCCACTAAGACTACTAACATGGCTAAGGTTCAATATGTCATGAGCAAAACAAACCTAAAACTTCACCTAGATGGATACCAACTTCTAAATCTTTGGAAACTAGGAATAACGATAAGTCTTCCACTCTGCATAAGAAGCTTAACAATCCTAGCCCTTGCCATAAGTGGATACCGTCTGGTAGAATGTTTAAGGATGTTGGACCTAGGTGGATACCTACCGAAAAGCTGTTTTTGATGGCAAAATCAAGGTTGACCTTGAAACCCCAAAGGGTTTGGATACTAATGTCAATAACCAATATATATGCAAACAAGCTTGTAATGTTAGTGCAGGTAGTACTTACTCAGTTGCAGATACTTCAATCCTTCAATACATGGACTGGCTTAAAGTATGGATAACACAAGGATTGATATCTCATAACTCACGGGTTCAAGTAACTCAACCTTGATATTCAATCGGCTATGACGTCTATTCACATCATTTCAGGCCTCGTTCTTCAACACTATCTGCAGATAACACTTCAGGCCTCATTCCTCAAAGAAAAGAAAGGTGTACGCTTCAATGCGCTTTATCTTCAAAAGAAGAGAAATCTTCATGTTTATGACCATTCTCATCGACATTCTTCATCAACAAGCTTCATATTTTTCCCACGCTCTTTCAACCCTCAAGTGGATCTATGTTCATTGGTATATATTCTTATTCACTTACTCAATCAAAAATGGCAAAATTCATTTGCAATTTTAGAGGGGGGAATAGTGAATATACTACATGTTGATGGATGCTTGAGTTATGGTCATACGACTCTCCAACGTCTAATGTCTTCCCTCACTAAGGATAACTGGGATTTACTATTTGGGATTCATTGTTTTTCAAGATATGTTTGATGAGTACTTCCAACCTCCAACGAATGTTGATCATCCAGTTTCTGAAGCTCATGCTCCGGTTCCTACTGACTCAACTGGTTCACCATCTAAGAAGTACTTCTCAGAATTCTCAAGAAACCTTATCTCCAGTTATTTCACAAGGCATTGATAATGACTATCATGATATTGTAGTTGCACTATTGAATAATGATCCACTCTTTGGTATTCCTTTGCCAAATCTTCACGGATTATTGTTCCTCTCATCGTGCATGCAATAAATCAACCACATGAACATTAAGGAATATGACTACCTCATCCGCTCGAAGACATTATTGGTGAATCTTCCATATCAGTCTCTACATGTATACCTTTAGGAAGAATGCATTGATGTTGAGGAATCATTTGTTCCGGTTCATTCAGTGGGTCAATGTACATCCGATTGTATGTTTATTCATGTGTTGGACTTTTGACACAAGTTGATTACTTCAAAGTTAATCATTTATCAGTTATTTGAGATTGAAGTTGACTTTCACAAAGGCGTGTTCTTATTTGATAACTTGCTCGGGCTTAATAATTTGAGTTGAAGACTTGGTTTATCTAGTTACCAGCAGTCGGGGTGGATGGTTAAAGACCTACGATGTGAATAATCTCAAGAGGTGTTAATGTCTCATACTTTGTTTGAGTAGTGAGTACTTAGAGATTTGCTTGAAGCATAGATTCTCGACACCGTTCTTCCATCATTAAGTGCAAGCTTAAGATACAAATGTAGGGAATTCAACTTCAGTGTCAAGTTTGGTATATCAAGTTTTCTTCATTAGTGATCACTTCAAATTGTCTACATATGGGTTGGTAAAGATAGTCGAGAGAGTTTACTGTAGCATTGATTCTCACAGGATTCATTGAGCAAATTGTTTGTTCTTCTCATTTCAAGAGTATTTGGCATGTATAATGTGTTCTGATTCGAGGTATCAAAACCGCAAAGGGGAAGGAGATATACATCTAAACACACAAGGAGTACACGTGATGAACTTAATACTTCTTCTCTATTGAAGTAATCCCGGAAAGACAAATATCATAACCGCAGAGAGAAACTCGTGTTTAACTCGTAGCCTTTGGTGTGTTATTCCAACTATTTGGGGGAAGGATGTACTATTCCAACCATTTGGGGGGAAGTGGTCTCTGGATACTTTTGGTATGTGTTAACTTCAGACTTCGGTCTGAAGAAATATGAGAAGAATATGTGGGCGTGAGATGATATTGCTTATCGACATCTTCTATATGATTTATGGTAGTGCTTCCGGTTATTGCTTCATGTACACAATCCAATGATGATTCCGATGAGATCGCAACCATCAGGGGAGAGATATGTGTACATCAAGGATGCACAACATGTTCACTTGATCAAGCTAATTCAGTTATTCCGGAGTTGACATCCGCAGAGATGATTAGTGACTCAACATGTTACATGGATGTCATCGTCTCTACTCTTGTTGGGTACATGTGTACATTATGGGCTGATTGGTTACATGTTAGATAACTGGAATGCATTTGGTCAAATGAAGATGTTGATATATTGTTCTCCGAATAGACAAGCTGCTCAAACTTCGAAGAGTAATGCATACATCGAGGACGCACGCAGGATCATGTGATCGGGCTTAATCATTTATTTCGGGTTTGATAAGCGAAATGATCCGTGTTAACTTGTTACTTCGTTGTTATCGTCTTCTTCGGGTTCTTGAGCTTCATACAATTAGACTGTTTACTTCACTTCTTCTTCTTGAGGGAAATGGTCTTTTCTGAGGATTGTCGGTTTGGGGAAGGCGCCAAGATTCACTTTTAGAAGGCTCAAGTTCTTGCGACGATTCAAGAGCCTCGAATGCTTTGGTGGTGAAAGTTTAAGAGATGATAACTTCTATCTTTTACAAAGTGCTGAACGATTTCCTTATCTCGGTACTCGTATCATCATCTTCTTAAACTATTTCTCTATCTTTGTAAATATTTATCAAAAACAAAATAAAATAATATAAAACCAACAAAAACAAAATAGAAAAATATAAAACCAACAAAAACCCATAAAAATCAGAAAATTTGAAAATACCAAAATTATTGTTTTTCTAGACATGTCTTTTGGTATCGATAACATCTACGGTCTTAGAAATGCCATTCAATAATTGCACGGGACTTTATATGAAGTTCGAGCAGGAGGTGTAAATATTTTTTTCAAAACATATCTAAAAAATGGCTTGCAGTTACTTCGGACTGTAACCCGTGCTTAAAACCATGGTTTGCTATTATTTCAGATAGCAACCCGCTCTTCAAAGAAGTAAAGTGCTACGCTAAAACAATTTTCATTAATTTCGTGCACTTATCCTAAAATCAAAATGAGAAAAGTGTCGAAGGGACTGTTGTTCCTATACAAATGTTTTTCCTTCTAAGATTCTTCAGAAAAATATTTGTTGTTTCAAAATGGTGGAAAATGAGTTGCTTGAAAAATCAATCAGAATCATAGTTTTCATAAATTTTGGAAACTCAATCAATGACTTCAGCGGTTTTAATCTTTTCATAAAATGAGTCATTAATTGAGGGGGAGAGTGTTTTCAAATATATATCATCTAACAGGCTTATATTATAATCCTATGTGCTTAAAAGAAAAATATGTTTGCCTATGTTGAAGGACTAGGATTCTAGGATGTGATTGTTAAGATTATATGATTATAGTTTGATGAACACAATATTCTCATGCCTTTGTATGATCTGATTGATACGTTGGATTGACTTTCATTAGTCGATTGCTGTTTGGGTGATTTCGACCACCATATATCTGTTTGTATGTCCACTAATGTAGGCAGATATCATGGATTATAAGAATGTTCACGATCCGGATCCCACAAATGTTGATGATTGGATGCCGATAGAAAAGGGCAACTTTTTCTTTGGTCGACAAAAGAAGAAACGGAGCTTAATTGGATCTCTCCATGGATAGTTGGCACGATAGATGCAACTTCAGAGGTCTCACTGCTTCAACAGACGGTTTTCTTCCAACCTTCAGCAACAACAACAAAAGCAGCTCAACCACCTAACGTATCTTTGTGCAGGACCAGTAGTAGATGATAACATTTTTAAAACATTCTGAAAAATACTGTTTTGAAAATGGAAAAATATTGGTTTTGAAAATAAATTGGACTTAATTTTGGAAATCACCGGACTTCATTTTATCAAACCTTAAGTCAATCAATCATCGACTACGGTCATAGATTGAGGGGGAGAGTGATTTATAATAAAATATTTTCAAACGATTATTCTTCATAAAAGTCCGGTTTGTACAAAATAAGTGGTGATCTAAAGATTTAATGTTATGACATGGTATGATTTTCTTTAAAACCCAAAGATCTTTCAAAATGAAATTTGTTATGCTCTTGTTTGATTGTGAAATTGTTTAATTTTACTTAAAGATCTCTTAAAAACTATCATACCTGACACTAACAATCTTTAATGTCTATAATTGGTCCTCATCAGTCAATTTCAAAAATTAAATCTTGCTACGTCTTTCCCCTAAAATTTTTAAATTATTTAAATCAATTGGGATCACAAATCTCAAAAGGTTTGAAATTTTTGATCAGGGGAGAGATCGTGATTTAAATCTCAAATCGGTTTTAAAGGGTGATTGTTTCAAAAGCACTCCTTCCCTCACGTGTCAAACGATTTTGAAATACATAATGCACATGATTGTGGAGGAGCATTTGACCCAAAAACCAGAAGAGTATTTAAACAAGGCACATATTCTTTTATGTTTTCCAAACCTTATTAAATCACTTGGGATCCAAAATCTCAAAGGGTTTAATATTTTTGATCGGGGGAGAATGTGTGATTTAATATGAAACTTGATATAAGATGATCGTTTTGGTTCAAAGTGCAAGTTCTCTCTAATATGTGCTAAACTCTTTCGAATATCGATGCACATATTGAGGGGGAGCGAATGGTTTCTATTGGCAATCATGAAAAGTACTTCAAAAACCTCTTGCCTCTATATGATAAAATGATTTCACATATCCTACGCACATATCGAGGGGGAGAATTTCCCAAAGAAATTCAAATGGCTTTTTCTATGGAAATTGTGATCAAGAAATTATTTCAAAGAACTCTTGCCTCCATGTGCTAAACAATTTAAAAATCATATGCACATGTTGAGGGGGAGCATTTCTAAATGATCAAAACAATTAAGGTACAAAATTATTTGATTTTGATTGATTTTTCCAAATAATTTTTTAATTGGTTTCATGAAGGAAAGAACAATACCAAAAGACAGACCATTTTACTTTATGCATGGTGTTATAAGGATGGTAAGGTTAGGTATTAGTTCCCACGATCCCGCCAGAGCCGGAGGGATCTGCCCAGGGACAATCCACTAGATAGTGTAGAAGTCCTTAGGTATGATGAAAAAAGGAGAAAAATGAGAATACGGGAAGAGTGCGGACTGAGACAGAGCTAGTACTGGAACAAAACCAACAAGGTTCTAGTAATGAAGTCTCGGTAAGCACTGAAGGCGTTGAAGAATGAAAAAAGAAGCGAATGTGAAAAGGGTGAAAAGAAATAGCCTCCAATAATTCAACCTTAGAAGTAACCGGTTCATACATATGCTACCGGGTGTTTCCTAAGTAACGCCGTCTTGAAGACAAGACGCCATGGACCCAGTGACGCACTGCACTAAAACTTCCCAAGCTACTCAAGTTTCTCTTAAAGGGCTTTTCATTCTCACGGGAACCTACATAATATATCGACTTTCTCTTATAGATTGTTGATATTGAAGAAGGAGACCCTCTCCCTGTCCCGCATAGGAAACCAAAGTGCACTATTGAGTCTAGAGCCAAGAGATCATCCACAAAATCTCATTAGGACACAAAATAATGAAGACTTGCTGTTTTCACACAATG
>OU343220.1:84244979-84319557 GCA_910596185.1 Chrysanthemum makinoi | reverse complement strand
ATCATCTTGATCTTCTTGATCCTCTGCCTAACGTTTGTTCCCTTTTCTTCCTCTCATCGATCCAACCATCTTGGTTGTTTCACCGGTTCTCTATCCTTTGTGCGTTTGAGTGTCGAGTCCCTTTGCTTGTATCCTCGTCTGTTTCTTCCTTGGGACAGGAGGTTGCTGCTGCTGTTTTCATCACTGGGTTCTCTTTTGTGGCGCTGCTGGTTTCATCATCCTTGATGTTGGGTTCCTTTTTGGTAGCGACTTGGGTAGCGTCAGGGATTATAGCTGGAGGTTTTGGGTCTATATTTCTGATAGCGAGTTGTTTCTACATTTCTGGTAGCGAGTTGGGTAGTTTTTGTTGGCTAGCGTTTGTTGGCTTGCACATTTCTGGAAGCGAGTTGGGTTACTATTTTGGCAGCTTCTTGCTTTTTAGCAAGTTGGCTTTTCTTTTTGTTTTCTGTTAGTTTGCTTCCCCTGGTTTTTCAATTTGCCTTTTAGGTGGGGCCCACGTTGGTGCCTTGTATACCTTTGCTATTTGTTTGTGTTTTGCTATTTTATTTGGACCCACGCTGACTTTGTTTTTTGCTTGGGTTTTTTTTATTTTATTTTTTTTAAGGTTAGTGCCAAAAAAATTATACTCTATTGGGTTTCATTGTCCTTTCTTGCGGTTTTAAGTGGTTGCCAAGACGGGTTGGAAATGGCTTACCAAAACCGTTGATTTCATCTTCATTGATCGTCATTTCAATGAGGATGCGTAGCCACCACAAACTTTCTTTGGCCACTAATTTGGTTGTTTTTTGGTGAGGTTACTGAAGCGTATGGGTCTTTGGTTGTGTGGGGTTTGTTTTAAGACGCATACTCTTCGCTCTAAATGTCGACATGGATCTTGATTTTGTGCCCCGATTGCGGTGATGGTGTTGTTAGATTTGTGTTATTTGATCTCTCTAAGCCCCAAGTTCCCTCTTCGTTATTCGGCGCTATTGAAGAATTGGGGTTGGAAGAGCACTCTAGTTTTGATTTACAATTACTTGACACTTTGCTTGCTAAGGGGTTGCACAGTCAAATCCATCCCTCCAAAGTGCCGCTTGGGATTCTCTGTTTTGAAAGGAGCTCTTGATAAGGTGGTCGCACAGGAACATCTCTGTTGGGTTAGCTGGCCTTGCCCTCTTTGTCTCCTTAAAACCTTTTGCCCGAGGAGTAACATGGAGTGTAGGTCTACTACTAGGCGTCAACGTCAAGAAGAATATATCGCTAATGCTATTGGTCCACGGGTACGCTTTGTGGTAGTTTGCAGTTGTTGTTAAAGAGGTTTAACGAACCCCACACTTGGTCTAATATTGACGAGGAAACACACAGTTGGGTGGCGTAATGTCAAGCAATGTAGGAGGAAGATTTGTGATGGTCATTATCTTTTTGCGTGAAGTTCTTTCTTCTTCAAGTGTTGCTCCTTACAATGATACTACCCTTGAGGACCTAAAGGCTAAGCACCCTTTCAAGTCACGCTCCTTCACGCCTGATATACCTATTGATCATCATAACCTCATTGCATCTCCTACCGGTTCTTGACATGATTAAGAGTTTTCCGTGGCACATCTTGTGGTCGAGGCGGTTTTCGCGCTGACACCTATTAGATTGTTTCAGGTGGTCTTGCTTTGGCCATATCGATGAATTAATTAACTCCATCACCCAGGTGGTGAATCTTTTTCTTGATGGTAAGTGCCCCAAGGCTTTGGTGATATATTGCCGTTCTCCTCTCCACTGATCAAACCGGGTGGTGGTATCCGTGCAGTTGGGACTTGTTTGGGGCATTAGTCTCCAAGGTGGGAGCTTCTGATTGGCCACTATTTAGATGGATACTTGAACGATCTTGATTGGTGTTGGGGTTTCGGGAGGAGGCCATTCTTCATGCCGTGAATCGGTTTGTTGAAGACCGTGGAGAGGATGTGGGTCTTTCGATGTTGTTGGTGGATTTCAAAAATGCCTTCACGGTGGATCGTGAGGTTATGTTACATGAGGTTCGCCTCCATTGCCACCATATCACGTGGGTTGAATTTTGCTACTCGGCCAGCCGGGTTATATTATGGAGAACACACTTTATGGTCACACCAAGGTGCCAAAGGGACCCTCTTGGACCTCTCCTTTTCGTTGGTGTTACATCCTTTGCTCGCAAGATCAAAGACTCCTTTTCTCTCCCTAAAGCTGGTACCTATGATGATGTATGCGATTATTGGAACACTTTGTTTGTTGGGAAGGCCCTGGAGCTCATTATGATAGATGGACCTCGTTATGGTTTGCACCTCAACGCCGATAAAACGAGGTTTTGGCCAAGAAGACCCGAAGCGGGCTTGGGGGTCTTCCTCCTAATATTGCCGCGGCCGCATGGTGTAAAATTGTTGGGTGGGCTGTTGGTGTAGACCTTGAGTTTAGCGATGAGCTCGTTTGAAGCGAGTTTCTAAAACCATTGAACTTTTGGATCTTTGCTGCTTAATGATCCCCAATGTGAGTTGTTGCTTCTCCGGGCATGTGGCATTTCAAGCTGTATTTCTCTATCGCACATGCTCCCCCGTGTCTTTGAGGTGCTTTCGATTTCTTCGATAAACGCCGGCTCCTTTGGGCCATTGTCAATGCTCTGGGCGGGTTTGAAATTGGCAATGGAGGCCACACTCTTCCTTTTGAATTTGGGGGCTTGGTGTTTACTGTGGTGATGTTTTGAATTATGCCTTCCTTGCTTCTAGACTCCAATCGGCCGACCCTAAATTGAACTCCTCAATGATGCGGTGTTGGTGCTTCGGATCTTCCTTTGACGATGCCTTGCATGTTTTAATGAGAAAATGGAGACCGACCTTTGGGTAGCTCTTGTGAGATTGTTGCCCCAAACTCATGAAGAAATTGGCGATTTCGTGTCACCAAAGAGGTGAATCCACCTTTGTCCCAGGACGGATGGCTATGGAGATTGCAAATGGAAGACCATACTTGAGGCCGGCTCAGTAGTCCCGATAGTTGGTGGAAGACTATGAATGCTAAAACTTACCGGTGCATTTTATGCTATCGCGTCTAGGTGTCCCCCTTTTCTCCCTCCCGGATGCCGTGCTCTCGCTTGTTCCAAGGTTTTTACGGTGATATCTATGGGGATCATTTGTATCATCTTGCAGTGGGTATTAAACATCGACATAATGTGGTGCGTGATACTCTCACGATATCCGCCCCGGGTGGGGTCTCGACCGTAAAGAAGTTGACATCGGGCTTTGGAGAGGGACAAGCGCTTCGACTTGTTACTTTACTGGTGGAGAGGCCTTGATGTGTGTGTGATCTTACTGGTCATCATTCGCCAAACAGGCATGACCGACTTTGTGGTGACGTGCGCCATGATTGAAGTACCTGATATAGCGTGTCAAATGAAACCAAATCTTGCGATATTGGTATAGTTTCATCCCCTTCTCTTTCTCTTCTTTTTTAGAACTAGAAAAAATTGAACTCTTGGCGAATCCGAAAGTTCTCATCATTCAAGATATTGGCACGCGTGGTGCTAACTATATTTTTAGTAGGGTTTGTTTTGCTATTGCTAGAGGAGTAGGGGCCCAGTTAGTCTCTCCCATTCCATTCTTAATAATTTCTTTTTTTTTCTAATGAAGTGATGTTTAAAAAAAAAATAAAAAAAAATAATAATAATAATAATAATAATAATAATAATAATAATAATAATAATAATAATAATAATACCTAAAATTATTAGATATTTAAAAACGAGATTGAATAAAAATAATTGAAAAAGTATAAAAATTGTCTTTTACTATAATACCCTTTATATTAAATAATAATCTTTAATATTAAAAAAAATCTCATTGGTCTAGAAGAGTTCTGCATATGATTAACGGGTTCACGAAAATAAAGCTATATATATATTATATATGCAGGAGGCGCCGTAGATTAATTATTCCACAATTGCCACCTCAATGCCATGTAATTCAATTTAATGCCACATAATCATAAGTTGTCCACCTAAGCAATATTTTTGTCCACCTAAGCAATAATTTTTTTAATTTAATTAGATTTTATATAAATTTCGTATTTTTAATAATTTTTTTTGTAAATTTCGGATTTTTGATAATTATTTTTTCAAATTATTTATAAAAAAGGAGCCTTGCAAGGATTGAACCTTGGTCATTTGGATAAATAACTTGTGTGTTTACCACTTAGGCAACAAGTTATTTTGATAATTATGTTGCATATTATAATCTATAAATGGCTATAATTTTATTGGAATCCTATAGTAAATACAATTCTTAGAAATCTGTATTCTTATAGAATTGTGTTTGTGTTTTGATTTTTACTTAAAATAAGAATATGATAACTTTGGTATGTATTCATTGTTATCTTAACTCTTTCCTTAATGTTTAACCTAATCTCACACTATATATACACCCTTATTTAGAGAGGTATAGCACAATTACATATTCGGTTAGCTTGATCAACAACATGTACCCAAGAGATTCTCAAAGAGGCTTTCAACAACAAAGCACAATATCAGTTCTGAGAAATCAAAAGAAGCTAAATCAATGAGTAGAAAAGATTCAGGTTGTTTATGTGTTAACATATATGAGGGTTGATGAGTGCTTATTCACTCATCATTTTTACCCATCTAAGCCCACAAAAATGTCTAAAAACACGGAAATATTACCAATTATTCTACAGATATCCTTGGAGTGTGTTTTATGTGTTTGGTAAGGATGTGAAAACAGGCAAAACGGACGAAATGAGCTCGGGTTGAAGCGTGCTTTGCAGCGGTGGAGCGCCGGATTTTCTACATTTTGAGCGGGATACATTTGAGAGTGAGCTTGGGGAATCGAAAAAAAACCTAACCCTAAAACCCAAATTTCCATTTCACCTTTCAGAACCCAAATGATTTTGTCAAAAAAAATCCAAATTCATATTTCATTCCCCTAAACATTATTTTTATTTAAACCCAATTATTTTCAAAAACAAATTTTTATTGAAAATATTTTCTCTAAAAAAAAAAAAAAAAAAAAAAAAAAGTTTTATGTAAAAATCAGAAAAATACAAGTTTTATAAAACCTTTTTAAATATCCTCTCTTTTATTTTCATCCCTCTAAAATCCTTCTTTTGAACCCCTCTTTATAACCACTTGAACCCTCCATGTTTTTGACCCTCTTCCTCTTTATTACCCAAGCAAAACCGAACATAACTCATTTTTCCCTAAAACCAAACCCTTCATCCCCTGTCTTGTTTCTTTGTCACCATCTCAACCCGATTCCCTAGCTCATTCTTACCCTTTCACACATGGCTCAAAAGCCACCTTGGCAATCCTATGTGGTTTCATTGGAGCTCATAAATGGACGGCTTAGATGGCAACCCTTGGTGCCCAAGATCATTTTGATGGCTTGGATTGAACCAAAGAAACACAAAGTGTCCAAGCATCACTTTTGTCTCAGTAAACAAGCACACAAGCAACATTCCAAGACCTTGCTTATCTAGTATAAATAGGAGATTAGGATAAATGTAAAAATTTGTCTAGAATTTATGTTCTAGTTCCATTTTTATTTTACTGTCATTTACTTTCATTGTACCCTTTAATTTTCAATGCAAATTCAGTTTTAATTCCAGTTTTTAATTTTCTTTATGTTCTAAAAAATCTGTCTTATTTCAATCCTGTTAGAAAGTTGTTTCAAGTTTGTTTAAGCTCATATGAGCTTATGTTAAAGTTTTCAAAGTAGGTCTTTAAGAATTTTAAACCATCACGTTTCAAAACTCTTTTCTGCCCTTTAAAGGGTGTTTGGTTTAGCAAGTTACTTGGGTCAAATTCATGTTTTGACCCATTTTTGGTGTTAAAATGGTTTTAGTCAAGTGTTAATTCAATGAGTTTGATGTTGCAATTAGTTTTTAGTTGGTAAAAGCACCTTTGAAACTGCCTTTGTGTCCCTTTTTTTATCTGTCCTACTTGTCCCATAAGTGCCCCAAACTGCTCCATTTTTAGATTTTTCATTTGCTTATTACTAGGTCTTATAAGCTGTAATTTGGTAAGCTTAATCTAGGGTAGTTAGTGTAGATATTTCCTATTTTTATTAATTTTTACATGTCCCTTTACGTAGCTTAATTAGCCCTTGAAAACACATTCAATGTTTTGAGCCGGGTATATCTCATTAGAGTGAAACTTTCAGCACATTCAATGTTTCTCCAAACCATTTGAATGAAAGTCCGATGGAGATTTTCTCTTCCACTTGCTCCCCCATGGACAAATGAATTGGTCGAGGTGAAGCTTGACTCGGTTAACAAAAAAGAGGCATTTCATGGGTGTCCACCCATGTTTCGACTTCTTTCTCTTTTCTAACACTAAGTGTGGGGAAACCCCACTATTGTTTGCTTGTTGTGTGTTTGCTCTCTGTTTTCAGGATTCCTGTAGATCGTGATGATTGATGCGCCTGTTTTCAATCCAAACCCAATATCCGATCTCTTTGCTAACGTTTATCTAGGGATATCTTTATAAAATCCTTTTTGTGAAAAAAGATTTCGCTTCCACACTTGGTTAGTAGTATTACCTTTTTCCGTTCTATAGTTTACTACGACCCGGTACTTTGAACATTGAGGGCAATATTCAATACTAAGTGTGTGGGGAAATTCTAATTTTGATCACATGTGTACCTTCTAGTACCCTAGCACTCCCGTTTTGACCAAAATTTTAAAAATTTTATCGTTTTAAGTCAAGTATTTACATTTAAAAGAAGTGCTTTGCACAAAATAATCGCTTAATGCTTGGTGTTAATTGTAGTTTAGTCTTGATTCGGCTAGAACAAGGGAATCGACTCTGCTAGAGTGTTGATCTAGCTGCTCTCTTAACGATTAGGCTAAGGTTTTACGCGTTGTGCAAATGAAAATGCTAAGCGTGGAGTAGTTGGTTCTCTTTAGAGCTTATGTAAGTAATCTATGGGTTTTCTCCCGAGCTAACTAATTGGACTTAAATACGTGCTCATTGTCAAATTTTTGAACATTCAAATCGCCTTGTTACAATAAAAGTTTTAAAGCAAAATTGATTTAGAGTTCGAGTTCAACTTTTTATTTAAATTCCAGAAAGCATACTTTCTTTAAATCTGAATAATGTTGCAAAATGAGAGTATCGTAAAAGTGCTTGAATGATGCAAAAGTTGCAAGTTTAAAGTTCAAAGTCAAAAAAAAAAAAAAAAAAAAAAAAAAAAAAAAAAAAAAAAAAAAAAAAAAAAAAAAAAAAAAGAAAAAAAAAAAAAAGTTGAAAAATGAAAAATATGAGTTGCGTGAATAAAAGCATTATGTTGCTTATGAATAAATGTGTGAAACTTGCTTTTTCTTAAATTTAAATCGAAAGTTGAACTCGTATTCGTCAAAGTTGTCTAAAAGTTTGACGGTAATTTGGAAATCCTTGATTTCAAAGATCCCGAACTCATATACTATTCTCGAGGGTGAAAACCTAGTCTCCTTAAAAGGACAAGCTGAGAAGAAAGTCGCAACATGGAGTGATCTCACATTTGAATCTCGAATTTCTAAATTGTCGTCGGTTGTAATCCATTTAGGTTTAGTTTTAACTTAACGGTAGCTTCAGAAATCTTTGAATCGTTCCGCGATTCCGGTACTATTCTCAAGGGTGAAAACCTAGCCTCCTTAAAAGGACAAGCCGAGAAGCTACACATGGAAAAGGCTCTTTCGATCCTTAGACTTTCATCGTTTTCGGTGAGTTAGTACTTTAGTTAAGTGGATAACAACCATAACAAATGTCGATTTCAATGGTCAAACTTTTGAAAATGAGCACACTCACTTAAATTGTATAAATTGAGGTAAAAGTTAAGTCTCGACTTACATAGATTATTGATATAAGTAGTGTTAGCATTTACAAAAACGTTTGCACAATAAGTTTAAGCTTGGTTTGAGAGTATCAAAAAGAGGATGACGATACAATTCCCAGACACCCATTTTGTGTGAATCCCGTTCTATGATGCCATGTTTTGATAATCAAGCACGTAATTTATTTATGTTCAAGTTTAAATTTCTAGTAGTAGAATAAAAAGTCGAAACGAGGTATACTTGGTATTTTGATCCTTTCATTACTTCATATGATCGGATTGCTAGGGACTAGCAATTGATAGTGTGGGGGATTTGATGAGTGCTTATTCACTCATCATTTTTACCCATCTAAGCCCGCAAAAATGTCTAAAAACACGAAAATATTACCAATTATTCTACAGATATCCTTGGAGTGTGTTTTTATGTGTTCGGTATAAGGATAAACAGGCAAAAGCGGACGAGAAATGAGCTCGGATTGGAGCGTGCTTGAGATGGAGCGGAAGCGGATTTTCTACATTTTTAGAGCCCGGGATACACATTTGGGAGTGAGCTTGGGGAATCAGACGGAAAACCAAACCCTAAAACCCAAATTTCCATTTCACCTTTCAACCGAACCCAAATGATCGTTTACCGTCACAAAAAAATCCAAATTCATATTTCATTCCCCTAAACCTTATTTTTATTTAAAACCAATTATTTTTCAAAAACCAATTTTTATTGAAAATATTTTCTCTTAAAAAAAAAAGTTTTAAGTAAAAATCAGAAAAATACAAGTTTTATCAAAAACATTTTAAATAAAATCATCTCTTTTATTTTAATCCCTAAAATCCTTCTTTTGAACCCCCTCTTTATAACCACTTGAACCCTCCATGTTTTTTACCCTCTTCCTCTTTATTACCCAAAACAGAAAACCCAGAACATAACTCATTTTTCCCCGCCAAAACCAAACCCTTCATCCCCTTGTCGTCTTGTTCTTTGTCACAATCTCAACCCACTGATTCCCTAGCTCATTCCTTACCCCACACCCACATGGCTCAAAAGCCACCTTGGCAATCCTATGTGGTTTCATTGGAGCTCATAAATGGACGGCTTAGATGGCAACCCTTGGTGCCCAAGATCATTTTGATGGCTTGGATTGAACCAAAGAAACACAAAGTGTCCAAGCATCACTTTTGTCTCAGTAAACAAGCACACAAGCAACATTCCAAGACCTTGCTTATCTAGTATAAATAGGAGATTAGGATAAATGTAAAAATTTGTCTAGAATTTATGTTCTAGTTCCATTTTTATTTTACTGTCATTTACTTTCATTGTACCCTTTAATTTTCAATGCAAATTCGCTTTTAATTCCAGTTTTAATTTTCTTTATATGTTCTAAAAATGCTGTCATTTCAATCTGTTAGAAAGTTGTTTCATGTTTGTTTAAGCTCATATGAGCTTATGTTAAAGTTTTCAAAGTAGGTCTTTAAGAAATTTTAAACCATGGTTTCAAAACTCCTTTTACGCTTTAAAGGGTGTTTGGTTTAGCAAGTTATTTGGGTCAAATTCAGTTTTGACCCATTTTTGGTGTTAAAATGGTTTTAGTCAAGTGTTAATTCAATGAGTTTGATGTTGCAATTAGTTTTTAGTTGGTAAAAGCACCTTTGAAACTGCATTTGTGTCCCTTTTTTTATCTGTCCTACTTGTCCCATAAGTGCCCCAAACTGCTCCATTTTTAGATTTTTCATTTGCTTATTACTAGGTCTTATAAGCTGTAATTTGGTATGCTTAATCTAGGGTAGTTAGTGTAGATATTTCCTATTTTTATTAATTTTTACATGTCCCTTTAGGTAGCTTAATTAGCCCTTGAAAACACCCCCCCTAGGCTATTAAAACAGCAGGTATGCATCAGTAATGGTAGAATTAGATTAAGAGCTTTTTAGTTTTTTTTTAGCTTCGGTTCTCTACTTATTTTATGTCCCCTTTAGTACTTTTAGGTAAGTTAGATTAGCACTATTCATAGGTTAGCTTATTAGAAGCTTATTGGTAGTTTGAATATTCCCTTAGTAGCCTTTAGCCAAACATCCCTTAAGTTTTTTTATGTTGGTATTAAGCTGTTCTTACTGACTTATTCTCGACTTTCAAATTTGAGTTTTTGTTAAAAAGCCTTAATTGTTCTTATTTTAGTGTGCAAAAGATGAAAAATCAAAAAAAAAAAAGCGCCAAAAGGACGAGGCGGATTCGAACATGTGACCTTGTCACCCACGCTGACAAACAACACTCTTCCATCTGCACTAGCTGCTCTCTTTGTGTTAGGATTTGCTTTATTAAATACTACGGTCATTTTCGGTTTTAACCTTATTAGCTTATTAGGCTTTTAAGTGATTATTTCCAAAAGCGATTAATACCCCTTTTTATTTTTCTTAAAATTAGTTAGCTTCAAAGTATTTTTAGTGATTTTCTCTGAATTTTATAAATTAGTTTAGTATTTTTTATTAATTAATTAGTTAAATTTCGTTTTTAATTCATAATAAATAATTTAAAAGTCAAAAAAATACCCGGATTTTTTTCTAAAATTATTTTTAGTCATTTAGAATGTAGGAAAATTGGTTTTGCATCCGTAGGCTTTAAATTGCAAAGTTTTCACTTTTTAGGCTCGGTGCGTTCGCGGTTTTCGCGTTTTTTTTAGTTTTAATGCCCTAGGACGTAGTTTAGCTTCGTTTTATTGTTTCTTAGGCTTAGTAGTAGTTAATTTAGTCATTTAATTTGTTCATGTGCTTAATTTTCTTTCCCGTGCTTTAATTTGTAGATACGCGTAATCCAGCGAAAATTCCCGAACAATTCAAGCACTTTAATAACAAACCTCAAACGTCACCGTCAATTCACACCTCGTTGGGACACGACCCGGGTAATCAATTTCCCGGTATCACTTATCGAGTATTCGCGGGTTTTGCGTGTCGACCTTTTTCCTAAAACGGTTGATTTGTAATTCTCTCTCTAATTTATTTGATATTTTTTATAACAATTGACTCATCAATTTGGCTTGTGCCGGGGTTGTGTTGGACAATATCGTTCGGTTTGACGATTAGTGACTTGAAGACCTTCCTCGTGAAGTTATTGCTTTTGAAAAATTAAAAAAAACACAAAATATTTTTCCTTTTATTTTGTATATATATATAAAAGATAAAAATACAAAAAGATTTTCCCTTTGTTTTAAATAAAATAGAAGACATCAATCATATAACACTCTCAACTTGAGTGTTATCATAATAAGTCCCCAAACAAAAGATTTAAAACTTGCCTTTGTGTCACTTGCGTGAATACGCTTGTGATTATTGGTTTAAGTTCTTTGTGTTTTTGCTTCGGTATCATTTTGATTGATTGGTTTTTGTGCATTCGCACTCGTTTTCATTACAAAACCCCAAAAATATTCTTCGTCATTTCTCTTATTCGTTGATTCTATTTCTCTTACCCTCTTTCACCGTTTGATTCTATTCTTCGTATCCTCTCGATCACTTAATTCTATTTCTTTAACCCCTCTAAGTTTAATTCTCATGACGACGATCGATTATCGATGCTTGTTTTCATTAAAAAGGCCGTATGGAAGAGGATCGACTTTATTGTCTCAATCACGATTGTATATGTGGCTGTGGAAGAGCTGGTGCAAGGAAATATTGCTATTGGTGCGAATTATCCGATAAAAACTCTCTCGATGATTGTAAAACCCGAATTTCTAAAATTCACAAAAAGACCAAAATACCCCTATGATCAAAAAGTATGAATAATTAATTTAAAGAGTACCAAATAAGCTATGTAAATTGAGAAAATTATCGAGATATGATCATAATAAGAACCTTATAAGTTTAATTTTTATTTTTTTTAAAGTATAAAATCGGCCATATAATTATTTAGGTCCGAAAAGTATTTAAACTAATTAATAAAATGTATAAATTAAGAATAAGGCCCAAAGTAATTTAAGAAAAATGTATGGTAATTTTTATGAGCCCAATACATTATATAGCCCATATAAAAATTATAAAAACCATATATAAACACATTATACAGTTTATTCTAATCCCTAACGATTCCAAAACCTTGGCCGACACTCTAAAAACCATAAACAATTCGAAATTCGTTTTTTCAAGGCTTAGAGCTATTTTCTTGGACGAGTTTGAAGGTAAAGAAGGTGTTAAAAATCTGGTTCGAGGTTCTAAGGTGCTGGTTTGATCGTTGTGATTTTCTTGGTCGATTAGGGTTTACCGAGTGGAGTTGGCGTATTCTTTTTGTTCTAGCGTCTCTGATTTCATCAAGGGTATGTTTCAAATATTATTTTCAGTCCTAAAAATCATATAGAACCTGTAAAAATTATTCATGCATATTTAACAAGTAGTATGGAATTGTTTTGAATTAAAACCTAAAAGCGTTATAAAATAGAACGAGCATATAATAACTTTTGGGACCATGATCTGAATTTTCTGGAGACTCTTATATGTTATACGACCTGAATAAAATACATATTAGTGAATTGGAAGCTTGTGTGAATTGTTATGGATTTGTTTTGTTCGTCAGCGTGAACAAGGAAAAGAATTTAAAAGGGGCGATTAGGGCTTGGATAAAAATAGGGTTTGTTTGTTATGGTAAAGATAAATTAATCTTTAGTAATGATGAATTAATTATGGGTTAAACCTAGGTTTAGGGTTGTTCTTGAATTATGCATCAATCGGTTTTAAATAAAAGTTTTGGGTTGGTTTTGTAAATTATGAAACTTAAAGGTTATTTAATGATAAAATAAAGGTACTGAACGAATAAGAATAAGTATGAGGGTTAAACGTGTAATTTTGGATATTTAGAGGGCCATTCAAATCGTTATTAAATTAAAAGGGTATGTTTTGTAAATTCTAAAACCTTTGGGCTAAAATTGTAAAATCTGATAATATAAGGTTAGATCGTATAATTAAAGATGTTAAAGGTGTAATATGTAATTAGAGTAATTATGGGTGGACAAGTGTGAGTTAATTGTGTAGAGGCATGCATGAGTTCTAGCCATATTCCGTTTGTTCTCATATGTTCTAAGTCAAAGTGGAAGTCATTAAAAGAGGTAACATGTAAATTAAATGCTTATTAAGTGATATTAAAAGTATGGGAAACCCTAGAACATAAATAGGAAGTCGATTAGGGTTAAAAGCTAAGTGTGTAAATCCGTTATTTCATGTGAAAAAGGGTAAGTCTTGGGGTCATTAATAACTATTGATTAAGAGTATAATGAGCTAGTACTAAGTATGTAATATGTAGCAGTGAGTTATGATTTTATGCAAGAAGTCACATATCATGAATTAAAGTATTGCATGAATGGTCTCATTAAGGTTTGTATGCTAACAATGTTACGTGTGAGTCTTGATTTATCATGTAAGTTAAGAAGGCTTGTATAAATTATTTTGAAAGAGAGTCCTAAAATCCGTTTTGACAATTATCAACCCCATACTATGAATGATGATCATATAAGCCCTCAAATAAGATTTTATCATATTAAATTCCTAAGTTTACCATTTATCAATTGTGACACAAAGTTTGGCTAATTAATGTTTAAGATTCTAAAATGTTGGAATTCGTAAGTCAAAGAATAAGAATATACTTACCACTCTAAGAATGTTAATGCGATGAATCCGTTATAACTTTAATGATGCTAATAAGTATTAAACAAATCATAATCCGTGTAGATTCGTTGAAGAAGACACGACGTTGTATCTTCGTGTTCCTACATTCGTTTGCTTTTTCTCATTTGCTTTAAGGTGAGATATTACCTTTCGATAAGGTTCCTTATGGCGTTTTCTTTTCATCAGTTTTTCTTTTTCAATTATTAGGGTTTCCTATGCCATTTCTATGAACCCTTTTTGATTGTTTGATCTGTTGCTAGTTTGAAACACCTGTTTTATTGAACCGTGCAATATCTGATTTGAATTTGTGTATGAAGACTTTGATATGAACATTTGTTGAACCTTGTTATATTAGATTATGAACTTCTGCTTAGGGACACTTAGTGTTAAATTCCTGATTATGGAAGTATGATATGTGATTATGATATAAACTTCTGACTTCTAAATATCTGAATATGAACCTTATGATATGAACTATCTGATATGTTATCTGTGACCTTTGGGTTGATTATGATATGTGTCATTTATGACAATCTGTTTGACCTAAGTTAGTTTGACACTCGAGCCAAATAGTTCACTAGTCATGGGGGTTCCATGTCCGTGTCGATGATGCACCTCACGATGACTCTAGAAGAAAGTGAGTGATGTTACGCACGTCCCTTTCCGTTACCGTTTATTTATAGTATGGCCACTACCGATCGTTGGTATGGATGCATCCTAGATCGATCTGTTATCCGATGTGTTTTACGGTGAATGATGTGTGTGGTGTATCTGGCGTCTTCACAAAATGGGAGCTAGCTACTCCAATTATTTTATGAGGTTACCTTGAATAAGAAAGATATTTCGATATGATATGTTCCGGCTCGTGGTAGTTAACTAAATCTTTATTTGTTATTTCTATGTTAAGTATTTTGATTATGATTCGGTATGTTCAAGTGTTTATAATTATGTGCTAGGCCTATTATACGTTATTATATGTGTTTATGCTTTTGTATGTTTATGTTTGCTTCTCCTTTAGGATATGATTATTATGTTTAAATATGATTTGCATGCTGTCATCTGATGTTATGTTAGTTTATTGTTATGAATTAGTTTATCGTGAGATGAATGTGCTAATGTGAAGTAAGTATCGAAAGTTGATAAGTACAATTGTTCGTTAATCTGGTAAACCTTGCCTATATGTTAGTTATCCTGGCTCGATGATGGATCTGCTATGTTAGAACTCTGTTAATGTTAAGATTCGATCGAGAATTTGTTTAGCTTATGATATACGTTACGATATTTGCTAATGGCTATGTTATGTCTTTGTCTATTTAGTTATAGTATGTTTACTATGTTTTCTATGTTTTCTATCCTATGTGGTGCCATGATTGGACTGCTATTTCAATTTCTGAAATATTGAATTAAGTGTGTCAAATGAAGGTTAATTAATTTGTTTGAATGCCATGTTTATTTCTAGAAAGTTTTTCCGTTAGCTTTAGACTCTTCGTTTGGTTTATATGTAATCAAATATTCTTGATATGTTAAGTGTTTGGTTATTCTGATGTGTTTGCATTTGAGTCATTAATGTGCTATGAGGTGTTTTTACTTGTGATGTGTTCTTACGGATTTACGTATGATTGTGCTTCCATGAGTTCCCAATGATTCGATATTCTCATTTCGTTGTGATTTCGTTATTCGTATCTTTGTTTTGTTTAGCTTTTGTTTCGTTATATCTGTTCACTTTGGGCTTTGTAAGCTCACCGCATTTTCTTTTCTGCGGCGGTATTAAGCATTCAAGATAAACTTATGGGATAAAGCGATCGGGTTGAGAGTAGAAGCAGAGATTGGAAAATAGGGATCTTAGATTTATTTTGAAGTTTAGCTATTTATGTTTTCTTTTTAAATATTTTGTAAAGGCTTCCGCTATTGTACAATATTTAAAGTTCTGATGGGAAACCGTATTGTGATATCTTTACCCTTGTCGGGTTGGGGTGTTACAATTTATGGTATCGAGCAGGTTTTAGGACCCTTAGAGATTAGGCTATGACACGAGTTGGGTAGACATTAGGTTTCCGTGCGTTGGATATTTTTTCGATTCCTTTTGATGGTCGTTGATTTGACTTGATATCCTTTGCCTTCACCGAATTGGCCCTCCTCTGTTCGCATCGAACTTTGTTATTTTGTTTTCGCTCGTCCATTTGTCGATCGTTAGATGGAGACTACCCGTGGAGCGAAGAAGATAGTCTGCGGCTTCTAACGTTCACCTGAGATCTGTCTTTGGAGGGTTACATTAAGCGAAGCCCTTTCGGCTTACTGCCTGCGGCTGGGGACATCCCGGGATCTTTGCTGGAGGAGCTGGGCCGATCAACCAAAGCATGACCGACCATGATTGATGGATCATTCTCGATTCAGATTTGTCATTGATGGTTTTATGTGTTGTGGTTTGATATTCACGCTAAGTGATTACGATCCGTATTGCTTTTCTCGATTTGTTCGAACTCGGTTTGAATCGTGAAGTTTATCGTCGGCATTTTGTTAATATCCCGTTTTCTTTTGGATCGTCGATAATGAGTCATGAGGAGCCGTTTTATGCTAGTTCGTGGCCTCCTTTCATTGTGATATGGTAAGTTGTACGATGTGTTATATCTTTGCATGAATGTGTATCCGGTGTTTCGGTATGTTACTTGTTACCTATATGTTATCCGTTTGTTCTGATATTAGTTATGTGGTTTTGTCATGACCAGAGACAGAATATGATGATAATGAGGACTTGTTATGTGATGCAAGTATATATGACGCTGATCAACGTGAATACCGAGATCATATAATTTGGACTTATTGAAATCATATGATTTGGGGAAATGCGTGGTTGATATGTGAATGGACCTTGATTTTTATCTGGTTGGCACTTCTCATATCGTTTGAAATTAAAACGTACCTAATTATTGATCATTACATTATAAGTTTTGTGCGCTTGGAATCGAAATTGTTATGATTTGTGTGAACTATGGATTGCTATGTTGCTCTAAATGTCGTCTCGGTACCCTTATTGAGGTTATAGGATTTTTCGTGAAGTGTTTGAAGAACATTAGATCCTTTTAGTTTGATTATCTGCGACTAGTGAGACCGTTAGGATTCTTTTCTGTCTATGCATTATGTTTGTTCTCATCATTAGATGTCCGAATGAGTTAGAGCGTGTGTTTGATTTCTGCATCTCATCGTTTTTTCGCCATTACTTGATAAGTATATGATTATCTGTATAAGTATTTGATTATTGAATTGACTTCGAAAAATATGAGTTTGTAGATTCGATAACAATCCGTTTGTTAGAGATATAATTAGCGTTATTATATTCCTAGAAATTACGAAATCCGATTAGTTTTCTTACGTTCCGTCTTGTTCAATTTGAGGACCGAAATTTTATTTTAGAGGGAAGAAGTTGTAAAACCTGAATTTCTAAAATTCACAAAAGACCAAAATACCCCTATGATCAAAAAGTATGAATAATTAATTTAAAAAGTACCAAATAAGCTATGTAAATTAGAAAATTATGAGATATGATCATAATAAATTTTAAGAACCTTTTAAGTTTAATTTTTATTTTTTTTAAAAGAATAAAACTCGGCCATATAATTATTTAGGCCCGAAAAGTATTTAAACTAATTAATAAAATGTATAAATTAAGAATAAGGCCCAAAGTAATTTAAGAAAAATGTATGGTAATTTTTATGAGCCCAATACATTATATAGCCCATATAAAAATTATAAAAAACCATATATAAACACATTATACAGTTTATTCTAATCCCTAGATTCCAAAACCTTGGTAGCTACTCTAAAACCATAAACAATTCGACATTCGTTTTTCAAGGCTTAGAGCTATTTTCTTGGAGATTTTGAAGGTAAAGAAGGTGTTAAAAATCTGGTTCGAGGTTCTAAGGTCTGGTTTGTCGTTATGTTGTGATTTTCTTGATGGATTAGGGTTCTGAGGAAAGTTTGGTGTATTCTTTTGTTCTAACGTCCTTATTTCATCAAGGGTATGTTTCAAATATTATTTTCAGTCCTAAAAATCATATAGAACCTGTAAAAATTATTCATGCATATTTAACAAGTCGTATGGAATTGTTTTGAATTAAAAAGCTATAAAATAGAAAGCGAGCATATAATAATTTTTTTGGACCATGATCACGAATTTTGGAGACTCTTATATGTTATCACGACTGAAAATACATATTAGTGAATTGAAGCTTGTGTGAATTGTTATGGATTAGTTTTGTTCGTCAGGCGTGAAAAAGGAAGAATTTAAAAAAGAAGGCGATTGGATAAAACTAGGGTTTGGTTGTTATGGTAAAGATAAATTAATGTTGTAGTAATGATGAATTAATGATGGGTTAAACCTAGGTTTAGGGTTGTTCTTGAATTATGCATCAATGGTTTTTAAATAAAAGTTTTGGGTTGGTTTTGTAAATTATGAAACTCAAAGGTTATTTACGTAAACAAGAAAATAAAGATGCTGAGCGTATAAGAATAAGTATGAGGGTTAAACGTGTAATTTTGGATATTTAGAGGGCCATTCAAATCGTTATTAAATTAAAAGGGTATGTTTTGTAAATTCTAAAACCTTTGGGCTAAAATTGTAAATCAATAATATAAGGTTAGATCGTATAATTAAAGATGTTAAAGGTGTAATATGTAATTATGAGTAATTATGGGTCGACAAGTGTGAGTTAATTGTGTAGAGGCATGCATGAGTTCTTGTTCTCGTTTGTTCTGTTCTAAGTCAGTGGAAGTCATTAAAAGAGGTAACATGTAAATTAAATACGTATTAAGTGATATTAAAAGTATGGGAAACCCTAGAACATAAATAGGAAGTCGATTAGGGTTAAAAGCTAAGTGTGTAGTAAATCGGTTATTTCATGTGAAAAAGGGTAAGTCTTGGGGTCATTAATAACTATTGATTAAGAGTATAATGAGCTAGTACTAAGTGTGTTAGTAAACATGAGTTATGATTTTATGCAAGAAGTCACATATCATGAATTAAATGCATGCATCTCTCATTAAGGTTTGTACGAACAATGTTATGTGAGTCTTGATTAATCATGTAAGTTAAGAAGGCTTGTATAAATTATTTTGAAAGAGAGTCCTAAAATCCGTTTTGACAATTATCAACCCCATACTATGAATGATGATCATATAAGCCCTCAAATAAGATTTTATCATATTAAACTCCTAACTTTACCATTTATCAATTGTGACACAAAAGTTTGGCTAATTAATGTTTAAGATTCTAAAATGTTGGAATTCCGTCCGTCACTAAGAATAAGAATATACTTACAACTCTAAGAATGTTAATGAATCCGTTAACTTTAATGATGCTAATAAGTATTAAACAAATCATAATCGTGTAGATTCATTGAAGAGCCCAGGTTGTATCTTGTGTTTCCTACATTCGTTGCTTTTTCTCAATTGCTTTAAAGGTCAGATATTCACAAGGGTTCCTATGACGTTTTCTTTTTGTCAGTTTTTCTATTTCAATTATTAGGGTTTCCTATGCCATTTCTATGAACCCTTTTTGATTGTTTGATCTGTTGCTAGTTTGAAACACCTGTTTTATTGAACCATGCTATATCTGATTTGAATTTGTGTATGAAGACTTTGATATGAACATTTGTTGAACCTTGTTATATTAGATTATGAACTTCTGCTTAGGGACACTTAGTGTTAAATTCCTGATTATGGAAGTATGATATGTGATTATGATATAAACTTCTGACTTCTAAATATCTGAATATGAACCTTATGATATGAACTATCTGATATGTTATCTGTGACCTTTGGGTTGATTATGATATGTGTCATTTATGACAATCTGTTTGACCTAAGTTAGTTTGACACCCGAGCCAAATAGTTCACTAGTCATGGGGTTCCATGTCCGTGTCGTGATGCACCTCGACGACTGAGGCGGTAGAGTGATGTTACGCCCGTCCCTTTCCATTACTTTATTATAGTATGGGCCACTATCCATTTGGGCGTATGGATGCATCCTAGATCCGATCGTTATCGATGTGTTTGGTGAATGATGTATTAATAACTGTCTTCACAAAATTCTAGAGCTAGCTACTCCAATTATTTTATGAGGTTACCTTGAATAAGAAAGATATTTACGTATATGATATGTTGGGCTCGTGGTAGTTAACTAAATCTTTATTTGTTATTTCTATGTTAAGTATTTTGATTATGATTCGGTATGTTCAAGTGTTTATAATTATGTGCTAGGCCTATTATACGTTATTATATGTGTTTATGGTTTTGTATGTTTATGTGACTACCGTCTACTATGCTAGGATATGATTATTATGTTTAAATATGATTTGCATGCTGTCATCTGATGTTATGTTAGTTTATTGTTATGTGAATTCGTTTATCTGTGAGATGAATGTGCTAATGTAAAAGTAAGTATCTACGAAAGTTGATAAGTACAATTGTTCCGTTAATCAGTAAACCTTGCCTATATGTTAGTTATGCATGCGCTTATGATTGATGCGCTATGTTAGAACTCGTTAATGTTAAGATTCGATCGAGAATTTGTTTAGCTTATGATATCGTTACGATAGTTGCTAATGGCTATGTTATGTCTTTGTCTATTTAGTTATAGTATGTTTACTATGTTTTCTATGTTTTCTATCTGTATGTGAGGCCATGATTGGATGCTATTTCTTACATATTAATTAAATTAAGTGTGTCAAATGAAGGTTAATTAATTTGTTTGAATGCCATGTTTATTTCTAGAAAGTGTTTCCGTTAGCTTTAGACTCTTCGTTTGGCTTATATGTAATCAAATATTCTTGATATTTTAAGTGTTTGGTTATTCGTGTGTGTTTGCATTTGAGTCATTAATGTGCTATGGTGTTTTACTTGTGATGTGTTCTTACGGATTTATTGTATGATTGTGCTTCCATGAGAGTTCCCAATGATTCAGTATTCTCATTTCCGTTGTGATTTTGTTATTCGTATCTTTGTTTTGTTTAGATTTTGTTTAGTTATATCGTTCTTTGGGCTTTGTAAGCTCAGCCGCATTTTCTTTTCTGCGGCAGGTATTAAGCATTCAAGATAAGCTTATGGGATAGCTGATCTGGGTTGAGAGTAGATCTGAGAGCAAGATTGGAAAATAGGGATCTTAGATTTATTTTGAAGTTTAGCTATTTATGTTTTCTTTTTAAATATTTTGTAAAGGCTTCCGCTATTGTACAGTATTTAAAGTTCTGATGGGAAACCGTATTGTGATATCTTTACCCTTGTCGGGTTGGGGTCTTACAATGATTCCCCAAGTTTTTCCGACCTCCCACCTCAACCCGAGATATGTTCTATTGTTTATGAGCCTAAACCGTCTAGATTTGATCAAAATCTTTTGCGATTCTGGTTAAGGTTAAGAGAAAAGAACAAGAACCGGAGACCAAAACGGAAGTGGTGGAAATTGCTAGCTCTGAGAGAACACCACTTGTCCACCTCCGAAATCTTGAAACCTTTTTGAGCGAAATCGTGAACATTATTGAAAACTTCTTAAATGAACTTCGTCAAGATTCAACTTCGGGAAATACAAATACGACTTGTGATGTTGTTGAGCCCTCGATCCCTATTCCCGAGCCCAAGATATCTTCTTTCGATCAAGATTATTGCTACGGTTGTGGGCGTGTTACCGAAAGGTTTTCGTTTTTCAAATGTATGTCGAGTGGTGTGGAAATTATCTTACTAATGGATTTTGTTCGATTTGTGCGAAATTCATTAAACATGATTCTAATCCAAATCCTTTCAATTATCCTCAAAACGATTTCAACTACCCTCCACGGAATTCATACTGAAACACAACCGTACTATCAAGGTTTCAATGATCCTTCATTTTAGAATTTCTCTCCTCAAATTCCTTATTTTGCAAATTGTGGGGGTCCTCATTATGATTACCAATGTCAATCATGGAATCAAAATTACTCGGACTCCTTGTTATAACACTTCCGGTTTTGATAATTTCCAACCCCCACAATTTCCTATCGTTGAACAATATCCCGTCATTGATAAACATCTTCATGAGAAAAGTATGCTAGAAGAACTTGCAGACCAACGTCTATAGCGAAAAATCTATGCTAGAATTACTTGAAGAACGAGCCTTAGATTCAAAATGTCTTGAAGAAATGCGAATCGAAGAACGAGCACTTGCAAGACGTGCCCGATGGCTCGCGACTTACCTTGAGGATGAAAATGATGAGGATTCTATTCAAATGAAGGAATATTATGAAAGTTTGTCGGCCGAAACCACACCCGAAGAGCCCGTTAACTCTCGAGTATGGGGATGAGCATCTTATCACTATTCGGAAACGGAACCGTCTTGTGCCGAGAACCTTTTCCCAACCCCAGTGAGTGTAAGGTGTCTCGATATATATGATGTGTGATGAGCCTCTTGATGATGATTCTTCTCCTCCTACCCCAAATGATTTCTGTTGGAGATGATCTCCCGAGTCCGAAAATGATTATACGCCGCTTGATGATTCTTTTCGCATGGAGACATTGATTATGTCGAGAGCTACCTTCTCAGCTAGTAAGCCTGAGGAAGTGAGATATTTTGATGATCCGAAATCGAGGACGAGATACTTCATGAAAAATTGTTCAATGTAAATCTCCTCATTTCCAAGATCGAATCATTTTGTGTTAAATCGCTTCACTCCTATCCCCATTGAGGATGTGACTCTATCTTGGAAAATCTCGAACACTTGAAGTTTTATCCAATGATTCTCTTCCGTAATATGAAGTATTCCGCTTTGATGACGATCATGCTGAAACGAAGAGTAGTGGCAATCCCACTTTTCATCTTTCTCTTCCTGAGTATGAGTCCTTCACATTTGAATTGCTTCCTCCTCCGAAAAGAGTAGACCTTTTCAGGAGTTCACGGTGAACTCGCTCACATCGATCATCTTCCTCCGAGAATTGAGGACGAGCTTTTTGAGCAAAATGCTCCACATATTCCTTTATCCATGAGTGACTCATCTACCCTGAGGGATTTTACCGTGGTTGACACTTGTGTTTCATTCCTCTCCGAGGACAAAGTGTTCAAACCCGGATCTTACCTTCAAGGGAGCTCACTCTCGGTTATTTCTTAAGTCCAACACGGATGTTGTGACTTCTAAAGTGGTGGATAATATTTTGCCCACCCAAACCCACCGTGTTACCTCATTCGAAATGAGGATTTCATTTTCAACCTCGCATCTCCATTCATCATTCTTTTGAGCCGTATATCTCATCCGAGTGAAACTTTCAAAGACATTCAATGTTTCTCCAAACCATTTGAATGAAAGTCCGATGAGATTTTTCTCTTCCACTTGCTCCCCATGGACAAATGAATTGGGTCGAGTCAAGCTAGCGACCGGTTAACAAAAACAAGAGCATTTCATGGGTGTCCACCCATGTTTCATTTCTTTCTTTTCTAACACTATGTGGGAAACCCCACTATTGTTTGCTTGTTGTGTGTTTGCTCTCTGCTTTCAGATTCCCGTAGATCGTGATGATTGATGCGCGCTGCTTTCAATCCACCAATATCCGATCTTTTTGCTAACGCTTATCTAGGGATATCTTTATAAAATCCTTTGTGAAAAAGATTTCGCCTACACTTGGTTAGTAGTATTACTTTTTCCGTTTCTATAGTTTCGCTACGTCGCGGTACTTTGAACATTGAGGGCAATATTCAATACTAAGTGGGGAATTCTAGCGAATTTTGATCACATGTGTACCTTCTAGTACCCTAGCACTCCCGTTTTGACCAAAATTTTAAAAATTTTATCGTTTTAAGTCAAGTATTTACATTTAAAAGAAGTGCTTTGCACAAAAATAATGCTAATGCTTCCGTGTTAATGGTAGTTTAGTCTTGATTCGGCTAGAACAGGGGAATCCCATCTAGAGTGTTGATCTAGCTGCTCTCTTAACGATATTAGGCTGTTTTACGCTTGCAGTAAAATGAAAATGCTAATAAGCGTGGAGTAGTTGGTTCTCTTTAGAGCTTATATAAGTAATCTATGGGTTTTCTCCCTAAGCTAACTAATTGGACTTAAATACGTGCTCATTGTCAAATTTTTGAACATTCAAATCGCCTTGTTACAATAAAAGTTTTAAGCAAAATTGATTTAGAGTTCGAAGTTCAACTTTTATTTAAATTTCCAAGAAAGCATACTTTCTTAAAATCTGAATAATGTTGCAAAATGAGAGTATCGTAAAAGTGCTTGAATGATGCAAAAGATGCAAGTTTAAAGTTAAAAGTCAAAATGAAAAAAAAAAAAAAAAAAAAAAAAAAAAAAAAAAAAAAAAAAAAAAAAGAAAAAAAAAAAAAAGTTGAAAATGAAAATATGAGTCGTGAATAAAAGCATTATGTTGCTTATGAATAAATGTGCGAAACTTGCTTTTTCTTAAATTTAAATCGAAGTTGAACTCGTGATTCGCCAAAGTTGTCTAAAGTTTGACGTTAATTTGGAAATCCTTGATTTCAAAGATCCCGAAGCTCGATACTATTCTCGATGGTGAAAACCTAGCCTCCTTAAAAGGACAAGCTGAGAAGAAAGTCGCAACATGGAGTGATCTCACCTTTGAATCTCAAATTTCTAAATTGTCGTCGGTTGTAATCCATTTAGGTTTAGTTTTAACTTAACGGTAGCTTCGTAAATCTTTGGAATCGAACACGATTCCGTACTATTCTCAAGGGTGAAACCTAGCCTCCTTAAAAGGACAAGCTGAGAAGAAAGCCGCTACATGGAAAAGGCTCTTTCGATCCTTAGACTTTCATCGTTTCCGTTGAGTTAGTACTTTGGTTAAGTGGATAACAACCATAACAAATGTCGATTTCAATGGTCAAACTTTTGAAAATGAGCATACTCACTTAAATTGTATAAATTAGGGAGTAAAAGTTAAGTCTCGACTTACATAGATTATTGATATAAGTAGTGTTAGCATTTTACAAAAACATTTGCACAATAAGTTTAAGCTTGGTTTATAGTATAAAAGAGGATGACGATTACAATTCCTCGGAGACACCCATTTTGTGTGAATCCCGTTCTATGATGCCATGTTTTGATAATCAAGCACGTTATTTATTTATGTTCAAGTTTAAATTTCTAGTAGTAGAATAAAAAGTCGAAACGGGGTATACTTGGTATTTTTGATCCTTTCATTACTTCATATGATCGGATTGCTAGGGACTAGCAATTGATAGTGTGGGGATTTGATGAGTGCTTATTCACTCATCATTCTTACCCATCTAAGCCCACAAAAATGTCTAAAACACGGAAATATTACCAATTATTCTACGATATCCTTGGAGTGTGTTTTTATGTGTTTCGTATAAAGGATCAAAACAGGCAAAACGATGAAATGAGCTCGGATTGGAAAACGCTGTTTGCAGATGGAGCCGAAGATTTTTCTACATTTTCGTGAGCGGGATACACATTTGGGAGTGAGCTTGGGGAATCAGACGGAAAACCTAACCCTAAAACCCAAATTTCCATTTCACCTTTCAACCGAACCCAAATGATCGTTTTACCCGTCACAAAAAATCCAAATTCATATTTCATTCCCCTAAACCTTATTTTTATTTAAAACCAATTATTTTTAATAAAACCAATTTTTATTGAAAATATTTTCTTAAAAAAAAAAAAAAAAAAATTTAAGTAAAAATCAGAAAAATACAAGTTTTATCAAAAACCTTTTAAATAAAATCCTCTCTTTTATTTTAATCCCTCTAAAATCCTTCTTTTTGAACCCCCCTCTTTATAACCACTTGAACCCTCCATGTTTTTGACCCTCTTCCTCTTTATTACCCAAAACAGAAAACCCAGAACATAACTCATTTTTCCTCGCCAAAACCAAACCCTTCATCCCCTTGTCGTCTTGTTCTTTGTCACCATCTCAACCCACTGATTCCCTAGCTCATTCCTTACCCCACACCCACATGGCTCAAAATCCACCTTGGCAATCCTATGTGGTTTCATTGGAGCTCATAAATGGATCTAGATGGCAACCCTTGGTGCCCAAGATCATTTTGATGGCTCGGATTGAACCAAAGAAACACAAAGTGTCCAAGCATCACTTTTGTCTCAGTAAACAAGCACACAAGCAACATTCCAAGACCTTGCTTATCTAGTATAAATAGGAGATTAGGATAAATGTAAAAATTTGTCTAGAATTTATGTTCTAGTTCCATTTTTATTTTACTGTCATTTACTTTCATTGTACCCTTTAATTTTCAATGCAAATTCAGTTTTAATTCCAGTTTTTAATTTTCTTTATGTTCTAAAAATCTGCCTCATTTCAACTGTTAGAAAATTGTTTCAAGTTTGTTTAAGCTCATATGAGCTTATGTTAAAGTTTTCAAAGTAGGTCTTTAAGAAATTTTAAACCATCACAGTTTCAAAACTCCTTTTCTGCCCTTTAAAGGGTGTTTGGTTTAGCAAGTTACTTGGGTCAAATTCATGTTTTGACCCATTTTTGGTGTTAAAATGGTTTTAGTCAAGTGTTAATTCAATGAGTTTGATGTTGCAATTAGTTTTTAGTTGGTAAAAGCACCTTTGAAACTGCATTTGTGTCCCTTTTTTTTATCTGTCCTACTTGTCCCATAAGTGCCCCAAACTGCTCCATTTTTAGATTTTTCATTTGCTTATTACTAGGTCTTATAAGCTGTAATTTGGTATGCTTAATCTAGGGTAGTTAGTGTAGATATTTCCTATTTTTATTAATTTTTACATGTCCCTTTAGGTAGCTTAATTAGCCCTTGAAAACACCCCCCCTAGGCTGTTAAAACAGCAGGCATGCATCAGTAATGGTAGAATTAGATTAAGAGCTTTTTAGTTTTTTTTTTAGCTTTGGTTCTCTACTTATTTTATGTCCCCTTTAGTACTTTTAGGTAAGTTAGATTAGCACTATTCATAGGTTAGCTTATTAGAAGCTTATTGGTAGTTTGAATATTCCCTTAGTAGCCTTAGCCAAACATCCCTAAGTTTTTATATGTTGGTATTATCGTTTCTTACAGCTTATTCTCAGCTTTTTCAAATTTGAGTTTTTGTTAAAAAGCCTTAATTGTTCTTGTTTTAGTGTGCAAAAGATGAAAAAAAAAGAAAAAAAAAAAAAACTGCCAAAAGTGACAGAAGCTGTATTCGAACATGTGACCTTCTGTCCACCCACGCCCCAGCAAACAACACTCTTCCATCTGCACTAGCAGCTCTCTTGTGTTAGGATTTGCTTTATTAAATACTTACAGTCATTTTCAGTTTTAACCTTATTAGCTTATTAGGCTTTTTAAGTGATTATTTCCAAAAGCAGTGTACCCCTTTTTTATTTTTCTTAAAATTAGTTAGCTTCAAAGTATTTTTAGTGATTTTCTCTGAATTTTATAAATTAGTTTAGTATTTTTTATTAATTAATTAGTTAAATTTCGTTTTTAATTCATAATAAATAATTTAAAAGTCAAAAAAATACCCGGCTTTTTTCTAAAATTATTTTTAGTCATTTAGAATGTAGGAAAATTGGTTTTGCATCCGTAGGCTTTAAATTGCAAAGTTTTCACTTTTTAGGCTCGGTGCGTTCCCGGTTTTCGCGTTTTTTTTAGTTTTAATGCCCTAGGACGTAGTTTAGCTTCGTTTTATTGTTTCTTAGGCTTAGTAGTAGTTAATTTAGTCATTTAATTTGTTCATGTGCTTAATTTTCTTTCCAGTGCTTTAATTTGTAGATAACGTAATCCAAAAACGAAAATTCCCGAACAATTCAAGCACTTTAATAACAAACCTCAAACGTCACCGTCAATTCACACCTCGTTGGGACACGACCCGGGTAATCAATTTCCCGGTATCACTTATCGAGTATTCTCGGGTTTTGCGTGTCGACCTTTTTCCTAAAACGGTTGATTTGTAATTCTCTCTCGCTTATTTCGTATTTGATATTTTTATATAACAATTGACTCATCAAGGGTTTTGTTTTTAGATTATGTATGTGTTTACTGTATATGTTTTGTATTTTGCAGGAACAAATCTGCAAGAAAAAAAAAACAAACGTGTTGAATCATCCTGTAAGTTGCTTTTTAATGATTAAGTATTCGTTGTTATTAGATTGCATTATAATGGATTGTTATTTGTTTATTATTTTACAGCAACAAAGAATTCATATAACAAAGACTCTACAATTATTGCACCAGGTACATGTTGTTTGTTTTTTGAGTGTATAACATGTTGATATTGTTGCTGAATAGTTTGTTTATATTGATGATTTTACAGGAACAAATAATCTTGAGTTTAACAAGAATACAAAAAAGAATGACACTACAATTGATGCACAAGCTACAGGTAATAAAAACTAATTATCATATTATGGTTGCATGTTCCATGATGTGTTTTTGTTCTTTTTAATTTAATTGGTTGTTTTTGTTTATGTTGATGTTTGTTTATATCAGAAAAATTGTACTTACATGATGTGTTATATGTTTATGTTTTTTGGTTGGTGAATTTTTATTATGTATAAAGGATTAGGATTGTTTTTCAGAATACCGTGTTACATAATTCATACAGGTTTATGATTTTTTGTTGCATGATGTGTTTGTGTTGTTTTGAAATTAAATTGGTTGTTTTTGTTTATGTTTATGTTTGTTTATATCAGTAAAATTGAATTGTTATGAGTTACATGATGTCTTCCATGTTTATGTGTTTTAGTTGGTGAATCTTTATTATGAATAAAGGATTAGGATTGTTTTTTAGAATATTGCATTACATAATTCATACATGTTTATGACCTATGATCATGAAATCATCCAGATAAGAGGAAGAGAAGAATTGAGACAAGCACAATTAAATCTCCTTCTACAGGTAGTTAATCTGAAAGTAATATAGTCTACATATTTTCGTTGTAGTTAAAATTGAATTGAAAACATAATACAATTTTGGTACATGTTTCCATCAGTTGTGGCACCATTAAGTGAGAACAGTGTCATCGATATGTCGTTGTTTGAAAGTGACACACCAGGGAAAAGATCTGGAACCCATGTACAGAATGAAACAATGGAATCGAAAGGTAAAGCTGATTTTAGTTATTATATTCAGAGTGTTTATTAAATTTGATAATGTACGTGTTTTATGGTGAGTTATTTGTTGTAGTTAAACTCAAGTCAACCAAAAATTTTGGGAAGCAAGTATCATCTTTTAAGTCTCATGCAGCTTATGATAGCTCTCAAAGTGACACACACCTGCTAATAAATCTATATCTAACATTGTTGATTTTGGAAGATCAGGAAAAGGTACAATAGTTTTTTATTTGAAACACATATTACAATCTGAAATATTAGTTACTTATATATTCTATACATCATGTACTTGGTAAAACAGGCTCAATTGATTACAATACTGTTGAATGTCAAAGGATGGCATACATTAGGAACCAGGAAAAAGGTCCGAGAAGTGCAGCTTATTTGAAATCAGGAAGTAAAACAAAAGGTATAACTCATATAAATTTGTACATTTTAGTTTGTTTTATGTATTGTTTTTACAACTATATTATATTTTGAAATTTTTTGTATGCAAAACACTAATAAACGAAAATTAAAGAAAGAAATCATTCTCTTGTGCAGGTCCATTACATAATACAAGTAGATCAGAAAGTCCCAGATTTCGTTATCAAGAAGACTATTCAGGGACACCTAAGTCCGGGTTTAAGAGTAGTTTGTCAGGAAAATGACAACCAAAAGAAGCTTATTGTGTACATGCTACATCCTTTGAAAATTCGTCTGATGGTTTATGTTTTACTCATTATTCAATATAAGTTTTTTTGTAAATGAATTTGATAAAGAACAATTTGTAACAGGTAAATCACATTCAAAAAAAGGTTATGGAATGCATAGTTCCTCCATTGGAAGTGCTCCAGCAGGTTGGTTGTTAATTTTTTGTTTAATGTACATTGTTGTTCAAATGTGTTTGTTAGATTTAAAATGTTATAAAATATCCAGATCAAAGACTGAAGGAATGAATTATAACTCCAATAAAAAACAATAACCCTATGGCTACCAACATGGCAATCAAAGGAAAATGTATTTCGATTTGGCATTCTCACAAACTAAATGAAGAACATGATCCATACAGTTTGGATTGTGTTTTCCAAGATGAAGAGGTAACTATTATTTTTTTGTTTTATTCTGGGTTTTATGAAATTAATAAAAATCACAACTAATTTATAACAATGTATATCCAGGACAACCGAATCCAGATTTACATCAAAAAAGAATTCATGTTTAAATTTGAACCTCTCCTTCAAGAGGGCCAATGCTACATAATCTCTAACTTTGGTGTGGCGGAAAATGGGGAAGGTTACCATTGTTACCAAACAGATGTAAAGTATCTTTTTTCAAAGGAACTAATGTCACGCGAGTTGAACAAATGAATGATAATTTGGTTGGCTTTATATTTGAGCCATTTTCACGTATATTAGACCCAACCAACGAGTACCATGATCATGATTGTGTTGGTATGGATTTTATTTACACCTACAAAGTAAATTAATTGCTATTTAATCTTCTAAATACAAAAACATTAACCCATGTTATTTAACAGATATGATTGGAATGGTTGTTGCTATTGGGAAAATTGTAGGTGTGAACAACCATGGTGGTCCTAAAATCCGCAGAACAATTGTTATTGAAGATGCCGAGTAAAGAAAAACTTTAATATGATAGTTATATTGTATATAATTTTACAATGTGAAGGTATTTATTTATATCATACTATACAGATCTTACAGGCTTGAATGCACTTTTTGGGATAATTGGGCGTTAATGTGGAACGACTACGAAAGTAGGCTTAAAGAAGTTGGTCATTTAGACATCCTTTTGTTGCTTGGGAAGGTCAAATACCTGACAGTAAGTTTTTATTCATGTCTTTTTTAATAATTTTCATAACACCCAAATAGGTTGCATTTACTTAACACAAATTTGATTTGTTTTATTGTGTGTTGTTTGTACAAAAACAGATAAACCAACTGTGCATAATGCGTTATTTGGAAGCAGGATCTTCATTAATAGGAAGATTCCGCCGTTACTGTTATTTCGGAAAAGGTTTTTCTAATGATAATAGTATATTTGTGCTTTGATTAATACGTATTTTACTTTAAATTTGTATGTAACATAATTTTAAAACATACAAGATATGAATCGCAAGAAGGATATAATGCAAATGAATTCAAGATCCAGTTGCACGATCAAGAAAGACATGTTGTTACACCTGCAGAATTTATGCATGGTTGTGTAAAGAGATTTGTTGGAATGATCCGAAGCATTGAACCGATAAGAAAGGAGTATTGTCTTGCATTTATTTAATTATGAAAAAGCATATAATAGCCGTCCTAATGTATGATTTTATTATGATAAAAAAAACTATGCATAATGCAGGATACATGTTGTGTTGTTTATGCCACTGTGCATAACATCAAATATGAAAATGGTTACCGACATGCTGTAAATCATGTAACACAAGAGTAACAGCAGTTTCATCAAAAGGTGGAATGAATTCTAGAAACAAGAAACAAGTGTGGTTCTGTAAGAAACACTGAGAAACATATGATGTTGCATCCAGGTATTAAATACATTGTGTTTAAATTAGTATTCCAATCTATACAATTATGATTCAGAACTGAAATACTAAAACTATTTAATTTTTGTGTATAAGGTTCAAGATCATTGTTCGTATTGTTGATGAAAGTGGAAGCGCACAGGTTGTTATTTTTGATAACAATGTGCACAAGATGACTAATTTGTCGTCAAGTAAGGATTATGGAGAAACAGGGCATGGACCCTGAAGAATACTTCCTAGATGATCTAAACCAGATTATTGGAAAACAATATCTATTTAAGATTAAGTATTCTGAATTTAACCACAACAACAACATCCATATCTATCAAACTGAGAAGGTGACTGATGATGTTGATACAATCATGTACTTCAAGAATGGTTTCCTAGATGAAGAGGTATTCATATTACCATCTTAAATTAGTTTATCATTGTACATTTTTGATCATAACCTTAAATTCTACAAAAGTGTTATTAAATAAAAATTGAATTGGAAAAACATAACAGGATCTAGAAGATGACGAATACAATATGGAAGATTATTCAGACAATGTTGATGATGTGTTACACAATGGTGATGGTGGTTTAGACGATAATGTAGATGTGTTTGACAATGGTGAAGATGATTCTGAAAATGATAAAGATGATTTTGAAAAAGAAGAAGATGATGAGTTGAATTCCAGGAATGTCTCAGATAATAATGAACATGATATAGATGAATCAGACATTGGCGAAGAAGATTTAGATACTCCTCATGTTGATTTAGAAGATGGTACATATGATTTAGATGACTTAGAAGATGAGGGAAAGAATACAGAAAATCACTTTGAAGTTGCTGAGAATATAAATACAAAAGCATCAAATGATATGGAGGAGGTATTATACATTTCATTACTAAATGTAGTTTACATGTACATATGTTTTTAAAAGAACATAAATTAATTTTGTAATTGTTGTACATTGCACGCTTGAAATCCACACTTCAAAATCTTCAAATAATGCAAGTGGTGTTGAAGTGAAAGCATCTGTGATACTATGAATGATCGAATTGGTTGTAAAAAGAAACCGTGGAATAGAAGAGTTATCAGAGAATGATTGTATGGATGTGATACGCTTACACAGTGCGTTCGGGGTCAAAGGAACTTCCTTTTCGTCGAGCAAGTTTTTCAACACCCTAGGCAGTGAACCTAATCGTTGTAGGGTAGTATTAGGGTAAGCCACGGGAATTGATATCGTTCTCTAGAGGAATAGGAATGCTAGTGAGAAATTACTACGCTAAGGTTGGGGTTGAGGAATATTATTTTTTTTTTATCTTTTTTATGTTTTTTTTGTGGAAATGGAAAGGTACGAATCTCAGGGTTTGGATTTGGGGGGTTGGTATTTCTACCGATTACTTCTACTTATCTAATTATATAATCCTAAGGTGAATGTAGTCTATGTCTATTGTTGTGTGCTCGTATGATGATTAAAAATGTGTTTAATTAGATTTTATTACACCCTAGTTATCTCCTATTGATGGTTGAATTGTTACGTCCTTATTTTATTCTTAATTGTGTCTCTAAGGTCAGTAGGGTATGCTTTATCCCTAACTCTTAGAAACTACCAAAGGTTAATGACTACAAAATCTCTAGGATTTATAAACTTTAACTCTAAGGTATTCTTTGGATGTATAGCCTACAATTACTCTAGGTGATTATAAACTAAGGTTCAACAAAGATTAATCAAGCATTAACAACACAAAGAATGACCTATCGCAATACTAGGTCAATCACAATTAAGATAAGAGACAACCAATCAATATTCAATAACTAAGTTTCATATTACCTAAGCAAACACACAAGTAAATTAGCCGGGCATGGGGAACATGCAAGCATACACACAATCAATTGAAGAAATAATTAAATTAATGAAGTAAAACACTTATCTTGATGTAAGATAGGGTATGGAACCCTAAAATACTATACAAGACAGCCTTGGTTCGGTTTAGGTTTTTACTCCACAAAACTACACACTAAAAACTGAAAAATTCGGATTCTATATATAACGGCAACGCTACAAAATGGGCACCCTTTAGTCATTAGGGTTTCGTCTTGGCCACGTTATCATTGTGACGGCGTCACCTTATATCCGTGACACCGTCGCCTTGAGTCTTTGACGGCGTCTGGATCAAATCTAGGCCGTCTGAGCTGCGACGCCCTACACTTTTAAAAACTGATGCCGTCACTAGAAAATAAGCAATTTGGCTATCAGATCGTCACAAGACTTTTTCCGACGGCGTCACAAGTATAACCTGACGCCGCCCCTTCGGGCCAAAGCTTGAGTGTCTCGATTCTTGACTTTGGCCATTTTCTTTCAGCCTTTTTCAAATAAGTGTTATTCCAGCAATTTGCCTTCAAGAGACCTAAAAAGTGATAAGGAACGTTATTAAGTAATAACAGATACAAAAGTGATCAAATAAGGGCTTAAACGACCCCTCAAAAAGGTACATTTTAAAACCTTATCAGGATGAGGAAGATGTGCAGCCAAATAAAAAGATTCAAACAACAGATATTGGAAACAATGATGCATAGAACAACCTATCATCCTCTTTACAGTTATATTTCATTTTTTGATAAACAATCTTAGTTTATGATTTTGGAAAAAGACTATTATCTAGGGTCTTATAGGAGCAATTTTATTTTGGTATTCAGTTTAAACATTTGTGTTTGTTTACATTCATTATTGGACAAGTATTACGTTACGCGTTTTTAATCTTTTTAGTTTTTCTGAATTTTTAATATATATGCTACCATGGAGTTATTACTTAGAATATCTTATGAAGTATGATAGGTGTGCTTTACTCCGTGTCCAACCAAAAGTTAATAAGAAGTTGGTCTACTTTTTCTCATTGTAAGCACACGACATCCAGTTACATTTAGTAAATAATTTTTGTACATTTTTAGATTGTTTGATTTATTGAAATTTTGAATATAATTCATACTTGATAAGTCAAGTGTGTAGATAAAAAGTGCTTATGTATTTACAATACCAGAATGCAAAATAGACATATTATCCTTTTTTCATTGAAGTGTGACTGACTTTAGGAAAGAGTTTATATTATGATCTTAAAAGGAAATAATGTGTCACATTGTTGCCAATCAAACCATAGTGATTAAAAGCATTATCAGTACCTTATTTTTTATGCTAACAACTTTTGGCGCATTAGATAGCATAGTCGTAAACAAATCAATTGCAGTTTACGAGGCAATCATTTGATAAAGAAACACATTCATTAAAACACATAACACCTTAAATAGAATATTTTACAAGCGAACCATAGTCTTAGTTAACCATACGTACCACCAACCTAACACCTTAAAGAGTTGCATCGATGTACCAAATCACAAAAAAGTTCAACAAATCCATTGTGTACAAATGATAATCAAACTATTCCACAGAATCATTTTCTAACATACATGAAACACAGGGAACACACCTATGTTAGGACCATTCAACACCTCCCGGTTCGACATGTACTTGAACCTTAGTATTTTGTCTTTCTTGAATTTGCAGACTTTAGCAATTTTTTTCCATTTTCCATGAATGTGTACATGGTTTGTTCGAGCCGGATTTTCTAAGTGAAGTACCATCTTTATACGCATCTCAAATTCTATGTGTTTATGTCTGATGAAACACTTTTTATAAGTGTGCATTGGATGTTTGTCAAGAAAACCAGATGGTATGCACTGCAATTAAGTGTAATAATTACAATGATATGTTATTAAACGTCACATCATAAGCATAAGAAAATTAGATATAACTACTTACAAGTCGTTGCCTGTCGATGGTATCTTCATAAGCCACATAGAAAAAATGAGTTTTTTCACCAAAGTGGTCCATGTGTTGGTCCCAAAAACATTCATGCCTCATTCTATCATCAGTTGTAATGACATACCACAAAAAAACATTTAAAACATATCTGCAGTATCATTATATTTAGTCTTTAAAGTATTAAAAGTTTAAAAAGGTCATACCCTGTTCCCAAAAATCCAGCTCGGGTTGGTGATTTCTCAGCTTTGTTACTCCAAGAAAGTGAGTATCAGTTATTGGACTACCATGCATATTAAAGGCCTGTAAATGCAAGTAGTTGTTCCTCTCCCTCATCAAGACTACATACTCCCCTACTCTAAGATGGAATCTTTCAACAATCTTTTGCCAACCCACACGTAGACAGAAAATATTGATAACGACCTTTTTTCTCCTTATCATTTTCACGTCTAACAACAATAGTATACCTACGTTTGTTAACACAGATTTTGATGGCGTCCTTCTTCTTTAAACCTGGTAGGAAATCGGTTGGAATTATCTGAAATGTACTATTATTTTAATACGAAACTTTAATTATACACAATCCAAAAACTAAACGTATGTAAGAAGGCTAAATACCTGGAGCATGTTCTGTTGAGGGAGAATCATACTCAAATACCTGCTTGGCCGTCCGACTATTGCCTCATAACCACCTGTTTCATATCCGGTTGCATTGTAGCTGGTCACATAATAGGAATCGTCCCCTTCTTGCACAAAGTGTAATGTCTCAGCATCCATTGGTATGAATGCGAAATAGAACTGTGACCATCTATAACCGGTCAATTCGTATTTGTCACCAGCTACTTTCAATATGTCAACCTTAACCCGATCTCTCTACTTGTCAAGTAAACATGATTGTTACCATTGTAGCAAGTTTCATTAAACACATCCGAAGGTATGCTGCGTACACACCAAAAACATGTATTTAAAGACTTAAACAGACACATTTTATTTTAGTTATATCCTAAATTGATTTAGATAAGAACCTGTTTTTCAGGGAATGATTGCCGATTAATGCGAAGAATAAATTCCATAGCCATTATCCTACATATAATTATAGATAAATAAGAATTATAAAAGTTGCTCATATTTTCTATCATACAAACAGTAGTAATTGTGTTTCAAATCGCAACTAACATATCTATTATTTATCTAATGTAATCTTAACCCTAACTCATATTTGGGCGTTTTATTAAACCAAGTATTAAACAACATGCAACTCCATAAGTATAAACATATACATATATAAACATCATAATTAACTTCTGATCATTCATTTTCTACTTAAAATTTATTGGATTTTAATTTCTGGAATTGTTCTAAAACAGTAAACATCTACAACTTCATATAACAATCATAGTAACAATATATGTAATGTAAAATAGTGATTGTTAATGTTTTTGATTAATGAAAAACAATGGAGGAGGATTTACCTGGTTTGATTCAAGAAACAAGTTGCAATACCTATTTGAGTGATTGGATATGTTTAGGTGTATGTCTTAAATTTTGTTTATGAATACATTAATAACATACACAAAAATTATGTTACTATGTGTATAGTTTTTTGTTTTAAAAAAAGAAAAAAAAAAGAAAAAAAAAACAATCGTATTATCACAAATACTGATTTTGGAAATACTGAAAAGAATTTGCATATGTCCTCCCATGCATAATTTTGTGAATTTTTATTCTAATTTTTTTTTTCAATTTTACTCTTGTAACATGTGTACGATGTGTATATACTTTGACCATGAAAACTCAAACTACTAATTAGCGTCGTAAGAATCATCAAACATAAATGTTCAAGTTATGATAAAAAAATTTAATTGATAAATAGAATTAAACCAAAATTTTTAATTTTGTAATGCCAGAATGAGTAGGACAATTCAAGTGTATTTGTTAAATTGTGCATATTTCTACAATGTTAGATAAATATTCGATCAACAAACTTTTGTATTATTGACGATTGATTTTTAAATATAATAAACTAATTTAATTTCCGATACATATTAATTTGTTTTATTTGAATAATCCATTTATTTTAGTATTCGAAATGTTATTGTAAAAATGATTACGTAACTAAATTGATAAAAGATCCACTACATTTGGCTATATGTATGTAAAGGTTTTTAAAATCATGTCAAATCAAATAAAATATAGTTGAACTATGAAATAACTTTCGGAAAAGGTAATTAGTACGTAATTAAAGTTAGTAATTCCTATAGTCAGTTTTGCACACACATGTATTTTTCATTTTCAAATTTATAGAAAAAAAAAACAAATAAACAATCATTTAAAATTGGTGTACAAAGAAAGCATGAAAGTGTTCAAACAAAAAAGATAGCCTACATAATTAAAATATATATACATAATACCTTCATGTTTACGTACAGTTGCACATAACTGCATTTAACAGACCTAATGATAATTACCCGAACATATGTCTTAATTAGAAAACACAAAATATGAGATAAAATAGTTTCGTTTAAACATGTCAAACCAGGAGCTGAAACATTTTAAGAGGTGCATGTTAATGCTTATCAAATATGGAATATCGGGAATTGTGTGTTCTGGCCATCTTCAACGTCCAAATCTTCACCATTGGATACATACTTGAAACGAATAATCTTGGTGTATGGAAACCACATCTTGAGGCCAGTTGCTTCCACTTCCCTTGCACATTGACATGATTGTTTCTTTCGGGATTTTCGTTGTGAGGCTCCATTCGCACTTTCATCTCCTGACGATATTCTCGGTGTATGATAAGGACTCGATCATACATGTGCATTGGATATCTGCTAAGGAACTTTGCGGGAATTGCCTATAGATTATATGTTGTAATTATTAATAAGCAACTGTTTGCAATCTTAAAAATAGTATAACCAAATAATTAAATGAAACTTACCAATCTGTTGTTGCATTGAATGATTGCATATGCTTTGTAGAAGGACCTATCATACTCTCCAAAATGGTCCATGTGAGATTGCCAAAAGCAGATATGGTTCATTCGATCATCTTCTACACATCATAAGTATGTATTGTATATGTTAAGAATGTTATAAATTAGAAATCTACTAATTAATAATAAAACAAAAATACATACTCTCTTCATGCCACTCCAGCGGAAGTTGCTGCTTCCTTAATGTAGGTGCTCCTTTGTATACTATATGAGTAACCATGCTACCATCAGTGTTAAAAGCATCGACCCACAATTGATTTCCCCTGTTCTTGGTTATGACACACACAGTTCCGGCCTCCAGCCTAATATCCTCCACCATTATGTTCCATGAGTCACCCAACAACCGATAAACAAACGTTCCAGTATTTAGCAAAACTGCTTCACGCCTAACATGACACGGGTAATGTTCACCGTTTGCTATGATAGTAACCTCATCGAGTTCCTCAAGTCCTGGAAGTAGCTCTCGGGAATTGTCTCAGAGGAATGTATACCATAAGCATGAAATGCAAATTGTAAATCAAATATATAGTATCAAGTTGTGTAAGTTTTAAGAAAAAAGATTTTAAACTTTTTCAGTATTCAATACCTGTGGCAAACGAGGATCTGGAAGAACATAAGTTTTCAACCTTGAGAAAGTAGACTTGTGGCCATCATAACCAGCCACTTCTTTACCAAGTATAAATATCCAAATATCATAAAGGAATCCTCTCCTTCTTCAATGAAATGCAACATGTGGACATCTTCAGATAAGTTCCGGTTGCAAAATTTGGTCCATTTAGGACCTGTCAAATACCATAGTCCATAATCTAGGCGTAAATCCAAATGACCTTTGAAACGATATCCATCATCTAAAATGATGTATATGGCGCTATTACCATGGTACGCCCCGGTTCCTGTACACTTGGGTAAGATCTAAAACCAAAAAAATACAAATATATTAAAATTGTTTACTAATAAAACACACAATTATATGTTTGAGATTTGTGGAATGAAGTTGATAATACCAAACTCTAAAAGTGCTCCTCATCTTGCGTAATCACAAACTCACACACACATATTTCCCTCACCAAAAACTATATTTTGTAAAAACATTTTATATAGATTACATAAGGAATAACAGAGCATTTCCATAACACCACATCTAAAAATCGCTATAACCATAATTTGTAAAAAATGCATTTATATATACTCTGGTATTATACATCTGTAAACATATCTTTTAACAACAAAACATGTAACCTTTGATCAAAGTGTATCTAAAAACGATACTTACTATATGAGATTTGACTTATTCCTATTGTAACATAAAATCTGTTGTTTATTGATCTAACAAGCTTAATACATAGAAAGTATATACATTAAACCAAATTCAATGTCATTAGGGAATTACTAACAACAACACATGCAACCTTCGATCAAACTCTATATTAAAACCATAGTTAACAACAAAAGTATATGATATTTGATTTAGGCATATGATATTTTATTTATGCTTATTGCAACATATAATCTGATCTTAATTTATGTAGCAACATTAATACATACACAGTATATAAGTTAAAACTATTTCGATGTCATATGTAACTTCATAACAATAAAACATACAACCTTTGTTGAAACTCTATACTAAACCATATTAAGTAAAAAACATATTTCAAAAGTCTTATTGGTTTTTTAATTAACAAATGAATATCAATTTTGTTCTACGACTATTAACAAAACATGATATGAAGAAATTTACATAACAACCTTACTAAATACAAAGTACCAAATTTAAATCATATTTTGTGTCATATAATCCTTACAAACACCAACACATGCAACCTTTGATCAAAGTGGATCATTTACATAACAACCTTACTAAATACAAAGTACCAAATTTAAATCATATTTTGTGTCATATAATCCTTACAAACACCAACACATGCAACCTTTGATCAAAGTGTATTTTAAAACCATACTTACAATCAAAAGTACATGAGATTTGATTTAGGCGTATTGTAACATAATATCTCATGATCATTAATCTAATAACCTTAATAAATATAAAGTATATAAGTTCAAGAAATTTTGATGTCATATCAGAGTTACTAACAACAACACATAGAACCTTTGATCAAACTCTATGCCAAACCATAGTAAGTAGGAAAGATATATCACAAGCGATATAGACCTATTCTAACATAAAAGGTGAGCATCATTGATCTAACAACCATATTCTTAGTGTCAATAACCCCTTACTAACAACAACACATGCAACCTACGATCAGTTTGTAAGTTAATATACATTTTTTTATAATTTATCAGACGAAATCAAAGATTTTTTCAAAATCATGTTTAACTAAACATATTTTTACAACCACCATATTCGTTTCATCAAGTTTAAAGCAATAAAACGGTTTATTTTTCATAAACAAAAACTAAAAACTTACACTTGAAACAGAGATCAATTTGACTTGATGGCGTTAAGATGAATGAGTAGGTAAGAATGATGATTAGCTTAGTCTGTGATAGTTGAACTTCTAAAAAGCACGCCTCGATGTATGGAACAAGGAAAGAAAAAAAGATTATGTAGGTGTTGGAATCACTCCTAAACTATATTTCAAGTGTTTGTAATCAATATGTAATAGTTTGATTAATTAGGATTTTATGTTTGTATTAAAGGCAAGGCTTATGTAGAAAGCCCATAAGCCTTGGCCCAAGCCCAATAAGGAAAGGAAGGGAACTTGTGTGTTGCCCTAGTTCCTTTCCCTATATAAGCACTTGTAAACCTTCATTTGAAGGTTGGTTGTTCACTCTCATTCAATACCTACGCATAACCTTTTGTTACTCTTATATCGTGTGTGTTCGATAGTGTTCAGCCGCTCTATCTCTTCTATATTTCTTACATATTGATGCTTGTGTTACAATATGGTGACCTAACAGTGGTATCAATCGCCATCTAGTTGGGCGAAACATATATTTTTTTGAAGAATAGTTTTGTGCTCGTGGGTTTCGTGTTCTAAAGATTTCATACGCCTAAAGCTTCAAATTTTACACTTAAAAACTCAAGATTTTTGTGGTTTAAGGTTTATTTCGTGTTAAAGTTTAAGTTTTTAGCATCAAGTTTGAAACTTTACGTGTGTAGAATAGTTTTTAAACTTGATTTTGTTCGTATACTTCTGTCTACGCGTAAGGTGAAAAAGTGTTTTAGATCATCAAGTTTCAAACTTTTGTGTTATTTTGGTGATATTGTAGCTCTTTCATCATTAAATTAGGTTTCTAAACACTTTTAAGCATAAAAATTAGTTTTGGTGGTAGTTTGTACTTTCTACTCGTAGTAAAACCCTAGTTTTACTCGTAAGCTTTTGTCTACGCCTAAGCCTCTGCGTAAGCTGCTCATCATTTGATCTTCAGTACTGTTGGTTTACTCAGTGTTTTCTTGCTTGGATAAGTCTGAAAACACTTCGACTTTGGATACTTTTACACTGGTATAAGTGTAAGAATGCTTTGTTGTCTCAAATTGAACAATTGAAATTTGATCATAAACAACAAGTTAATGCTCTCACTTCGGAAACTCAAAAAGCCAAGTCTGAGTTGTTAACTTGTCAAAAATAGTATGGTGAGTACAAAAAGCATTCGAGGAAACAAATAGATGACTATCTTGAGGAAATTGTCGAATTACAAAACAAAATCAAAGAGTTTCGAAATGTTTTTTACAAACATGGTGAGTCAATCACAACAATTCAAAAGTTCACTTTTAAATCAAATCCAAATGGATATTGACCAAATCTTGCTGATTTCAAACCACGTTTCTCACATCGAGCATTCAAACCAAATCCTCAAGTTTACAGTGCAGAACATAGAATTGATGACTCCATTGTGAGTGTTGTTGAATATAATCGTATGGAGGAACTAGAAACAGAAGACGAGAGTCGGTTAAAATTGGAAAATGTTGTTTATAACAAACCTTTTAACTATTCAAAAGCCATAACTTTCGTCACAAAATAGGATAATTCTAACACACCTTGGGTTATCACACCAACTTCTGAGTCCTCTTCCAATGATGGTCGCCTATCCAATGTTGCACAAATTAATGGTCCTTTACTTTCATTTAGTGAAATAAAGCCATTAGCTGAACAATGTCAAGTTCTCAAATATTTTGCCACTTTTATGTCTGACATCAAACTTTTGGAACATGCAATTGAAGTTAACTCTGAAATCAAAGTTGAACATTTTCAATCGCCATTTGCGCGACAACAAAGGGATATTTTTCTGAAAAGGGCTTTTACCACATGTCTGAAATCTTAAAATGTGTGCAATATATTGGGAACGGGATCTTCAAAAGGAGATAGGTCTTATGAAAAAGTTTTGAGGAAACCAAACAACGATTTCAAATACTAAACGTAAAAGTTAATGTTTCGAAATCATGTTGATCGACTCTTGGAAGATGTTATCTATGCTGATACCATAAATTTTGTGTTACTTCATTCATTTGCATATGCATTCGATTATATTGTCATGTTGATTCTCGTTGAAAATGTTGAGAACATCGATAATGTGCAAAGAAATCAAATCTTTGAAACTTGAAAATGAGGGTTTGATCAACGAACCTTCAAATGCAAAACGTCGTCTTCTATGGTGTCAAAAGGATTGTCAAAATCGAGAACTTGCTTTGCAAAACAAAATCAACCAGCATCAAAATCTGTTGATCCAAAAATAGAACATCTGAATGATGAAAACGTGTCTTTAAAATGTCAAATTTCAAAATATGAACAAGAAATCGCCCAAGTCAAAACAAAATATGGTGTCATATTTGATTTGCTCAAACAGACTCGTGAAAAAGCATCACAAGAACTTGATAATCATCTTGCACATACTAAAGATGTTTTACATGTTAATGCAAACATTCGCTCTGAAAATCAAGATTTGTTGCACACTATTGTTGAGTTGAAAGCAAAGCTAAGAAAGTATGATAAAGATAAGTTTAGTAACACTAATGGACTTGCACCTGGAATGTTTAAAATTGACACTAGAACACCTAATGACAAACCACAAGATAATAATGTGCTTCTTTCCACTAAAACATGAATAGTTGTCTCTTTTCCCAACGCTAGCACTTCACAGCTTAAGAGCACATCAAGGAAGAATAGGAAGTTGCGATGTAAGAAAAGAAAAATAAAGACCTCTGAAGTAGAAGAACACCTTAGGACTTTGAATAAGACTCAAGTTGCATCCATTTTAGACATTGCGTTAGACAAATGTAATAGAAAAAGTGATGTAACGAATGCTAAACCTTTAAGTACTTTGAATGTTATGTTTGATGCATCTTGTGTTGGTTGTCATAAAAGCATGTTTTCTGGTTGTCATGATAAATGTGTTGCTAATACTATCTTATCTCGTAAGTGGAACAATAGAAAACGGAATACCTCTAGACCCACTAATGCTTCTAAGTCTGTGCTAGGTAAACCTCCTTCTAGTGCTCCTGCTTTAATCATTGATGTAACCATAGAACCCCCTTCACCTCCTAGGAAGAAGTTATCACCTAGTGCATTCACTAAGACAAAAGCTAAGACTAGTTGGAGATGGCAGAAATGGTTACATAATACACTTGGCTTTAAATGGATTCCTAAAATCATTAACATGTGTGTTTCAACTGTAACTGTAACGGAACCCTCTAACTCTGTGGGTTCCACCTCTACTTCTATTCCACATGTGTCGTCTGTGTGTAATGCATGTGATACAGATCATTCTCTGGATTGTTGATAGCGGATGTTCCCGGCACATGACAGGCAATCTCAAACTGTTATCAAACTTTGTCTCAAAATTCATTGGCACTGTCAGGTTTGGGAATGATCACTTTGCAGCTATCATGGGCTACGGAGATTACATCAATGGGTATATCGAAAATAGCAGAGTTTATTATGTGTAAGGTCTCGGTCATAATCTCTTTTCGGTCGGTCAATTTTGTGATGAAGATTTGGAAGTTGCTTTTAGGGAGAAAACTTGTTTCATTCGTGATCTACAAGGAAACGATCTTATGTCTGGAACTCGCACATGAAGGTCTTCTAAGATTTTGGTATTTTAAAGATCATCTATGCTCGGCTTGTGAACAAGGGAAAAGCACTCGTGCTCACTTTCCTTCAAAGGTGGAACACAGCTCTCAGCATGTACTTCATCTTCTTCACACGGATTTGTGTGGCCCAATGTGTGTGCAGACGATCAATGGCAAACGTTGCATTTTGGTAATTGTTGATGACTACTCAAGATGGACTTGGGTTTATTTTCTTCAAAATAAAGATCAAGCTCCACAGATGATCATCACCTTTCTCACGAAAATTCAAGTTCAGCTCCGGAACCGTACGTTAGTGGAAGCTGCAAGAACGATGTTGATAAATGCTAAACTACCAGATTACTTGTGGGCAGAAGCCGTGTCAACTGCATGCTACACTCAAAACCTTTCTATGATCACTAAACGCCACAACAAAACACCTTATGAGCTTATCCATAACCATAAACCGAATCTCAAACACTTTCATGTATTTGGTGCTCTCTGTTACCCGAATAATGATCGTGATGACTTTGTAAAGCTCAAGGCTAAAGTCGATATTGGAGTCTTCGTTGGATAATCTGTGAAAATTCTAAAGGATACCGGATCCGGAATCGCCGCATAAAGGCGATTATGGAAACGATTCATGCAAATTTCAATGAGCTTATCGAAATGGCTTCCGAGCAAAATGTACTTGGAACCCGACATAACCGTAAACTTCCCCAAACCCCATCATCACCGAACTAGCTTACATCTTACTCGACGCGTCAAATGGAACAAACTATTTGCTCCTCTGTTTAGTGATGATATTGATCAACGTGATCCAGATGTATCAAATGTTTCCATCGCCAACCTCGATAATATTCCAATACCGTGATACACCGCAACAACAACAATCGTTGAAGAAGCACTCCAATTGATTCAACAACAACAACCGAACAAACAGCATCCAATGACGCCAACCACCGGGATGATCTTCTCGAATCGTGAAGTACCTACACCTGCAGATTATGATCCAAATGCGTTCTTTAACCCTTTCGCAAATGCAACCGCTTCCTCGATGTTGCGGAATCATCTACAAGCCATATGAATCCTCCCAATCTGCATAATGTATTTCAACATCAACCCTCCACACATCGTTGGGCTAAAGACCATCCTCTTGTGAACATTATTGGAAACCCGAATCAACCCGTCGTAACTAGACAACGCCTTCAGACTGACGGAGAACATTGCATTTATGCTTTAATAGTGTGTCAATCTGAACCCAAAAACATTAAAGAAGCAATGACTTATGACAACTGGATTGAATCCATGCAAGAAGAATTAAATCTTTTTAAACGTCTTGAAGTATGGGAATTGGTTGAAAGACCAACAAGGGTCTATGTCATTGGTATGATATGGATTTGGAAAAACAAGTTAGATGCTGAGGGTACGGTTATCGTAAATAAGTCACGCCCGGTGGCTAAGGGTTATAGACAAGAAGAGAGGATTGACTTTGAGGAATCATTCGCACCGGTTGCTAGACTTGAGGTCGTGACGGATTTTTCTCGGCATTTCATGCGGCTCACATGAACATCACGGTCTATCAGATGGATGTCAAAACCGCCTTTATGAATGGTCAACTAAAAGAAACGGTTTATGTTAGTCAGTCGGAAGGAGTTGTTGATCCAGAGTTCCCGACTCACGTCTTCAAACTGAAAAAGGCTCTATACGGTCTCAAACAAGCCCCTCGGGTGTGGTATGATAAGTTATCATCCTTTCTCATTGCCAATAATTTCACTAAAGGATCGGTCGACCCAACACTTTTCATTCAATATCACGGGGCTCACATTTTAATCGCTCAAATCTATGTGGATGACATCATTTTTGGGTCAACACATAAAAAGTACTCAAACGAATTTTCAAAACTTATGAAAAAACATTTTAAAATGTCCATGATGGGTGAACTTACATTCTTTCTAGGATTGCAAGTTCATCAATCACCCTGTGGTATTTTCCTAAATCAGTCCAAATATGCTCTTGAAGTGATACCTATGCCATACCAATGGCACATTCCAAGAAACTGGACTCTGATTTGCATGGGAAATTGGTTGACCCTACCAAATACAGAAGTATTATTGGGTCTCTCATGTATCTAACAGCCAGTAGACATGATATTGTATCTCGGCCAGATATCTTTGCTCCCATTATCACCAAGACCAATGAAACTCACCTCTCTGAAGCTAAAAGAATCCTCCGATACATCAAGAGAACCATTAATTTGGGGATCCGTATCCGAAGGATTCGGTTTTGAACTAATAGCTTTTTCGACGCCGATCACGCAGGCTGCTTAGATTCTAAAAGTACTTCGTGTGCTCTACAATTTCTTGGTGATAAACCGTGTCATGGCAATCGAAGAAACAAGATTGTACATCGCTGTCCTCAATCGAAGCGTAATATGTAGCCATGTCGGCATGTTGTGCTCAAGGCATTTGGATGAGAACACAACTCAAAGACTATGGTTACATATTTGACAGAATCCCGAGGTACTGCGACAATCAAAGTGCTATTGCGATCTTGTGCAACTCCGTTCAACATTCGAAGTCCAAGCACATCGATCTTCGCTATCATTTCATAAAGGAGCATGTGGAAAAGGGTACTGTTGAATTATATTTTATGGTATCGAACACCAACTGGCGGATCTTCTCACCAAAGCCTTAGCTCCTGCTAGGTTTACTGACTTGATCCACCGGATTGGCATGCGGTGTTTGACTGTTGTAAACTAATAGACCTTGATAGATCTTGAGCTTCGTAGATCGTTAGTATTGCTTGTGTAATCACAACCAAACTAAAAGAAAATCTCTACAACTTGTATTCTTTAGCGGAATATAAACACAAGTATAAAACACAGATAACTAAGAACTCTTTGATCCTCTATGGATCGTTATATTAATAATATGTAAACGTCTAATACATAATTCATTCTATTGTGTTCCTTTTATAGACAAGGAACCCTAAACCGCTTCCCAAGAAACGATAAACATAAAACTAAATATGATATACACAATCACTTCCTAATAAAGCTCATGTATATCCAAACTAAATATACTAAACACGGAATAACAACTTCCACAGAAACAAACTATTCTTCACAGAACTATGTCTTCTGAATCCATACACTTCGACGTAATCCATTCAGCTAAACAACAAAGATAATTGTACTTCACATAATTCCCAACAATCCTCCCCTAAACTGGAATTTGACTTGGTTAAGTTCCAGCTTGATAGATCTCAGAAACTTTGCAAAGACTAGAGGATTGTACTTAACATCATCAAGAAAGAATCAAAACAAAACATCTCTTTGATGAATAAACTCAAACTCCATATCTTTGCAAAGAACAAATGACAACATGTACATCAAAACATTTTAGTTTCATACTATTCTCATCACATCCGTGTGTTAACCTCGTGAGAGGTGAATCATTTAAAATAATGGATTTGATGTCTCTTTACCAATAGCCATTACTACTGAGTAGCCAAATGTTTAAGTTCGAAAACCATGGTACACCGATAACCATCTGATTTATTAGCAAATCAGCAACCATGAACGGATTTGAAATGTCTTTACCGTAGCCGCTTGCTCAGACTAGTCAATTCTTCAAATTGGTGAACCGAGTACCAAATATGGTATTCCACTGCCTTTACCACAAGCCATATACATGTGGGCTAGTCAATTCTTGGATTCCAAATAGGAATAAACCATGGTGAATTGATGACCATACAACACTCAACAATTAAGCATGGGTGGTTGCAAACCCTATGATTTTGAGCAAACCATTACAACTATCAACAGATTTGATGTGTCTTTACCAAAGTGCACCCTTTGACTAGCCAACTCTTTGATATACACAAGGTATATCTAGTGAGTTAATAACCAAAGAATAATATACAACAAACCTGCAAGAAAAGTTAGTAAAACAAAGAATATACATAATTTTTTTTTAACTAAGAAATAAAGAAAACAAATATTACAAAAGATACAAAATACCACAATCAAGATAAACCTTTATGTTGCGTAAGCTGAAGTTTTAATCAATCCAACACATTGTTCTGCATGAAGATCATCATTGCCAACTGGATTAGGAGGTACTTCCAACTTCTATCTAAGCATTCTTTCCATTAATGAAACAGACAAAGGATAAGTCTTATCCAAGAACATACACAAAATCATGCCACATTTTTTCTGAACCACATGGACACATGGCATAGGATAAAATCTCCAACTCTCAATCTCCCACTTATGTGAATCCTTCCAAATAGAATACCCTTTACCATCTCGAGAATGAGAATCAAACAAGACTTGAAGATCACCCAATAAATATAAAACCGTAACCCCTGTGGTGAATGAATAGTATAATACTGAGTAACATGTTCATACATCATCTTCAAATTATGTCTATCCACCAAATGAAAGATTTCCTTTAAGAAGTTGAACTGTATAGTAGATTTATCCAACGATAAACAAAGTGTTAAGCTTCCCACTGCCCAATTGATCAATACAAAGATGTGTTCCTTCATGAAAAACATCAACCGATCCTACTTTAATAAAAGTTGACTCAAAATTCTGAGATCTAAAGAGATATTCTTTGAAAAATGTTTCCTAGCTAGTCTCACAGATCTCCTTAAAGAACAAGTTTCCTTTAGTCATCCTTTTCTTACTCAATGTATCACCCAAATTATCAATAGATTCAACACTAGGCTTAAGCTTCGTAATAGAAATAGTAGAAGGTTCACAGATAAAACCATATCGATGAACTTTTCTCCTCAACATCGATTAACTACAGAGAACTTAATTTTGGTGCCACAAAGATCAAAATTATCTACAATCTCAACTGCCTTGGGTCTCTTTGCTTTAGGAACATCGACGTATTATCAATCCTGTCCAATGTAAAAACAAGAGAACCAGATGAAGAAAAATTCATAATCATATTATACTTTCTTATCAAAGCATCATCAGATAAAGCTAAGATTTGCTTCATTGACATGCTAGTAGTGTATACAGTAGTACTATGATTCTTCACAATCCTCCTCATATGAGCTCTCTTCTCGAGCTACGTCATTGGTTTTTCCCTTTTTGCTTTATTCCTTTGAGCAACAATAGCATTCCTCTTTGCAAATGCTTCTAGTTTCTTTTGTTTTCCAAGAGCTACCATTTGAGCCACAAAATTTTCACTATCATAGGCGCACCTAAAATACGCTTAGCAATATTAGGATCGATGCACCTTGATTAGTATAGGCATCCCATTGAGCATCAAGAATCGAGAAAATAATTCATCAAGATCTAGTTGTCTCTCTGTAGACAAATTAGAATCAGACTGAGCATGAAGAAATTCAGCCACTGCACGACTCTTCTGCATATTTTCATAATCAAAGAAACATCCTAGCTTGAGCATACCTTTCTTCTTCAGAAACCAGATCTGAACCAATCACTTCATCAATCACAGTTTCCTTTCCTTTGTCAGAAGGTTCCATAGCTAAATCAGTTTGAGGAATATGCACAAAAAGAACTTTAGAAGAAACACCCATATCAACATCAGAAGAAACATGTTGAGAAAATGCTAACAAGCTTTAGAGCTTTCTTGACCATATTCCAAAATAACAACCATGGTAAATTCCAACTTGAATAACCAGTCTGCAAAACAGAACAAACACAGAGAAACACACAAACCAACAAAGAAAAACAAACTATCATTACATTAGTTGGTTAGTGTTAGAAAACAGAATCAAAAAGTATACACAAAACAAAATTTACATAAGAAAATGCAAAGTATACACAAATCCTCCCCTGAGGCATATGCCTCCCTAAGGCCTATGCCTCCCCTAAACTTTGCGCTAAGGGTTAAGATACCAATATGGACCAAAAGGTGTTGAAACCTTGGTCCATCAAAAGCTTTTGTTAACAAATCTGCCACATTATCATCAATGTGAATTTTAACCACTTTTATCAAATGTTTGTCATATGCATCTCTTATAAAGTGGTGCCTGATTTCAATATGTTTTGTTCGACCGTGAAAAACTGGATTTTTAACAATGCATATGGTACTTTGATTATCAATAAAAATTATTGTGTTCATGAAGTTATACCCATAATCCAACAATTGATTTTGTATCCAAAGAACCTGTCAACAAAGAATTTGCAAAGAACGCATCGCTTCAGAGATGAGGTAGCCACAACAGTCTGTTTCTTGCATTGCCAAGAAATCAATCTCTTCCCAAGGAATTGGCAACCTACAGTGGTGGACCTCCTATCCAGATTTGCACCAAAGATAGTCACTATCACTATATGCTTCCAAATTTTAAATGGAGATTCTTTTGGGTACCAAAGACCTAAATGAGGTTGGCCTTTGAGGTACTTAAAGATCTTCTTAACAACATTGAGATGGGAAGTAAGTGGAGTAACTTGATGTCGAGAACAAACACTCACAAAGAAAAGTAATATCGTGCCTTGAAGTCGTTAAATACATCAAAGAACCAATCATAGATCTGTAAAGATGTACATTCACCGGTGGATCTATTTCATTGTTGGTCTTTGACTTTGGAGCTTCATAAGGTGTAGTGGCAGTCCTTACACTCTCCATACCAAACTTCTTCAAGATGTCCCTCACATATTTGTCCCGACTTATAAAGATACCATCGTGTTTCTCACGAACTTGAAGACCCAACAAGAAAGTCATTTCTCCCATGGCACTCATCTGAAACTCTCCCTTCATAAGCTCCTCAAACTCCCCGCACCAAGCTTCCTTTGTGGATCCAAAAATAATATCATCCACATACACTTGCACAAGAATAATATCTGTGGAATTCTTCTTCAGGAAAAGTGTTTTATCAATAGCACCTCTTCGATATCCATGCTTCAGCCAGAATGATGAAAGCCTATCATACCAAGCTCGTGGTGCCTGATGTAGTCCATAGAGAGCTTTGACAACCTTGTAAACATGAGTAGGATGATCAGGATCTTCAAATCCTTTAGGTTGAGTGACATAAACCTCCTCTTCTATTTCACCATACAGAATGGCTCCTTTAACATCCATCTGATAGACCATAACACCCATATAGGATGCATAAGCCAAGAAAATCCGTATGGCCTCAACTCTTGCCACATGTGCAAACACTTCATCATAATCAATCCCCTCCTCTTGTCTATAACCCCGAGCAACCAATCTTGCTTTGTTTTTAATTACAACACCCCTTGCATCTCTCTTATTCTTCATAATCCATTTAGTCCCAATTGCATACTTGCCATCAGGTAGTGGTACCAATATCCAAACTTGCTGATTTTGAAATTGTTGCATCTCTTCTTGCATTGCCTCAAGCCAACTTGAGTCTTCAAGAGCCCGAGTAACACTGGTTGGTTCCACTTGAGAAAGAAAACAAGCAAACAGACAATGTTCATAGTCTGTGTGATTGTCCTTTTGCTGATTTGAGACATAAGAGATAAAAGCCACTTGACCATATTTAGAACTTGCCACAGCCCTTGTTCTAACAGGTGCATTAGGACCACCAATAATATTGGACTGTGGATGAGTATTGTGAATCCTTTTTGTAGCAATGGTGTTGACTTCAATGGAAGAATCAAGATTAGTAACACTTGGTTCAAAATCAGATCATGAAGGTGAGGTAAAGACTCCAGCTTTGGGTTGATGATTACCAAGATCCGAGGGTCTTGGAAAACGAGTATAAGGATCTCCAAAGTCGGTGGACACTCTAGTAGAAATGGGAGTAGAAACAAAGATAGCCTTCGCAGTAATTGGTAGGAGAAACATAATCACATTCAAAGATTGATGTTTCCACATTGCTTCACGGCACTCTCCTCAAAGATTCCTTTCAGCTTCTAGATTAGCCGCATACTCCTGCGTCTTTAGCCTAGCAAGGTCCTCTGCATAATTGGACTCGTCTTCACTCTCATCAAAAGTAACTTTGGAAGTGTCACCTGTAAAATTGTTAAGGGAGAAAGAAGGCACTACAATAGGTTGTTCATCATCTTCAAACTCACCGTCGTAATCAAGATCCGGGTATCTCTGACTGTTAGTTGGAGACTCTTGAGTACTTGCATTTTGATTAGCCATATATCTAGAATAACCCAAATAATCAGTTAAGTAATCAAGGTCAAAAGACCAAACATGACCCTGCCCTTGAACATTAGGCTTATCTTCTAGAAACCTCGTGTTCAATGTCTCCTCAATCTTCTTGGCGATAAATTGTAAACTCTCAGACGCCTTACTATGAGCTGAATATCCCATAATGTAACCATCATTAGCTTTTTCATCAAATTTGCCCAATGGATCACTTGTATTCAGAATGGTCACTTGACACCCAAAAGGTTTAAGGTAATGAATAGCAGGAACTTTCCCATAGAGAAGTTCATATGGTGTTTTGAAATGTGGTCTAGTAATGGATACCCTATTCAAGACATAACAAGTCGTAACAGCTTCAATTCCAAAAACATGGTGGGTAGCTTAGAGTCTGCCAAAGATTGATCTTGCCTCTTTAAGGTCCTATTTTTTCTTTCCGCCACCCCATTTTGTTGTGGGGTTCTTGGAGTGCTATAGTCCCTTTTGATTCCTTTAGACCTACAGAGTTCTATAAGTATAGCATTCTTGAACTCGGTCCCATTATCACACCGAATTCCTTTAACCCTTTTGTTCAACTGATTCTCAATAAGGGTAATGAACTCTTTCAAAGACTGAGATGTTTCATCTTTGGTCCTTAGAAAGAATACCCAACAAAATCTGCTATATCCATCGTGATAACCAGAAAAAAAATACTTTTGATCAATGCTTCTAACTTGAGTTGGACCAAACAGATCCATATGAAGCAACTCAAGAGGTTCGTAAATAATACTCACAGCAAGAATAATTTTGTATGAGGCTCTATGTTGCTTTCCCTTGTTGCAGCAACACAGCTTATGATCATTTGTAAAGACTTTGGAAGGAAGACCTTCAACAAGACCAAGTTTAGAGAGCTTGTTTATGGTCTTGAAGTTGACATGGGCCATTCTCCTATGCCATTTGGTAGACTCATCCAAGGATGCTTTAGCCACCAAGCAAGTTAAATCACCTTCTGGTTTAACATCAGCTAAGTTGAATGTATAAAGATTGTGATTCCGAGGAACTTTCAGCAGAATTGAAGTGTCTTCTGGGAGTTTGAAGTCTTTAGACAGAACAAGACATTCATCCTCTGTGAAGAGTACTTTGTTCTTGGTGTCACAAATTTGTGAGACTGAGAACAAGTTGAAGTGTTGGAGTTCCTTGACATAGTATACATTCTCAAAGTCCAGTTGAAGTGTTTTGATGGTCCCTTTCCCAGGAATTCTTCCATCACTTCCTCCAAAGGTTACATTGCCTCCTCCTTCAATTGATACAAAGTTATGCATCATATCCTGTTTCCTGACATACTTCTTGAACAACCACTATCAACAATGCCAACATCTTTATGCTTAAGAGGATGATTCTACAACAACAAAAATATACAAAATATTAGTACACTATGGAGGCTCAAGTCATTGCCGACTTGAACCCTTTGTGGATCATATGAGTTATGCCATGCCGATGTATAAGATCCACTATTGTTCTTGGGTTTCCATTGAAATTTAGGTCCCTTTTATTCCAAGAACAACCTGCTGAGGACTTGACACAGATCCCAGACCTTTCCCATCACCATTGAGTCAACATATCCAAGCCAATAACCATTCTTAAAATATGAACTTGTTGGTTGTACATATGGTCTTGCAACTGGTCTTCTCCAAGGAGAATTAGTATAAGTTGCTTGTGGAACATAAGGTGGTATAGCATTAACATTGGTCCACATTGGTCTAGATGTCCTAGAATCACCACACCTACCCATCCTTTGCTCATGAAAATCACAATCCTTAAGTAAATGAAATTTACTTCTACACACAAAACATGTCTTCTATTTAGAAGATTTATTCAAACCAAAAGATGTTCTATTACAATGATCTGTGCAAAACCGTCAAGCTACCTCACACAAGCTAGCCACTTGTGAATGGCTAACCGTAAGAAGCTTAAAACTGCTTAAAACACAAATTCAATGAAGTCCTGGAGAATATAATGAATTCCCGGGTCGTTAAGTCCCACGGAGACTCAATGGTGTATCAAACAACTTCAGACGATAGAATGATCACTAAGGATAGTGATCAGTAAGGATTTGATTGGAAATTATACCTAAAGAAAAAAAAATTTATAAATTACAGCGACTTAAATACAAATTAAGAAAATTAAAAAGTTAAAATATATTAAATAAACGCTATCACTATTTTTAAATTGATGAACGTTTAAAACCTAAAACTTACGTTTAAATAAAATTACGTGAACGTACAAAATAAAAAGTGAGATCTAAGAAATAAAAGACCTAAAAATATGAAAATGACATTTTTACAAACCTAATGATAAAAGAAAATTTATAGAAAAAGAAAATTATTTTTATAACTATTAAATTAATGATTATTAATTAAAAACTAATTTTAACTATTTAATAATAACCTAAAATACAAGAAAATATGAAATAAAGCTAGGAAAACGAAATTATGACTTGGAAAAATCTAAAATAACAAAAGAGAATTTTTAAAACTATTTTTATATTTTTCTGATAATTTTTCTATTTTCTATGAATTAAAAACTATTTAAAACTAATTAAATTACTTAAAAATACAAATCTAACTAAGAAAAATCTAGAAAAATATTTTTTTGTCTTTTTATATTTATCTAAACTTAAGAAAAATGAAAACTTATTTTTTTGGAACTTTTCTTAATTTTTTGTATTAAATGCTAATTAAAAAGGCTTAAAAACTAATTAAAATGTAGAAAAATAGCAAACAGGCTTGGAAAAATCTGAAAAATTCAAGATAAGCTTAAAATAATATTAGGAATCTAGGAAAAATGGAAAAACAGATGCTTGAGTGGAGGAAAATGAGGCTGCAGTTCAATGTGCTTAATAATAAGCACTTCAAATAAGCCAAGAAGCACCAAAGAGCACCAAACTGATATAGAAGCTACAATAAGCTATAAAAACTCTAAAGCAACTAAAAACAACAAACCACAACCTCTGGATTACAAGTTACAAAGATTTGATTGATTTGAGTTATAAGCTAAAACAGCTTTGGGGCTACTTGCAGCTTAAAATTAAGCAATCAAATAAACTGAAACTAGAAACAAAAGTGGAAACCTCAATTAGACCAGGGTGGCTATCTATAAGCCAAAGCTGAGGCCTAGATAAGCTCAAATGAGCTTAATGCAAGCCTTGCAAAACCACCTGTGCACATTCAGTATACACTGAGTGTGTACAGGGCATTTATCACCATTTGACAAGCCCATTAGAAGCTTATAGAAAATTTACAAAAATACACAAAAATCACAATAATAAACTAGACCAGGGGAAGTTTTTAAAACCACAATTTTCATTGAATTTGACTCAAAAATGAGCCCATGAAAAACCCTCTAGATGGCTTAAAACTGATTTTCACCATTTTGACTTTTAAAGCAGAAATGAAATGTTGACCAAATTGAAATTTGAAGCCAAATTATGAACTGAGATTGGTATAATATGATGACATGGAACTGAAATAAGCTACTCTAATGACTTTTGAATACAAATCAAACTTTTGATGCATGAAAATTCAAACAGACATGAAAATGAAGACAGATTAAGAGGATTTTGACTTTTGAGCTTTTGCAAGCAATAATAAGACAGATATAAGTAGAATAGGACTTAACAAGCATAAAACAAAAAGAGTCTACCACTGAACTATCCTAAATCACAGTTATGATGCTAAAACCAAACACTACTTAATGAACTGATTAGCAAGTTTAACTAGGCTAAACACTGATCAAACTAGTACAATTGATCAAACTGAGTTTTCTTGACCTGAATACAACTATATAGACACATTTCAACTATTTAAAACTACAAATACAAGTACAAACAAAAACTGCAATTTGACTTGAAAAGTGAAAATGAAGAAATCACTCACCACCTGCCAAATGGGTTGTAAAAGCTAAAACCAAAACCCAAGATTACCCTAATCTAGTCTAATCCAACCCCAAAGCAAGCTGCATCAACCCATTCCACTTCCAAATTGCTCCAGTTTGACTTTTGTTGACCATGACCCAGAATTGCTTAAAACTTGAATGCAAGCTTACCAAAGGCTAAAATAAGCTTATTTGATTTTAACATAAGCTTATGAGAAGCTTGGACATAAAATTTAAACGAAAATTTCAACAGGAACCTTAAAACCTGAAACTTTAATACAACTTGGATTATCACTTGAAAATAATCTTAATACATTGGAATAACTTAACTTGATACACTTCAACTTGAAATTACAACTTTTGATTTAAACTAAAACATTAAATTAAAAAACGACATAAAGAAAAACTATTAAAACTAACTACTTTTTTTTCTCTCTATCTCCTCCTCCTTTTATATGCCAAACCTCTTTCCTCTTGACTTCTCAGCATATCCCACCAATAATGTGGACCTTTGGATGGCAAGAGATGATCTTGGCCATTGAATTGATTTTGGCGGGAAAATGGTTATATACCAGTTGGAGGTTGAGTGCTAGGGTTAAAGAGGCATTAAATGTCTTTTGGAGTGTTGTTGAGGATGAGGGGACATGGAGGAGTAAAGGTGAGGAGGGGGGATGAGTGTTGCAGGGTTTAGCAGGCTAGATGTTGAAGAAGAAAAAAAGGGCGGGTAGGGGTTTATTTGACTTGGGGTTAACTGGTTTTAATATTAAAGGGGGGGTCAAAATCAGGGGGTCAAAATGGGTTAAGTGGCAGGGGTCCAAAGGGTTTTTGATAAGGTCCAAATGGGTTTAAAGGATTTAATAACATAGGGACCAATTTGTATTTTCTGAATTCTGAGGGACTAAAGCTGCCAAATTGCAAAGTTGCTCTAAGGGACCAAAATTGACAAGTTTCCATAGTATAAGGACCAAACTTGACATTTTCAAATTTCCAAGGGCCATTTTTGCCAATTTTAAAACTTGGAGGACCAAACTTGTAATTTCTCAAAACTTTTGATATTTTTCACCAAAGGGCTAATTTTGACAAGTTATGATTTAAAAAGGACCTTGGTGAATTTTCTTTGAAATTAAGGCTCAGTGGACTATTTCACAATTTTGAAACTGGGGACTGAACTGCCAATTATGCAAATTTAGCTCATTTTTCATCTGATTTTGAACATTTTGCATCCGAAACATATAAAATGCAATTTTGGAATATTTTCAGTATTTTGATGCATTTCTCAGCATTTTTAAACGTTTTGCAGTTCAGATTGACCAAAAATGATGAGTATTTACACACTCATCAATCCCCCACACTAAACTATTGCTAGTCCCTAGCAATCTTTTGAGAAAAACTTAATGGATTTGAATCTCTTTACCAAAATCCATTACTTCTGGAGTAGCCAAATGTTTCAGTTCAAGTAAGAACCATGGTACAACGATAACCATGTGATTTTGAGCAAACCACCACCTTCCAACGGATTTGATTTGTCTTTACCAGAAGCCGTTTGCTCTGACTAGCCAACTCTTAGATAAATTATCAATATTATCTTTGGTGAGCTGATTACCAATTATGGTTTTTCCACTGCCTTTACCACAAGCCATAAACTTGCGGGCTAGCCAACTCTTCACTTTTAAGGATATGGTGAGCTGAATACCATACAATTTTGGGCAAATTGCAAGCCGTCAACGGATTTGAGATATCTTTACCAAGAGCCGTTTGCTCCTGGATTAGCCAATCCTTTTGTTTTTTAGACAAGGCGGACTGATAACCAATTGAGTAAGTGCAAAACACTTACTCCCAAAAAAAATTTTGGCCAAAAATGGGGGAATTGGGCGGATAATACATGATAAAATTCGTGAGAATTCCCTCCCACACTTAGAAATGAATATTGCCCTCAATATTCAAAGTACCGGCGGTTATGCCGAAACATAGAACGTAAAAGGGAAATACTACGGCCATTATTTGAAAGATATATTTTTTTTTTGAGATATATATATATATATATATATATATATATATATATAACATGTGGGGCATCACCCCCACACTAAGGTGGTAGAACAGAGAAAGAAGACAGAAATATGGGTGAAAACCCATATGGCATGCTACTGTTTTTGATTCCCGAGTCGCTAGCTTGACTCGACCCCGAATTCATTTGTTCATCGGGAAGTAAGTGGAAGAGACAATCACCATCGGACTTTCATTCAAATGGTTTGGATAAACATTGAATGTGTTGAAAGTTCCACTCCGATGAGATATAGATAGAACCGACTCAAAAATGATAAATGAAAATGCCGGGATCAAAAATAGTGTCCTCATTCCCGAAGGAGAAAAGGGAACAAGAAGTCACACCATATGTGAAGAAAAGAAAGAAAATCATGATAAAAATCATGACTAACTCCTCATTATCGAAGGGAATTCATGATTTTTGGATCATGAATCTCATCAGTGAGGATAGAATCGTCATCACCTGATGGAAGAGATAAGTTAGAATACAGAGGTGGGACAAGTGGTGTGCTCTGAGAGCTAGCAATTTCCACCACTTTCGTGATGGTCTCTGATCGGCCTCGCACATTTCATCGAAAATAGGATTTACTTTCCCAAAAGTGTAGTCATTATTAAATTCAAAAAGAGGATTTGAGAAAATCCCGGAAGTAACCTCGGAAATGTCAAGAGAATCACAAAAAGGCAAATCACAATCACTATCGGATATATCCTCAGACTCACTTGGGATTGGGATAAGATCCTCAACACTTGATGATTCCGTTTCCGAAATAGTGCTGAGATGATCATCCTCCATTATGAGAGAGTCTTTGGAAGCAATAATAGGTAAGATAGGTGTGATAGCAATAGACTGAGGGAGTTGAGAAATGATATTTTTCAAAAGAATAACACTCTCCTCGTCGTCCTCATAATATTCCCTCATTTGAATAGTATCCTCATCATCATCGTCATCATATCGGATTCTTATATTCATCTGCTGAAGCTTACATACCATTCTTTTCATTTGTAGTTTCTTTCAATGCGTATTTCTTCTCGAACTTTGTGGAAGATTACATTCCTCGTAATCATTGATATGCTGTGAAGGCTCGGAAGTCTGAGTACTAGGATTAGCCGCTCGCTCTTCAGCTAGTAATTCTCCAATAGTTTTATCATGATGATGAATGATGGAATATTGTGGGGGTTGGAAATTGTCAAAACCGGGAGAATTGGAATTGTGAAAATTTTGATTCATCGGTTGACATTCAAAAGTCGCATGAGGACCCCCACAATTCTCACAACAGAGATAATTGGGAAAATAACTTTCACCAAAGTTCTGATTGTAACATGGTTCGGGCTCATAGACAAGCGGGACCCGTGGTGGACAATTAAAACCGTAATGAGAATCATTCCCACAAAACTCGCATGAGTAGGATTCGTATTGGGGCTGTGGAGGTAGGTAGGAAAAATCGGGTGTTTCATTATTTGAAATGGGATCGGAATTACCGACAAACTTGTCTCCGAAACTCACATTGGTACATCGCCGACAATTTCCACCGTTAAATGGACCTCCACACCAGAACATGTTGAAAACCATGACATGAAGAATTAAACAGATAAGAGGGATAAGAGATGAAGAATTAAACGGTTATAGAGGATAAGGAATGGAGAATTAAACAGATTTGAAGATAAAGGATGGATTTTTGGATTTTTGAAAAACATGATATAAAAACAAAGAATGAAAATATTTTTGGTGTTGTTAACACTTCAGGAAAAGTGTTAATGAACTTTTTGGATTTTCTTGATAACTTTACAAAAAACTTTTTACAAAAGATGGTATATGTGCAAGAATGGGTCTGGAAAAAGTTTAACACACGCTAAAGCCTCCCCGGCAGCGGCGCCAAAATTTGATCTGTGCAAAACCGTCAAGCTACCTCACACAAGCTAGCAACTTGTGAATGGCTAACCGTAAGAAGCTTAAAACTGCTTAAAACACAAATTCAATGAAGTCCTGGAGAATATAATGAATTCCCGGGTCGTTAAGTACCACGGAGACTCAATGGTGTATCAAACAACTTCAGACGATAGAATGATCACTAAGGATAATAATCAGTAAGGATTTGATTGGAAATTATACCTAAAAAAAAAAAATTATAAATTACAGCGACTTAAATACAAATTAAGAAAATTAAAAAGTTAATTTATATTAAATAAACGCTATCACTATTTTTAAATTGATGAACGTTTAAAACCTAAAACTTACGTTTAAATAAAATTACGTGAACGTACAAAATAAAAAGTGAGATCTAAGAAATAAAAGACCTAAAAATATGAAAATGACATTTTTACAAACCTAATGATAAAATAAAATTTATAGAAAAAGAAAATTATTTTTATAACTATTAAATTAATTATTATTAATTAAAAACTAATTTTAACTATTTAATAATAACCTAAAATACAAGAAAATATGAAATAAAGCTAGGAAAATGAAATTATGACTTGGAAAAATCTAAAATAACAAAAGAGAATTTTCAAAACTATTTTTATATTTTTCTGATAATTTTTCTATTTTCTATGAATTAAAAACTATTTAAAACTAATTAAATTACTTAAAAATAAAAATCTAACTAAGAAAAATCTAGAAAAATATTTTTTTGTCTTTTTATATTTATCTAAACTTAAGAAAAATGAAAAATTATTTTTTTGGAACTTTTCTTAATTTTTTGTATTAAATGCTAATTAAAAAGGCTTAAAAACTAATTAAAATGTAGAAAAATAGCAAACAGGCTTGGAAAAATCTAAAAAATTCAAGATAAGCTTAAAATAATATTAGGAATCTAGGAAAAATGGAAAAACAGATGCTTGAGTGGAGGAAAATGAGGCTGCAGTTCAATGTGCTTAATAATAAGCACTTCAAATAAGCCAAAAAGCACCAAAGAGCACCAAACTGATATAGAAGCTACAATAAGCTATAAAAACTCTAAAGCAACTAAAAACAACAAACCACAACCTCTGGATTGCAAGTTACAAAGATTTGATTGATTTGAGTTATAAGCTAAAAACAGTTTCTGGGGGCTACTTGCAGCTTAAAATTAAGCACTGAAATAAACTGGAAACTAGAAAACAAAAGTGGAAACCTCAATTAGACCAGGGTGGCTATCTATAAGCCAAAGCTGAGGCCTAGATAAGCTCAAATGAGCTTAATGCAAGCCTTGCAAAACCACCTGTGCACACTCAGTATACACTGAGTGTGTACAGGGCATTTATCACCATTTGACAAGCCCATTAGAAGCTTATAGAAAATTTACAAAAATACACAAAAATCACAACAATAAACTAGACCAGGGGAAGTTTTTAAAACCACAATTTTCATTGAATTTGACTCAAAAATGAGCCCATGAAAAATCCCTCTAGATTGGCTTAAAACTGATTTTCACCATTTTGACTTTTAAAGCGTAAAATGAAATGTTGACCAAATTGAAATTTGAAGCCAAATTATGAACTGAGATTGGTATAATATGATGACATGGAACTGAAATAAGCTACTCTAATGACTTTAGAATACAAATCAAACTTTTGATGCATGAAAATTCAAACAGACATGAAAATGAAGACAGATTAAGAGGATTTTGACTTTTGAGCTTTTGCAAGCAATAATAAGACAGATATAAGTAGAATAGGACTTAACAAGCATAAAACAAAAAGAGTCTACCACTGAACTATCCTAAATCACAGTTATGATGCTAAAACCAAACACTACTTAATGAACTGATTAGCAAGTTTAACTAGGCTAAACACTGATCAAACTAGTACAATTGATCAAACTGAGTTTTCTTGACCTGAATACAACTATATAGACACATTTCAACTATTTAAAACTACAAATACAAGTACAAACAAAAACTGCAATTTGACTTGAAAAGTGAAAATAAAGAAATCACTCACCACTGTCCAGCTGGTTGCAGGCTAAAACCAAAACCCAAGATTACCCTAATCTAGTCTAATCCAACCCCAAAGCAAGCTGCATCAACCCATTCCACTTCCAAATTGCTCCAGTTTGACTTTTGTTGACCATGACCCAGAATTGCTTAAAACTTGAATGCAAGCTTACCAAAGGCTAAAATAAGCTTATTTGATTTTAACATAAGCTTATGAGAAGCTTGGACATAAAATTCGAAACTGAAAATTTCAACAGTGAACCTTAAAAACCTGAAACTTTAATACAACTTGGATTATCACTTGAAAATAATCTTAATACATTGGAATAACTTAACTTGATACACTTCAACTTGAAATTACAACTTTTGATTTAAACTAAAACATTAAATTAAAAAACGACATAAAGAAAAACTATTAAAACTAACTACTTTCTTTCTCTCTATCTCCTCCTCCTTTTATATGCCAAACCTCTTTCCTCTTGACTTCTCAGCATATCCCACCAATAATGTGGACCTTTGGATGGCAAGAGATGATCTTGGCCATTGAATTGATTTTATGCGGAAAATGGTTATATACCGCTTGAGGTTGAGTGCTAGGGTTAAAGAGGCATTAAATGTCTTTTGGAGTGTTGTTGAGGATGAGGGGACATGGAGGAGTAAAGGTGAGGAGGGGGGATGAGTGTTGCAGGGTTTTGCAGGCTAGATGTCAAGAAGAAAAAAGGGCGGGTAGGGGTTTATTTGACTTGGGGTTAACTGGTTTTAATATTAAAGGGGGGTCAAAATCAGGGGGTCAAAATGGGTTAAGTGGCAGGGGTCCAAAGGGTTTTTGATAAGGTCCAAATGGGTTTAAAGGATTTAATAACATAGGGACCAATTTGTATTTTCTGAATTCTGAGGGACCAAAGCTGCCAAATTGCAAAGTTGCTCTAAGGGACCAAAATTGACAAGTTTCCATAGTATAAGGACCAAACTTGACATTTTCAAATTTCCAAGGGCCATTTTTGCCAATTTTAAAACTTGGAGGACCAAACTTGTAATTTCTCAAAACTTTTGATATTTTTCACCAAAGGGCTAATTTTGACAAGTTATGATTTAAAAAGGACCTTTGGTGACTTTTCTTTTGAAATTAAGGCTCAGGGACTATTTCTGACAATTTTTGAAACTTGGGGGACTGAAACTGCCAATTATGCAAACTTAGCTCATTTTTCATCCGATTTTGAACATTTTGCATCCAAACATATAAAATGCAATTTTGGAATATTTTCGTATTTTGATGCATTTCGAAAGCATTTTTAAACGCTTTTGTCAGATTGACCCAAAAATGATGAGTATTTACACACTCATCATACAAGGTAAGTATTCAAACCAAAACCATGAAAAGAATTGTTTTAACAGATATTATGCAAAGAATTAAAGGCAAGTCTTCAGAGGCAACTGCCTTGGAAGAGGATTCCTTGGCAAGAACTCGACATGCTTATTGGTAGTCTTGGGTGCAGCAGTGGGGGTGTAGACTTGGGAAGGTCGACTTGTCATTTGAATCACACTCGTAGACCCTTGCTCGGAGGACTTGTCACAGTAACACAAGTGACAAAGTCATTAGAAGAAGTATCGGGTCCGCAAGTCATTTGACTTTTGCCATAGAGATGATGTGATCCATCAAAGTCAATGCGAATGGAAAGGTCAATAGACATGTGCTCACCTCTAATAGGTCCACGTACAGCATGTAGGGCACCTTCTTTCACAAAATTAGCTAGGCCTCTAGTGTAGATTTATGCTGTGTCATCCCTAGCTTCTAACCCTACATACTTCTTAAAGCCTAATCCTATAGAAGTATTTGGAGTCTGACTAGCATAGATGTGACTAGCTAACTTATTTCCATTTAAAAACCATTCATTATGCCTAGCAATTTCCTCATCTAGTTTCACTTTTAGCTCTAGATTTTCTGACACTACATCTGCTCTTAACTTCTCAAAATATTTTAACTCATTTTTAGCACATTCAAGATCCCTTTCTAACACACTTATCTTCTCATCATAAGCTATTTGATTCTTCTGAAACCAAACCTTTTGTCTTTCTAGTGTTTTTAAATCCTCGCTTATAAGCTTCAACTTATACAAAGCATTCATTATATTTAGGTTTCAAAATATCATAAGCTTCTTTGAGTTCATTATAACGCCACTGCAACCAAACAAAAAGTTTTGTACCTGAGAGATGCCCATCAAGGCAATCTGATCATGCCTATCCTCTAAGTACAAAGCTTGCAATCAAACCAACATTATCATGACCATCATTATCCTGCCTCATGATGCTTCCAGACACATTACTGTCAAGAGTGACCAAAGCCGCGATCCCTTTGAAGTTCCGCATCTCTCCGATTCTGCGATAAGTAGAGTATCTCGTCTCATCACCAGCCTTCCTATCTTTGCACTCTCTGGAGAAGTGACCCATCTGTTGACATGTGAAGCACTTCACCTTCCTTTTGTCAAACCTCGCTGGATCTCTTCCTTGGAAGCCAAACCTTCTGCCACTTTTGCGCTTCAAAATTCTTGATATCCATGGACAAAGATAGCCACCGCCACTTCAGCTTCATCTCTTCCATCTCCAGTGGATCCACCTGATCTAAATCCTCATAGGCCAGCCTCACGAGGATCATAATCAAAGAAGAAGGATCCAAGCACATCTTCCATTATACCTCCAGATTGAGAATTTGATGGAGTGGTAGTGTAAGATGATGATGAGTAAGTTGGACTTGGACCATGACTCATCTTAAGGGTAGAAGCTCCAACGAATGTTGTGTGACTTGCAGTAGATGATGATCTAAAAGGACTTCTTACATCATGTTCAAGAGCTTTAAGTTTGTTGTACATCTCATCAAAAGTAAGCATATCTAAGCCTCCTTTAGCTTTTAAAGCAATGCTTACTTGTAGCCGTGGATCGAGGTAAAGACCTCAAGAACTTAGAATTGCAATCATCATTATCTGCTTTGCTTGATTGATTTAACTGACTTAAAATCTTGTGAAACTTTTCATAGCCCTTATGAATTCCTTCCTCTTCAGAGATTTGAAAGTCTTGAAACTGTTGTCGCAGCATAGACTTTCTCATTCTCCTAGACTCCTCATTCCCACCGAACTTAGCCTTAATTGCTAATCATATGTCCTTGGCATCTTGCATGAAGTGAAAATCACTCAAGTGATCCTCAGGAATAGCTTGAAAAAGAATGGTTTTAACCTTGGTTTCTCTCTGAACCGCCAGTAACTCTTCAGCAGTTTTGGGAGGAACATAAGTCATCTTACTAGCAGCATCTATGGTAGTTTTCTTCAAATTGTTTCCCTTCAAGACTATCTCCTATAGATTCCAATCAATGTTGAGATCCAGCTTTTGCATCTTCATCGCCCAAAGATCATACTCCTCCCTTTTTAGGTAAGGAAACTTAGCATTATCAAGTAGAGAGACTTAAGTGTTGTGAGATGGGTGGTGTTTTGGTTGTTGGTGATTTCAGATCAACGCCCTGATCCGGCATGGTGAGTTTTTGTTTGGTTGTATTGGTGTTTAGAAAAACATGTCCTTAGTATCGTAAAGACTCTCACGAGGCTCTGATACCACTTGTTGTAAACTAATAGACCTTGATAGATCTTGAGCTTCGTAGATCGTTAGTATTGCTTGTGTAATCACAACCAAACTAAAAGAAAATCTCTACAACTTGTATTCTTTAGCGGAATATAAACACAAGTATAAAACACAGATAACTAAGAACTCTTGGATCCTCTATGGATCGTTATATTAATAATATGTAAACGTCTAACACATAATTCATTCTATTGTGTTCCTTTTATAGACAAGGAACCCTAAATAAACCCAAAACCGCTTTCCCAAGAAACGATAAACATAAAACTAAATAAGATATAAACAATCACTTCCTAATAAAGCTCATGTATATCCAAACTAAATATACTAAACACGGAATAACAACTTCCGCAGAAACAAACTATTCTTCAGCAGAACTATGTCTTCGGCAGAATCCATACACTTCGACAAAATCCATTCAGCAGAAACAACAGCATAATTCGTACTTCACATAATTCCCAACATTGACTACAGAAGAACTGGACGAACTTTTGACACATTCTTAAAACCTGTCAAACACCAAAACCTCTTTTGTAAAAATTTTATCAAAAACAAAATAGAAAAATATAAAATTTCATAAAATACAAAAATATTCTTCTATCTAAAATTCTTTAAACATTGAAAGTACAAATCTTCCGTCAACACTTTACTCTTTCAAACAATTCAATATTTTCACGGTCAAGTGTTGAGGGGGAGAAGGTAAATATTTTCTGTTTCATAAAACCTTGTACTTGCATGTTACCCAATTTTGGTTGTATCTTTGATAAGGGTGGATACGTTTCCTGCCTCTTTACACTCCTCAGACTCAAATTTGTAAAATTTCAATATTTTTAAAGTCGAGGGGAAGTGTCATCGTGTTTCTTTCCAAACTTTAACTTCAAGCTTAACCTAAATGGAAGTTATGGGTTGTGGATGAAAATGGTTGAGGTGGAGGGGCTATACTTGCCTAATGTCAAAACTTAATTTTTTACAAAACCTCCACCTAATTTCATTTAACATTTATTTCAAGCATTTAAGATTTCACCAACCTTCATCCACGCTCAAAATTCAAACTTCAAATCCGTGTTATAAATTTCAAATCTGTAAGTGATATAAGCTTCACTAAGTGATTTCAAACATAGGTTGTTAATTACATGCAAATCCAACGGTTAGATTTTTCTATAATTGTGATTTTAGTTTCTACGCATATGCGTATGAACTCATAATCATATTTAGGTTGTTTTTGATGAAATGGGTTGTGTTTTCAATGTAAATATCAAGTTTTAAAACCATCCTCATCAAGAAATTTAACCCAGAAACTGTTTTGAATCATTTTTTAGAATTAGGGTTCATGCGTGATTTTGGGTGTTTTCTATTGTGAGTATCTTAGGACAATTAGAGGCTTGAAAGATGTTTGTTACATGCTTAATTAACCTAAGAAACCTTTGAATCACTCCCAGAAACTACAAAATGGTGGAATTGAACTTTAGGGTTTAAGCATTCGTAAAGTTGGGTATTTTTTATTCAGAAAGTTTTAGATGTTAAAACCTGTTTCATTCATCTCATATGGCTTCTTAATCATCCCGTAAATCATTTGGTTATGTTTACATGGTTAGATTGTTTAGGCGTAGGATTTGAATCCTTAGGGTTTAACTTTACGCTTATGCTATCTTTACGCGTAACCATTATCAACTTGTGATTACATGTGATTTTGAAAGAAGTTGAATAAAGTGTTAATTGAAATGTTATGAATGATTTATTTCGTGTTTTACGCTGCAAAATCAGAATCAAGGGTAAAAATGGACTTACGCTTAAGGATCAGCTTATGCGTAGCCGTTACGCATTAGAGAAATCTTACGCGTAACCTTTACGCATAAGGTTCTACAAAGGGACTATGCGTATCCTGTGAAGGATATGCATAAACTTGATTTTACGCGATAAGGCTTACTCTTACGAAAACCTTACGCATAAGCTCCAACGAACGCTTACGCGTAAGCTTTATGCCAAGAGTCTATTCCTACGCGTAAGCTTTCTCACGCGTAAGATGGACTCCTACGCATAAGCTTAAGTCTACGCGTATGGTTACACAATGTTTACGCATAAGCTTGCATTCTTACGCTTAAGCCAAAACTTTAACTTTACTTATGAATTGTTACACGTACAAACTTGTAAATAAGTTACTCATAACGTCACAAGACCAAAATGTCACTAATAAGCTATAATTGTTAAAATGTTGTGTGAATGAGTGTAAATTTGGACTTTAAAATTCAAGATTAATACTCACGTAACTTATCACATCAACTTTGGACTATTGGACAAACAAGTGACTTTGGACTCGTAACATTCATTAACATAACATATTCAATAAATTGGACAATAAAATCAACTTTTGACTAACATAATGTCTTTCGATATGTTGGTACTTTTGTCTCAATATCTTTTAGATCACGATATGGACATCACCATGGAAAATGTTAACGCACCAAATGAGCTCACGATGGAAGACATATTCCCAACTGATTACATCATGAATATTGGAAAGAACAACCTCAGAGTCGATTTTGAGAACTTCACCGCCGTAGTCTTCTTGCCGAATTGCATTGGATATTCTTAAGTCTCATCCCTACAACAACATGCTCACCAACTCAGCAACTGTACCAGAGATTTATATTCATCGGCCCGCACACAATGATGAAAGTTGATGGTCAAGATGCTTCACACAGTGACTCTCAACGATAAACAAATCACGCCATCACTGTTGCTGATTTACGAGAAATTCTTCTACTTCCTGCTATCCAGCCTGCTGAGTATGTGCCAATTCTAACTGAAGAGGCTACACTACAATTCATGGTCGATATTGGCTATGATGAAGCTGCGGGAATCATTACCAAGCATTCTTCAGTCGATTTAAAGAATATTCCTCAGCCATAGAGAACTTTATACATCATGATCGCCAAGTCTGTTTCCGGAAGAGACAGCGGTCATGAACATCCTAAACTAATGCACCTACAAACCTTCTGGGGCATGGTCAACAAAATGCACATCGACTATGCAAGTCTGATCTTCGAAGACATGATGTCTCACCTTAAGAAGCCTGGCACAAAGGTTCCTTTCATCAGATACACAAAGTTGTTGATCTAGAAGATACTAGGGAATAATCTGGACATTCCTTTGAGACTTGATGACCCCAACCATCACTCTGCGTTGTTTGAGGCTACATTAAATGTTGTCCATTTAAAGACTCATCAACAAAGAAACAAGGTGTAGTACTGACTGACTGCCTACTCACTGATGACATTAAAAGTCTTCAATCGTATTCACGTTACCAAGAAGTAGTGGCCTTAGGCAAAGTCGGATTCATGGATGAAAAGTCTTCCGCCATCCCAGTCAAGAAGACCGTAAGATCGTGCAAAGGCTGAAGTGTTGCAAGCACTGGGAGTGCCCTTAAGTATCCCAAGAGGAATCTTCCCCGAAAAAGAAAAGTTCCATCTAAGGGTGCCATCCCTACTCCTAAACCGGCACCTAAATTAGAGGACGAAGACTCCGAGGATACTGAGTCTGATGAGGAGGTTCACTATTTAGAGTATGTTACGGATGATACAACAACTGTTGAAAAACCACTCAGTCCCAAACCAGACAAGGGTAAGACTCCAGTTGCAGAGGATAAAGAAGAAAGCTCAGATGATGACATTCCACCAAAGGATGAGGAGAAAGACTACCACAAGACATTGAAGCATCTAAGGTTACAGCATGCTGCTACGGAATTTAATCTTCAAAAAACTCGTGGCCCTGGAGGTTCAAGTGGTGGTGCACTAACCACACCAGTTCTCGATGCGATTAATCAACCCGATAAGGGAACTGGTACCACCACTCACGAATCAACAGAGCAACAGAAGCAAGAGGATGAAATCATTTTTGATTTTGAAGAAGAGGAAAAGGAGAAGGATGAAATGATAACTGATGAAGATATTGAAGAAAAAGCTAGGGAGAGAGCTGAAGAAGAGGCTAGGGTAAAGGGAAGAGGCTAAAGATCCCGAAGAAGCAGATAATTATCTTCTAGATAATCCTGAACACAACCCGGAAGAAACTTCTGAGCCACCAAAATACCCAGAGCCATCTCATCAATCATCCTCATCAGATTCATCATCTCACTTATCGCCACCACCATCCAAAGATGCTACCACCAGATCAACCTCCAAGTCAGTCAAGAAGCCAACCGATACTTGGGCATCACGTACCAAGACAAAGATTGTCAAAGTTGTCAGACATGCAAGGAAACACAATGTTGTTAACAAGAAACTGAATCAGCTTGCGGATAGAGTCAATCTACTCGTGACTGGATAAACGAAGTTTTCGGATGAAAGAGAACAGATCCAGCAGTTTCTTAACCGAGATATCCAGGGGGAAATGGACAAGACGATAAGGGACTACACTCACAAGTTCCTTCTCGACACTGTCCCTAGAGTCACAAGAGAGATGTTCGCCAGACAACTCTATCCGTATCTCATGAAATTGGTCAAGCAGACAATGTCAAATACCCCTGTGGTCATGGAAATCAAACCGCCCGTCTACTGCCGTGATGCGAGATTGATTTCTAAGTTGGTTATCCAAATGTCTCAATGATCTGCAACTTTCACTTCTGACGAAGAAAAACTTTTTGAGGCATTATTGGAATATCAACTCAAGAAATTTTGTAAAGAGTCAGCTGAAAGGGCTAAGCGACCAAGAGACGATGATGCGGACAAGGATTCTGAACCAAAACGTAAGAAGAAAACTGGCGACTCATCATCTATGCCTACACCACCCCCAAGGACCACCACCACAAGATCTCCACAACGACCTCCTGATAGTGACAAACCTCAGGACTCTGAGTCTTCACCACCAAAGGAGAAAACTGGTGACCATTTCGAATACACCGGTGGTGATGACAAAGAGATTCCTGAGCCCCAACAACCGCCTTTCTCAACACCATCAACTGAGCACCAACCAGCATCATCCTCCAAGCCACGTATAAAAAGTCTACATCGCTTGTATCTTGGTTGATGAAGACGATTAATGAAGAATTATTTGACGTTCTCCAAGCTTGTTGATGCAACCCTCAATTACCTAAGGCCAAGAACCGGTAGATGGTCGAACCATGGAGCATGTCAAGATTATCCAAGAAAATTTTAAGATGAAGAAGGTGACAAAGCGAGTTAAAACGAATCAAGAACGATGCTTTTCAATCGCTTAAGGACAACTCGACAGTGCTATTGAAGTCAATATCATCTCGACAACATCGCACGAGCCATATCCACAATATTGATTGGCTCAACCTCGAATCAAACATCGACTTCACCGACTGACAAAGCTCCTTACTACACCGACCGACCAAGCCATTACCCACCATTGAATTCATCAACAACGGATTCCCTACCAGAACTTCTTCAACAATGAACTGGAATTACTTCAACCCGGTAGCGATGTTAGTAAGAAATACGCTACCTCACTCACCTTCCCCATCCCGACAGCAATCTTCTCCAATAATGTTGCCATCGAGGAAAAAGCCACACGAATGTTTGTTGATAATGTGGTAAAGTATGACATCGATGCACTGTATGGAATTCATCATTGTCCTGAACGAAGAAGAATTTAGTACAGAAGCTGCCAGGTACTCAAATCTAACAAAGAGGTGTACAGTGACAAACAGATCATTGCTATAATGCATGTCAGCCTGTCTACTAAGTGGGACTACTCATTCCTGAAAGCAATCAAAGTCAAACGCCAAGACGAACAAGAATATGACTTTACTGAAGTGGATTTTCCGAGGTTGTCACTCAATGACATTGAAGACATGTATCTTGCTAAGGTACAAGGTCGAATGCGACAGTTCTCCACCAACATCCAGCTCCAGTACATCAAGTCTTTGCTGATATTCATCAGAAGCATCGTTATCCAGGAACATGTTGAAGACCTTCAACTTGCTGTAGAATCATACCAAAAACATGTTAATCTCACCAAACCACTACTAAAATTTCCCGATATCAACCAACTTACTCAGTATACCATCCTTACAAAACCAAAGTTTGGCGTTGTTTACCGCAGTTAACTTCACCATAATTGCTTCATGGCGTGCAATGAGCTTCAAAAGTTTGGTGATCACAATCTAAAGAAGGTTCGTGACGGGTTAACTTATCGGTTAAAGGAGATTCATGAAGGCATCGGGTCAAAGACGCGGTGGAATTCTAGGGAAAAGAAAGATGCGAAGAAAATCATAACGAGGATTGATGAAAGGTTGTTTCGTCGCGATCAGATAAGGACTTTGGAGAGCTTCGTGGGTGGACGACAAAGTATTTCTCTTACGGGCTATCAACGTCCAGAGAGAACCCCCTGTTAGGAATTAGAAAATTCAGTCATTAAAGTGTCGGTCACCTCAAGTATATGTATTCGTTAGAAAGCTCGTAGTCGTAGTCAAGTTATGTTATTAAGTAGTTTGTTAAGTATCACCGTGGAGGACGGACGGGTCTTTACCCACTGTATGCCTGATCCACAGCCCGTAGGTGGTGTTTATTGTAAGACACTATAAATACCCTCTACCTCCCAAGGTAGAGGGTTGGAGCTTCAATACCATTTTTCTTTGTCTCACATAGTTCCCAACTCTCTTCCCTTTCTCTCTCTAACATTTATAAACGCCTCATGTGATTATGGTTTGTTGTGTTTGTGAAATCCTATATCTTACAATTGGTATCATGAGCCATGGTTTGATCACTCGTCTTTCATGCTCTTTGTTTTGGTGGATTTTATAAGGTTTTTGGGGTTATAAGTGTTTAGAAGAGTTTGAATCATCTGGTCAATTTCTTGTGTTAAAGTTTGAATTTTGATAGTACTTTTTTGTTTAGGATCATCATATGTGCTTAGGTTTCGAATTGGAAGGCTTGAATCATCGTGGTTGGGCTGTTTTTAATTGTTAAAGTGGTTGTTTTTGAATATTGTACTAAGCGAGTTGAGCCACGGTAAAAATTTACTTCGAAGTGAGTTGCTTTGTTATTGGAAGCGAGTTGGTTTATGCGACTTGGCTATTTAGCGAGTTGACTCTTTAAGCGACTTGAGTTCTAAAGCGACTTAGCTATTAAGCGAGTTGTATTGGTTGTTACAACGAGTTGGTTTAAGCGGCTTGGTTGTTAAGAGAGTTGTCTTTGTATGCGACTTGGTTATTGCGAGTGACTGCTTATGCGACTTGGGTTTTAGCGAGTTGTTTCTTAATTTGTTTTAAGCGACTTGTCTTTGAAGCGAGTTGATTGTTTAGCGAGTTGATACCAAAGCGAGTTGACTGTATAGCCACTTGTCTATTGAGACTTGTTACTTCTTCGTGCTACATTTTTACGGTTGTTCTTTTGGTTTAGTAAAATCCCGTGAAATAATCTATTTCTCGGTTTAATCAAAGAATAGTAAAATCCCGTAGAATCTGGTATCATGTCTAACAACATACCTACCATTGTTTCTACCTTTGAGGACGTTCAGCGTTCGGATACTCGTCCACCAATGCTTGACGAACCGATTATGACTCATGGGCTCAACGAATCAGTTGTACCGTTTGGGAAAGGAAAATGGGGTCAACATTCTCAAATCAATCGATGAAGGACCTTATCGATTGAGACTACAAGAGACATAATTGATACTACATGCAGATGGAACGATGACATTGGATTGGACAGACCAAAGACGTATGATAAGCTCAGTGATAAGGATAAAAAGAGATTCGATGCTGACATCGTGGCTTCAAACATTATTCTTCAAGGTCTTCCAAAAGATATCTACAAGCTTATCAATCACAACACTGAAGCCAAGGCGGTTTGGGATAATGTCAAGATGCTTCTCTGGTTCAATTAACTAAGGAAGACAGAGAATCACAACTCTATGATGAATTTGAGCACTTTAAGATGAAACCAGAAGAAAGTGTCTATGAATATTACGTGAGATTCCACAAGCTTGTGAATGATATGAGGAATATCAAAATGACCATGCCAAATATTCAGATGAACTCAAAGTTTGTGAACAACATGAATCCCGAATGGCACAAATTTGTCACCTCTGTGAAGCTAACCAAAGGATTAAAGAACACCAACTATGAGCAATCAGATGTCTTCCTTCTTCAGAATGAGAGACATGCTATGTGTGAACGAAGGATTCTTGAACAGTTCAAAACTAAACAGGGAGAAACAAGTTCTTCAAATGATTCAACAGTCTTTTACACAAATGTTGAAATTACCACCAAAGCTTCTCAAGTCATACCTACAGGTAATGGTAACTACAAGCTCATTCCTGATCCAGCAGATAAGCCTCCAGACTCAAACACAATCCTGGAAAACTTCATCAATCAATTGTCTCTCATGGTTAGTCAAAATCTGAATACCACTCCTCACACCAACAATAACCTCAGAACAGCATCCAACCCACACAATCAAGCTACTGTCAGAGATGGAAAGGTTATGGTGCAACCAGTTCAAGGAAGGCATTATGAACAAGGAAAAGGTGAAGTAGGTGGAGGGTATGTGGCTAATCAGAATAGTGGAAGAAGTACCAATCAGGGACAAGTAAAGCCAATCAAGTGCTACAACTGTGGTGGTGATGGACACATTGCAAGGAATTTCACATCTCCAAAACGCCCTCAAAATGCAGAGTACTTCAGGGACAAGATGTTGCTTGTGCAAGCTCGTGACAATGGTGCGCTTTTGGATGAAGAGGAGTTGTTATTTCTTGCGAGGGAATGCTAAGACATATGATGCTAATGTGGATGAGCAACCAATTCAGGAAATAGGTCACAATCATCAAAATGCCTTTCAAGTTGCCGATTGTGATGCATATGACTCTGATGTCGATGATGAACCTATTGCCTAGACAATCTTCATGGCTAGCATTTCTCCAATGGTCTCTCAAAAGGCTTCATCATCAAAGCAAGCTGGTCCATCCAAAGAATCAATCATCTCAGAGGTATTAAAATTATATGATGAAGTTGATGAGCAAAAGATACATGACAAAGTGCAATCACATGAAACTTGTGAAACAGATATTGTTAATATGGGTAATAGTAATATTGTCCCATATGATCAATATGTGATCCAAAGTGAA
>OU343220.1:84197595-84244879 GCA_910596185.1 Chrysanthemum makinoi | reverse complement strand
TGTTGGATATTGGATTTCAAACACTCTAAACCATGATCAAAGTAGGCATATAAGAATGTTAGAGAGAGAAAGTTCTAGTGAAGAGTTGGGAACTATAGTGAGAGAAAATATTATTATGAGCTCCACTCTCTACCTTGGGAAGGTAGAGAGTATTTATAGTCTTACAATAAGCGCACACACAACGGGCGTGGATCGGGCATACAGTGGTAAAGACCGTCCGTCCTCCATTGTTTACAACTAAATACTACTTAACATAAAAGTACTATGACTACGAGCTTTCTAACGATTACATATACTTGAGGTGACCGACTCTTTAATACCGGAATTTCTAATTCCTAACAATCTCCCCCTAAGGAGGTCACCTCAAACATATACTAAAATGACATTGAATACAATCAGATATTACATTAACAATTGATCTTGCATTCTTGATGTAGTACTTTGCTCCGAAGCTCGTAGTCATTGATTCTCCTCATTGCATGTTTGGTTAATCCAAGTGGAGGTCTTTTACTGATCCACGTGATAATAATGTTGAGCCAACTTTTGAGATCATCAGCTAATAGAAAATCTCTGATACATCCATTGTGGTGTTGGTATTATGTGATGATGTGACTTACGGACCGACATGCTCACATTCTGGATCATGATATCTTCTCTCATGAGTAGCGGAAGCATTAGTTGATTCATGATATTGGCAGCAGCGTAGCAGAAGCATGGAGTGAGAATATCAGAGTCATTGATGCACCAATCATGATTTCTTTTGAGATGAATGTGTTGAGTGAGCATGCGGCTATGGATTGACCGCTCCATTCGATCAGTGCAAGCGTCGGGGTGTACCGCATAAGACAGTTAGCAATAAAGCGCACGAAAGTGTCTTTGATCACTTTCGATGAATTGAGGAACATGGCCCACGGTTCCCGTTGATCGATTACAAGTCTTCTGTGATCGGGTATAATTCGAAGAATTTCCTTGACAGGGTTTCGAGCTGCTCTAGCTGTTCTCAAACGGGCGTCTCAAAGAAGACAACACGGAGTGAGTGAACCGGTAATTTACGTCGATTGATGAAAAGAGATTTGAAAAACAATCGTGTATTGCTCAATAGAAATTGTTTTTGCAATATAACGAAGGTTTTAATGAAAATCAATTATCAATCATAAAACACCTTTTGATTTGAAAAATTAGTACACGGTCGACGTGCTTAATGAAAAGTTTTAAAGCACAAAGACCGGTTTTTCAAAGGTATCCGTCAATCCATAACCTGAACCATGATTGATTCAAAAGATTGATAAGCCCCATTGTTTTGTTCGTTGTCACATGGTTGATCTGTATAATAGATCTCACATGCCACCTACCGGGAGCTTGTTAGATGTTGGCTCCAGAAGGCTTTCCATCTTCACAGTGAATAAGTAAACACATCACTCGATGTTCTGCAATACCACAAGGATAATGCGTAGGACTCATAAGATATAATCTTTCTTTCCACATTGTGTGAAAGAGAGTCTTCATTGAAAGTGTCCTAATGAGATTTATTGATGATCTCGTGGCACTAGACTCAATTTGTGCATATTTGGATCCTATATCGGAGACTAGGGAGAGGGTCTCCTCCTTCAATATCAACAATCTCTAAGAGAAAGTTGATAGATAATGTCGGTTCCCGTGAGAATGAAACAAGTCCTTTTAAGAGGAACTTGAGTGGTTTTGGAAAGTTGAAGTGCGGCGTCCTTTGGGTCCATGACGTCTTGTCTTCAATACCGATGTTACCATCAGTAGCATATGAATTGAACCGGTTTCTGCCCTAAGGTTGAATAAATGGAGGGCTATTTGTTTTCACCCTTTTCTCATTCAATTCTTTTAATTCTTCAACCCCTTCAGTGCTTACCGAGACTTCATAGCTAGAACCTTGTTGGGTTTATTCGATTACTAGCTCGATCTCAGTCCACTCTTCCCATATCTCATTTTTCTCCTTTTATCATCATACCTAAGAACTCTACACTAACTAGTGGATAGTCCCTCGGTAGATCCCTCCGGTTCTGGCGGATCATGGGAACAAATACCTAACCTTATCATCCTTATATCACCATACATAATGTAAAGTTGGTCGGTCTTTTTGGTATTGTTCATCTGCCATAGGAACCAATTGAAAACCATTTGAAAATCAATCCGGATACTTATGATATATTATCAAAGCATTTTGTACCTGAATTGTTTTGATATTTTTAGAAAAAGAGCTCCCCTCAACATGTGCATCAAGTGTTTGAAATAGTTTTGCAGGGCAAGAGGAAGAAATTAACTTCTTTGATTACCATTTTCTAAAAATATCAACATCACTTCCCTAATCGAATCAAGTAGATAAAGCATTTTGGGGAAGGATGAGGTTTTCATAATTTTGCTCCCCCTCAATATGTGCCTCGAGATTTGAAAAGAGTTTTGCACATACTGGAGGGAACCTGCACATTGAGATAAGTGATCACGGTTCAAATCATAGGTTTAAGATAGATGCTCCCCCTCAACATGTGCATGGAAAATTTGAAATCGTTTGGCACATGTGGGGAGGAGAGCATGTACATCCTTATAAAACCATTTACCGAATTATCAGTTTAAATCCAATTTAAATCACACATTCTCCCCGATCACAATTATCAAATCATTTGAGATTTGTGATCTCTTATAGATTTAAATTGATTTTGAAAGCTTTAAGGAGAATTGTGACTTGATTATGAAAGCGTTTTAGCGATAATGGATCGGATTTTGACTTTAAACTCCATTGATAAAACATGCATGAATATCTTTTGAAAACAATTGAATGCCAAATAACTTTTTAATTTAATTGAAATCATTCTCCCCCTCAATCAATGACATAGGTTGTTGATTGAGAGATTGATATTTTGACAAATAAGTCCAGATTATTATCAAAAATAGAGGTTATTTTTTCAAAGCATTAGTTTTCAAGAGATAAATGTTTATAAATCGAGCATGGAATTTGGTTGATAAGAAGGCTTTTGATGAGCGTTCAAACATTCTCAAATCTTGAAAAACATGAAAAAGCATGGCTCTGTTCTTTCTTTGAAAGTTCTTGCACGAAATGACAATAAACCATTGTTTCTCTTTCTCCCAAAAAACTTTTTTTTTTTTTTTTTTTTTTTTTTTTTTTAACATTTGAACAACATCTAAAGTCCCGTGTCATTCTTTGAATGACAGCACACAGACCGTAGATATTATCGAACCGAGAAAAACATGACAAAATGACAATATTTTTTGAAGATTTTTTGAATTTTTGATTTTTATGGATTTTGAAGGTTTTATAATTTTGTATTTTGATTTTTGAATAGATATATACAAGAGATAGATGAAGATAGACCTTTACTCCTCGTCTTCCTCCTGAAGACGTTTGAGTGTTTCTGGTTGAAGGCTTTTCAAGCCAAGGCGTGGAAGAATAAACTCAAAACGTTCTCTTGGAAGAGCTTTGGTGAAGATGTCTGCTAACGATATTCAGACCTCACAAAATATAGTTCCACCACACCTTTTTCCACTTGTTCCTGATGAAATGATGTCGAATGTCGATATGCTTTGCTCTTGAGTGTTGAACGTTGTTGCATGAGAGCAATAGCACTTTTATTATCACAGTACAGAGGGATTTTGTTGAATTCAAAGCCATAGTCCGATAATTGAGATCTCATCCATAAGATTTGAGCACAACAAGATGACATGGCTATGTATTCAGCCTCTGTAGAGGAAATAGAAGTACTCATTTGCTTCTTTGAAGAGCATCTCACAAGCTTATCACCCAAAAACTGAGCACCTCGGATGTACTTCGACGAGTATCTTGACATTGCATGATCGGCATCGCGCGTTAGTGACATACGGTGTCCCGGGTACCAAAGTCCCATATTGATGGTTCCTTGGAGATACCGAAAGACCCGTTTAACCGCTTCAAGGTGCTTTTTAGTAGGCTTAGCATGATATCTAGCACACATGCAAACGCGAACAAGATGTCGGTCTACTAGCGTGAGGTACATCAGGGATCCAATCATACTACGATATTTTGTTTGGTCAATCATGATCCCTGAGTGGTCCTCATCTAGTTTGGTTCGATCAATCATGGGGTGTCAACAGGGTCACTTGAATCAAATCCAAATTTCTTTAAGATCTCAATTGCATATTTAGATTGATTTATGAAAATGCCTCCGGGACTTTGTGAAATTTGTAATCCCAAGAAAATGACATTTGTCCCATCATTGACATTTGAAATTTTGAACTCATTTCATTAGAAAACGATCACATTCCATTGGGTCAGTCGAGGCAAAAATAATATCATCAACATAAATTTGAACATGAATTAAATGTTTGCCTGACTTCCGGTGAACAATGTTGGATCAACTGCTCCTTTGCTAAATCCGGTTGATAGAAGAAACTTTGACATGTATCATGCCCTTGGAGCTTGCTTTAAACCGTAAAGGGCCTTCTTCAAGCGATAAACGTGAGTAGGATGCTCTTGATTTACAAATCCTTCAGGTTGGCTGACGTAGACGACTTCTTTAAGATCTCCGTTCGAAATGCCGTTTTCACATCCATCTGATAGACTACCATGTTCTTACTAGCAGCATTAGAAAAGATTCGATTGCCTCGATCGAGCAACTGAGCAAAAGATTCTTCAAAGTCTATACCCTCCTCTTGACGGTATCCTTTAGCAACTAATCGAGCCTTGTTCTTCAACACATCACCATGCTCATCAAGTTTCACTTTGAAGATCCATTTAAGGTCAATAATCATAGCAATCACGGGCGGTACTAACTCCCATACATCTAGTCGATCGAACTCATGAATTTCATCTTGCATAGCATTGAACCAGCTATCTTCATTCATGGCGGTTTTAACATCTTTTGGTTCGATCTTAGAGAGTATGAAGTTGAAGAAGCACCATAAGGCATCTGTTGCAAGTTGTTTCGTGTGGATCTGGGCGAGAGGATTTCCAATGATGTTGTCTAATGGATGATCGAGTCCATTTTAAAGGTGTTCATGTGGTAGTTGTTGAGGGACTAAGTGAGAGTTGATGTCTCCGCGAAGATGGTTGATGAAGATTCAGGAGCAAATATGTTTTCAAATGGAGCATCTTCCGGAGTAGCAAAGGGATTAACTTCATCATTGATGCCAGAAACAGTTCCATGATGTACATTTGAAGAATGATGATTTGTTGTTGAGACTGAAGGATCAAGGGTGCTTCTTGACTTAAAGATATTGAGGCGAGTTGACTTCATTCACTGGAATATGAGCGACCTCTGTTGTAGGGATCAACACCTCATTAGTACTTGGATCATAAAGTTCATCAAACATAGGATCAAACAATTTTCTTTAAATCATCTTGGATGGAATGGAGTTTCTTGACATATTGGAGTTCTCGAAGAGAATGTTTGGAACAAGGGATGAACCAATTGGAATGATTGAAGTCGGGTCAGGCTGAATTGTTCGGGAGCCGTTTGACCGTCGGCTCATCAAGCGTAACGTGAATTGTTTCCATGATGTTTCGGGTTCTTTTGTTGTAGATTCGGTATCCCTTTTTGTTTGGTGCATACCTACAAATACTCCAATGTCTGCTTTAGCTCTAAGTTTGCCTAAGTCTTGACCCTCATTAGTTGGATAGCACAATGCTCCAAACACACGAAGGAAAGAGATTAGGTTTTCTGTTGTGGACAAGTTCATATGGTGTCTTTCCATGAGCAGTGTGAATCAGGGAACGATTTTGTGTGTAGCATGCAGTGGCAATAGCTTCAGCCCGGAGAAACATTGGAACTTTTGAGTAAATCAGCATTGTTCTAGCGGCTTCTACAAGAGTTCGATTTAGTCTTTCAACTACACCGTTCTGTTGAGGAGTTCGTGGAACACTTCTTTGATGGTGATTCCAATGCTTTCATAAATTCACTAAGTTGTTTGTTAACAAACTCAGTTCCATTGTCTGTCCGGATAATTCGGACGGTTTTGTTAAGTCGAACTCGGCACTGTTTGATGAGTTTGATGATGATATCTGGAGTTTCATCCTTTGTCCTTAAGAACTTGACCCAAGTGAATCTAGAGTAATCATCAACTATAACTAACACATATTTCTTCCCAAAGATATTCTGCACTCTCATTGGTCCACATAAATCCATATGTATTGTATGAAGAACTTGTGACAGCGAGTTAGTAGGTTTGGGTTTATGGGCATACTTCTTGCTTTTCCCAATTGACATGCTGAACAAAGATGATCCTTTTCATACTTTAGTCGAGGTAAACCTACAACTAAGTCCTTTCCGGAGAGATCATTGATGGTGCCGAAGTTCAAGTGATTGAGACGTCGATGCCATAACCATGACTTTGTTTTGAAGCCTTTGACAGCAAGCAAATTGGAGGAGACTTCATCATATCTTCTATAGAGATGGTGTAAAGATTTGAACCACGAGTTCCTCTTAAAGTTCCTTACCATCAAGTTCTCTAACAAAACAAGTATGTTTTTTAGAAGGCTACTTCTAGATCGAGTCACGAATTGACCAGAGAGAACAGTTATGACCAAGACCTTCCACATAGTATACTCTAGAGATAACACTATCACCAACAACATAATCACCATAACCCATAATTGCACGAAATGATCATTACCGAATCTAACTGTCCGATGAATTTGCTCACGAAGTTCATGAGCCGCGACCGGTCTCCAGGCATATGCTTGGAACAGCCAGTCCGGTACCACAGAACGATTTGAACGATCTGCAGTTGAACACGACAAGAATGGATAAGCTGGATAATTGGGATCCCCATGCAAGAATGGGTTCCACTTGGTTAGTAACAGTAATTGGAACACCCACATCAGAAACATCCATATCAGGAGTAGAAGCAATGGAATCATTGGGAATAGATGCAATCTTGGTGTCGTATTTGACCTATTCAAAGTATGTTCACTTCTTAAGGGAATAGTTCTACCAATAGGCATCCATTTTCTAGTGGGCATAATCTTAGCAGTTTGAGAACAAAAATGATTATTCTTATGGCCAAAAGGTATCCAATAATAACCTATCTTTATAAAAGTTCTTCCTGTGGGTTTCCACTGTTTTCTAACAATCTTTCGTTTTTGCCTTTTGCCTTATTTGCACGATTATTAGCATTAACAATTTTAACTGGGCATTTGACAACATTAGACAAAGCATTCACACCACATTCATGATTAGCAACCGAATTCAAGCAGACATCATTACAAGGTTTGCAAATAGTATCAGAATTCGAATTAATTACGATGCGCTAAGGCTAATACTAGAATCAACACGATTCGTTTTATTCAACTCAAGCTTAAAGTTCCTAGATTGGTCTTCTACTCTCTTCCAATGCACATTCTTAGCTTGCAGGTCCTATCATTCCTTGTATTGTCTTGAGACTTTGACCCTGCTTTAATGTCACTTATTACTCTGTAGAGAATGGGAACATTAGTTGGTTGATCTAATTTTTGCATTCTGAACTGTGCAAGGATCTGAAGTACTAGAAGGCACATTAGTGTATACTTTCTTAAGATTGTGATTTGAGCTTTTTGCAGACACACTAAAGTTCACTTTCTTAGCACTAACATATCGGAATCGAACTACTTGAAGGCACATTAGTGTTTCCTTTCTTAAGGCTGGGCATAGAACGGATTTCAGCTGGCACTAGCATAGAACAAGGCATCACAGCTTTGCCTTTTGCACCTAAGGTTAAGGATTTGGGACATGTTGCAATTACACATTCTAGCAACTCTTGAGATCGTTTGGCCCGGAGGCAAGCAAACCTAATTTCACTATCAAGAGGTTTGTTAATGAAATCCTCTTCGACAATCTCACGGAGACATTCTAGACTATCCTTAAGGTGAGCACGGTATTCATGAAAAGCATGTTCATTATTCCTAAGATGAGGAGGAATATATTTAACATCCAGTGTATTTGCAGATCTAAGGGTGACTTTGAGACAACATTCTTATTGAAAACAAGTGGCGGTTTCCCATTTCCCGACTTCTCGATTCTCAATTTCCTTTTGTAAAGACGTTATTTTTTCGTTGTTTTGGTCACGGGTGACTTTTATTGAATCATATAACTCTTTAAAATGTCGTTTAACTTTTCATTTTCTTCTAGAAAACTCTTGTTTTCCTTTTGTAAGGCATCAACTAAGTTTTGAAGATGAAAAGTTTGAGAATTCTGAGAATCTAAAGGAGGAGGCATTTGGGAGCTGTCATATTGTTCTTTTGACCCTTTAATTGAGAGATTTGGGCTTTCAACTTTCGATCGTGTTGCTTGAGCTTGAATCGTTCATCACGTTTGTTAATTTGAAAAACTGCATCAAACTCTGGAGCATCTGAGGATGTCTTGATATTTGAAGTTTTGACATTTTCTTTAAGATGTTGATATTTTAGTTGTAAATTAAAATGCTCAACTTCTAGTTTAGAAAAATGTTTAACCAAATTGTCGTGATCATCCAGTTCAATTTTCTCGTTTAGTTCAGAATTAGTTTTTCAAGCTCAATGACACGATCATGGGAGACTTTCAGTGCAACCGATAATTCATGAAATTTGGAAGCATTAATGGAACAATTTGTAGCAGTGAAAAACAAAACCTGAGTAATACATTCAAAATCAGTTCTCATTTAGTGTATGCAAGTTCTTCCTCTCAATCTCATTATATTTTAGTGCTCGCTCATAGTCACTAACTTCAACTATCATTGCATCAAATTCCTTTTCCATTCCCTTAATATCAGTTTCTATCCCCTTTTAAGACTCTCAAAGTGATCTTTTAGAAGTTTAAAGAAAGGCATGACCTCAGTTAAATAACATTCTTTCATTTGCTCAAAACCCCTTTCTCCTTCCGTAATACCAGTGGGTGTGATCCTTTTCTTGCAAGTTTTCTCAAAATCAACAAATAGTTGAAGTATAACATATTGGCTAATTAAGGTCTTGCTTTTAGTGGCAATTGTTCTAGGAACAAGATGCATTGGTGTATTAGGAGGATACACAGTCGCTCTAGGCATTTTCAAAGAGGGGAGGTTTGTTTCAACAATATTTTCACTTTCGCTTATCTAAATCCATTTTCCAGAAAACTTGTTCCGGAGTCAACAATGTCTGAGGTTTAAACATGTTCAAGGAAATCCAGTTTTCCTTCTTGTAATCATGGGGTGTGATCTTTATTTTCTTCTCTCTACATTTAGGATCATCTAATTTCTTGTTCATCTTTTCCCTAGTGACTTCATCTGATTTCTTATCTTCCTCAGTGCACTCAACGCAACTAGGTTTCGTCTAGGTTTAAGGATTTCATTACCATCATAAAGAACCTTATGAGCATTTCTAGCCCTTTTAATGACCTCTGGATTTGGTTCCTTAACAAGGGAATGCTATGCTTATCGCTTAGGACCCTATGCTTAGTGATCATGTGAGTTGTCTGAATGGTGTTCCTTGTATGTACAACTTGTTTTCAAGTTTGTTTTTCAAAGTTTTTAGATTAGAAAAATCTTTCAAGAGTTTTGATTCCTTTGCATTAAATTCTTGCTTAAGCATTTTCACATTTTCTTGAAGTTCTTGTTTTTGCTTAGCGGTTTTAGAAAGCTTTTCTTGCAAGGAATTTAACTCTTGTTTTAATACTTCTTCTTAAAAATTACTTTTTCTAATAATTTATGCGCACTTGGTCATCCATTTCCTGCTCACGAGTGGTCAACTCAAATTTAGCACGTTGTTCATAAATAGCGACACGTTCTTTATAGGCATTTAATTCAAATATTACAGACTCATCAGGGCACTGGCGTGTATTCATCAAAATATAGTCATTGTTGTGCGAGGAGATGCATCACTTGGTACAACTTCACTTTCACTTTGTTTCACATATTGATCATATGGGACAACATTGATATTACCCATATTTTCAATATTTGATACAAAAGTTTCAGTTGATAGTACTTTTTCATGCATCTTTTGCATCACATCATCGTATAGTTTTAATACCTCTGAGATGAGTTTGTCTTTGGATGGGCCCGCTTGTGGTGAAGAAGAGACCTTGGGAGAAACCATTGGAGAAATGCTAGCCATAAAGATTGTGTGTGCGATGGGTCCATCATCCACATCAAGTCGTATGCATCACAATCAGCTGACTTGAAGGCATTCGATGATTGTGACCTATCTCCGAATAGGCTGCTCATCCACATCCATCATAGGTCTTGGCATTGCCCTCACTAGAAACAACAATTCCTCTTCATCCAGCAGCACCATTATCTGAGCTTGCAAGCGACATCTTATCTCTGAAGTAATCGGCATTCTTGGGCGCTTTGGAGATGTGCAGTTCCTTGCAATGTGTCCCTCACCACCACAATTATAACATTTGATCGGCTTAGCTTGACCTTGATTACCATTCCTTCCTCGATTCTGATTACCAACATAACCTCTACCTGCTCCACCTCTTCCCGATCATCTGTCTTTCTGACTGGTTGCACCACGATCCTCCCATCTTTAATGTAGCTTGATTGTGTGGGTTAGATCTGTTTGAGGTTGTTATTGGTTTGTGGGAGAGAATTCATGTTTTGACTAATCAGAAGAGCTAGTTGATTAATGAAATTACCCACGTGTGCATCAACATCAGCTTGTTTGAACATAGGATCAGGAATTAGTTTGTGATTACCATTTCCCATGGGTATGACTTGTGAGGCTTTGGTTGTGATTTCGATGTTTGAGTAGAAGGCAGTTGAGTCATTAGACGAGCTTGTCTCTCCCCGGTTGGTTTTGAACTGATTAAGAACCAATTTTTCAAACATAGCATGTCTCTCATTCCGAAGGAGGAAGGCATAGAGTTGCTCATAGTTTGTATTCTTCAATCCTTTAGTGAGCTTCACAGAGGTGACAAACTTGTGCCATTCGGGATTCATGTTGTTCACAAATTTTGAGTTCAATTGAATGTTAGGCATAGTCATTCTGATGTTCCTCATGTCATTCACCAACTTATGAAATCTCGCTTAGTACTCATAGACACTCTCATCTGGTTTCATCTTGAAGTGTTCAAATTTGTCATAGAGTTGTGATTCTCTATCTTCCATAGTTAATTCGAACTGAGAGAGCATCTTGACATTATCCCATATTTTGCGGTGTTGTGATTGATCAGATTGTAGATGTCTTTAGGAAGACCTTGAAGAACAATGTTTGAAGCCCGATATCGACATCGAATCTCTTTTCTCCTTATCATCAAGCTCATCATACATCTTTGGTCTGTCCATTCCGTAGATTAGAGTTCCATCTTCAGCAGTATCAAGTACATCTCTAGTCGTCTCAACTCGATTCGGTCCTTCATCAATGGATTTGAGAATGTTGACACCATTTTCCTTTCCAAGGCAGTACAATCTGTTTTGTTGAGCCCAAGAATGATGTCGTTCTGTCAAGCATGGGTGGACGAGTATCTGAACCAGCTGCTTGAACATCCTCACATGATGGAGATGATAGTAGGAACGTTTGTAGACATGTTTCAAGCTCTCGGGATTTTGCATTCTTTGATTAAAGGAAATTGATTCTTCTTTCGGATTTTACTAAACCAAAAGAACAACCGTAAGAAGTAACACGAAGAAGAAAAGGTCTAAATGAACAAATCGCTAAACACACAACTCGCATAGCGGTCAACCACGCTAACACACACTCAACTCAAGCAATTAATCAAGTCGCTAAATAGCCAACTCGCTTTAGTCTCAACTTCGCATAACACAATCAACTCAAGCGAACACTAAAATCGCTTAAGTTAACTTCGCTAACGTTACAACTCGCTAAGTAGCAAATTAAACTTTAGATCTCAAGTTAAGCAAAGAAACAACTCGCTTAGAACCAAGTAGCATAAATATCAACTTCGCTAAAACAACTAAATCGCATGTACCAACTCGCTTTAAATAACAAAGCAACTCGCTTTGAAGAAACACAAGTCGAGACACAACTTCGCTTAGTCCTTTTCAAAAAAATAACCACTTTATCAATCCAAAACAACCAAACCACAATGATTTAAGGCTTCAATTCAAAACATAAACACATATGATGATCCTAAACACAAAAGTACAAGCAAAATTCAAACTTTAACACTAGAATTTGTCCAAATGAATCAAACTCTCCTAAACCCTTAATACTCCAAAACCTTATGAAATCCACCAAAACAAAAGAGCATGAAAGATGAGTGATCAAACCATGGCTCTTGATACCAATTGTTGGATATTGGATTTCACAAACACTCTAAACCATGATCAAAGTAGGCGTATAAGAATGTTAGGGAGAGAGAGTTCTAGTGAGAGAAAAGAAGAGAGTTGGGAACTATAGTGAGAGAAAGAAAATATTATTATGAGCTCCAACTCTCTACCTTGGAAGGTAGAGAGTATTTATAGTCTTACAATAAGCATACACACAGCGGTATGTGATCAGGCATACAGATGGGTAAAGACCCATCCGTCCTCCACGTGTTACTTACAACTAAATACTACTTAACATAAAAGTACTATGACTACGAGCATTCTAACGATTACATATACTTGAGGTGACCGACTCTTTAATACCGAGAATTTCTAATTCCTAACAGATTGAAAAATTGTTTTAAAAAAAAGTTTTTTATAGTTTGAATGACAAGCGGTCAAAAATTAATTTTTTAACTTTGAAAAACAAGCGGGCAAAATGACTGGGAAAGGGCTTGGTAACGTTGGTTTTGGGCAGTGTCTCCCAAAAATGCACCTCGACCGATGTTCAACCGATGTCCACATCTGTCTAGAGCGATGTTCACATCGGTGGGTAGATTAGGTATTTTGTGGTGACCAACCATTTCCAAAACCGCGATTGCGACTGTACTTATGTACTTCATCTTCCTCTGCATCAACGGTTTGTATTCATCTTCCATAACAACATTAATTCTGGCAGCTCACACAATTTTGATAGATGGCTTGGAGCCTTAAGACTCAACATTAATAAGAGTTTGTTGCATTAGTTTGTTGTACGGTGCATCTTCTTGAAGTCTCAAAATTTATTAAGTGTATTGAATCTTTAGGTATTATAGATATTCGGAAACACATTTCATATTTAATATTTCTTCAATTTTACATAATTTATTAAGGCTTGTTGGGTTTTGTACACAGCGTTTTAGTAAATTGCACTCCTTTGCTTTTTATATTCCAAAGTGCGGTGCACGGATATAAAACAAAAACCTCTCTCTCTCTTTTCCCCAAAATATTTTATCTCAAACCCCTCTCTCTATCTTCTTCTCTTTTACCCAAAATGCAATCCAATCATCGAGTTCTAGCTTTCTAGTTTCTACTCTAAAAGCGAGTAATTAAAAACCCCAAACCACGGCATCACAAACTTTATCTATTGGAACCACTAATTGCATCATACAGACACATCATCTTGATTCGGACTCGACGCTCAACCACGCCCAATTCACTTTCGATTAAAATAAAACCCTCACCTAATTGATTTCCACCTTTTTTAATAAAAAATGTTTATTATTTTCATTTGTAGGTGCGTTTGATTATTTGGAAGCGTCTGAGTAACAGGGATCTGAAGATTTCCATATTGAAGAAATTATGCTTTGCGTTCAATAAATTTGGTTCTTGTTTTCTTGTTAATGGGTTTTATTTCCCAGCAATTAGTCATATTTGGTTTATTTGGGCTCATCATTTTATAATCCAAAACATAATTTGAAATCTTATTTGTTTCATGAGGAATGAGGATGTTTATGATCCAGTTTATGAGGAAGGTTAGGTGGCGGCGATGATGGTGGGTGTTGATGGTGATGGCTAGGAAACTGATGATTGGGTGTGAGGGATAAAATAAAATGAGAGAAACTAGAAATTGTGTATGTATATTTGGGATTTATAAGTAGTAAAGTTAGTTTGTGTTTTTCATTTTCAAAGCTACTTTTGTATATTAAAAAATTAAAGCGTAGTCAAGTGGTGTGTATACCATATCACCCTTTATTAAAACTAGCAAGGTACGTAGATCTTGTGGTACCACATGGCCGGGCCACACTACGGTAATGTGATGTTATCTTGCGACTATACTTTTTTAATAATTAATTTAGAAATAATAGATCTTATTTAATTTCTTTTCATTTTGAGTCTAGGTAGATCTTTGTTATGTCTTGTAGTTGGGGAGTGACCCGGTGGGTAGCCTAACAAGCAAAAACTTACAAAGTTAAAATGTTTTTTCAATAATGTAACAGTTCACTTTTTTGTTTTTTTTTAATTAAGTGAGTTATCGAGTGGAGGATGAACCCTTCGTCAATTTTGGGTGACGGAGGCGGTTCGACCCTCATCTTTGCAATGGCGGACTTCGATAGGCGCAATGGCGTGCCAATGAGTCGGCATTACTTGAGAGCTGACCCTAATGGCTTTATTTTTAAGTGCTTGGCTTAGTAGCTTGATTAGATTGTACATTGTGGTTAAATAGTTGTATATTTTGGTGAAGGGGTAACTTAAATAGTATATTAATTGTATATATTAAATAGTGTTTTTTTAGTTTTATTTGTGCTTCAAATAGTTGTAAATTATGCATTTTTAATTGTATTTGCTTAAAACTCTATTTTAAGAAGTCTTAAAAAATTAATAGGAGAGAAGGTACAAGATGCATTATAAGTTGAGTATAGATAAGATTTTATTAAGAGTTTTCTATGAACACAATGATTCACATATGTAAATTCTACAAATTTTTAAACTTATTTGTCTGATAGGTCATTACACCAAAATATTATACTAAGGGCATCCACTATGGTTGTTCATGAAAAGGTTTATAAAATGATGAAGAGGTTTAAGAACTCATAAACCGTAGTGAGCATCTATTTCAAGCTTATGTGTCATGAAGAGGTCTTAGATATTAAACCTTTTCATAATGTAATACATTTGATTATGTGTGATGTTTATATCACTTGAAAAGGTTTATAACATAGTAGGAATAGGTTTATAAAACAAAAAAGTTTATAATTTAATGTAATAACACAAGTGTAAACCTTTAAGGTTTACCATAAGTGGATGGCCTAATACTCTACTAATTCATTTATGAAGATGAGAATTAATGCACGATCAATAATTTGCCCACATATTATACTAGCGAAAATACATTATAGGACTCTGCTTGCTTGGGGAACTTGTCCTGCAGAGGTCCTCTTTTCACTTATATCCAAAAGGCTAGTACTTGGCTTCAAATTGGTAGAGAAGTCCTTGAAGGACACGATGTGACACCCACGTGTAATACAAGTGAAAAATTAAAAAACAAAAAACAAACAACTTCGCCTCAAATTTGAAGCGAATTACGATCTTAGGACCCACATTGTCGGTAACGACAAAAAGGCTACTAAGCCTCCTTTTTTTGAAGCGAGGTTTCTCTCTCCACTTTGCAACCCTATTACAATCTAGCCAAAAAACCTAATAAGCCTCAAATTTGAAGCCGAATTCGTGGAACTCACCAAAATAACACGCAAATCTAATGGAATGACTACTCCAACAGCGACCCTAAATTCTACGTCTCCGATTGTTATTCATTAAAGTATACATTGCAAAATCTAATGGGTAGGAGTTCTTACAACACTTAAAACAACAAGAAAAATCCTCTTGTTTATTTTTGGGCATTTGTGTGTAGGCTTTGGTGGTGTTGTTGTTGTGGTGAAAATTTTGTGGTGGTGGTGTCGTTTATGGTGGTGGTGTTTTTTTTTTTTTTTGAGGTGGTGTAGAGGTGATGTGGTGGTGGTGTAGGGTGTTGTTTGTTGTGGTGGTGGTGGTGGGTGTGGGATGATGGTGTTGGTGTAGGTGATGTTGTTGTGGTTGTTGGTGGTTGTGTTTGTTTTGGTGAATTGTTGGTGGTGGTTTGGTGTAGGTGAGTGCATTTGTGTAGTGGAGTGTGGCGGTGTTGTTGTGGTTACGTGGTGGTGTTAGTGGTTAGGTGTTATCGTGTTTGTTTGTTAATATGGTACTAGTTGTTCCGGTAAATATTTATTTTCTTCGATATCATTATTTGGTTTTATACTTATTATTGTAGTTAATAATATATACTCTTATTAATTGTTATTTTAGGATTTTGCCGTTGACCTTACACATAGAAGTAAACTAAGATTGGTTCATTACATTAAATAAAATCGAATACCAATAAGGAAATTGTTTACGTCGTGTTTGATGGATTGTTTGATATAGAACAAATGCAAGAGACATGCATTTTAATACATTATATTAGTTTATGTGTAGGATCGTTATATTTATTGTGTTTGATGATTCGGGTGGTCTTGGATGATCAAAATACATGTTTGCCATATTTAGAGAGAGAAAGATAGAGAGGTGTTCTTGCTAGAGGTTTACACAAATGAAATGTTAGATTGAATGAAGCACCACCCCTTCCATGGATGGAAGGGGTATTTATCGTTACAACTTACACGACCCTATGGAAGCTGTGGATCGGGCATCACAGTGGGTAGAACCGTCCTTCCTCCCGCGTGTTACTAAACTATATTAAGCTACAAACTAACTAATAAACTACTAAATAACGTAAATATGACGAATACTATTCCTTAAGCTAGATAACATTTGGGGTGACCGACTCTTCACTATGGAATTTTCTATTTCCTAACAATCTCCCGTAAGGAGGTCACCCCATGTTTTACATTTCAAAAACTAGCATTCTATACTTGACTTTTGATCTTGAGCTCGTGAGACTTCAATTCTTCAATGCAATCTTTGTGCTTTTGTAGTGACTCTTCAAGTCGAATTATTTTGTACTTTTAGTGGAGGTCTTTGAACTAATCCACATCTTGATGATCTTCGAACTTTCTTTGAGATCATCGGCCACAGTAAATCTCTGGATCATCCTTTTGTTGTGTTGCCTTCATGTGATGTTGTGACTTTTGGACCGACATGCTCACACTTTCTTGATCATGACATCTTTCCATCAGAGTAGCGGGCTTTCTTGGTTCAAGATATTTGCGGCAGGCCTTGCAGGAACATAGTATAGAAATAGGCAGGTTACGTAGATATGCAAGTCATGATTTTTCAAATTAATGTGGATCTTTGTGAGCATGCGGCTTTGGATTGACTCCTCAATTACGATGTTTGCAACCGTCCAATGTACTGCAAAAACAGTTAGCAATAAAACACCGCGAAGTGTCTTTGATCACTTTCGTTGAATTGAGGTACCTGCCCACGGTTCCGTTGCTCGGTACAAATCTTTTGTGATCGGTAGGATTCCTAAGAATCTCCTTGACAGGGTTTTGGCAATTGTTCTAGCGTTCTCTCAAGCGGAGCGTCTCAGAACAACGGAGTGAGAGTGAACCGACAAATGAGATTCTTGATTGATAGAAAATGATTTGAAAACAATGCGTATGCTTGAAGATTTTCAATAAATGAGAAGGTTTTTTGAGAAAGATCAATTTCAATCATAAATACTTTTTATGATAGAGAATGTTACATTGATGTTCTAGTGAAAAGAAGATTTGCACATCGAGCGGTTTTTCCAAAAGTATTCGTCAATTCCATTCCTGGACCAAGGTTGATTCAAGAAGTCTCCATTGTTTCTATCGGTTGTCACAAGCTTGATCTTTGGCAAGAGATCTCACATGTCACCCACCAAGAGCTTGTTTGATGTTGGCTCTAGAAGGATTTCCATCTTCATTGTGAATATTTTTACATATCACTCGGATGTTATGGCAATACCACAAGGATAATGCATAGGACTCTTAATATATTCTTACTTTCCATTTTGTGAAACAACAAGTCTTCAAATTTTGTGTCCTAATGAGATATTGTGGATGATCTCTTGGCTCTAGACTCAATTGTGCACATTTGGTTCCTACGTCAGAGACTAGGGAGAGGTCTCCTTTCAATATCAACTATCTCTAAGAGGTAGATAGATTGTATGTAGGTTCCCGTGAGAATGAAACAAGTCCTTTTAAGAGGAACTTGAGTAGCTTTGGGAAGTTTAGTGCGGTCTCGTCCACGGGTCCATGGCGTCTTGTCTTCAATACCAATGTTACCTTAGTAAACACACAGTAGCATATGTATTGAACCCGACCTGCCCTAAGGTTGAATTATTGGAGGCTATTTCTTTTCACCCTTTTCACATTCAATTCTTTTTCATTCTTCAACCCCTTCAGTGCTTTCCGAGACTTCATAACTAGAACCTTGTTGGGTTTATTCCAGTTCTAGCTCTATCTCAGTCCGCACTCTTCCCATATCTCATTTTTCTCCTTTTTCAATATACCTAAGGACTCTACACTATCTAGTGGATTGTCACAGGTAGATCCCTCGATTACGGTCGTGGGAACGAATACCTAACCTAACCATCCTTATAACAAAAAGTAAATTGGTCGGTCTTTTGGTATTGTTCTTTCCTTCATGAAACCAATTGAAAAATCATTTGGAAAAACCAATCAAGGTACTTGTGATACAAGATCAAAGCATTTTGTACCTTAATAGTTTTGATCATTTAGAAAACCTCCCCCTCAACATGTTCTTATGATTTAGAAATTGACATGGAGGCAACTTTAGAAATATTTTTTTGATCACAATTTTCATAGAAAAAGCCATTTGATTTTCTTGGTAAATTCTCCCCCTCAATATGTGCATAGGATAAGAGAAATCATTTTAACACATAGAGGCAAGAGTTCTTTTGAAGCACATCCACGAATCACAAAAGCCATTTAAAAAACCATTTGAAAAACTCAATCAAGGTACTTTATGTTAAAACATAAAAGCTTTTGTACCTCAATAGTTTATCTTCTTTAAAATGCTCCCCTCAATATGTGCTGAGATTGGCGTTTAGCACACAAGAGAGCGGCATGCACATTTGAATCAAAACGATCACCTTTTATCAAATTTCATTATTAAATCACAAATTCTCCCCGATCAAAAATATCAAACCCTTTAAGATTTTGGATCCCAAAATGTTTAATGGTTTAAAACATGGGAGAAAATGTGGCCTTGTTTAAATACTCATCTGGGTTTTGGATAAATCCTCCTCCTCAACATGTGCATTGTGTATTTGAAGTCGTTTGGCACATGGAGGCAGGAGTGCCTTTGAAGGACTAAAACCAATTCCATAAAACAGATAAGACATTTAACTCACGATCTCTACCCCGATCAAAATTTCAAACCTTTTGAGATTTGTGATCCCAATTGATTTAAATCATTTAAAAGATTTGGGAAAGGCACGTGGCTTGATTTAACTTTGAAAATATGAGATAGGACCATTTTAAGACATTAAGATTTTTAGTGTCGGTATGATTGTTTTAAGAGATCTTTTAGGTAAAATAAAACAATTTCACAATCAAACAAGAGCAGAAAAAATTTCATTTTGAAAGATCTTGATTCTTTAGAAAAATCATACCATGACATAACATTAAATCTTTAATCACCTTGTTATTGTACAAAAGCGGACTTTTGTAAGAAGAAATATAGTTTGAAAATATTTTATTTTAAATCACTCTCCCCTCAATCCATGACAGTCAATAATTGTTGGTTTTGATAAAGAAATGGTGATTTTCAAAAATTGATTCAATTTATTTTCAAAACAATATTTTTCTATTTTCAAAACAATTTAATCAAATTATTCAAAATTGTTTAAAAATGGTATCTCACAAAAATAAGTTAGGTGGTTGAGAAGCTTACATTTGTTGTTCTTTGGGTTTGGAAGAAAAACGATCTGCGTCGTTGAGACTTCTTCTACGTTGCATTTTGAATGCCAGCGAGGTCAAATTAAGCTCTGTTTCTTCAATCACTTAGAAAACAATCTGCTAATGCGGTGAGACCTCTTACGTGCATTTATGCCAACTCTCATAGAAGTCCAATAAGCTCCGTTTCTTCATTTGTCAACCCAAGATCTAGTTACCCTTTCCTTTCGGCATCCATACATCATATTATGTGGATCCGATCGGGAACATTCTTATACCAAGATACACGCATACGTTAGTGAACACATACAGATATATGGTGGTCGACATCACCCAAACAACAATCGACTAATTAAAGTCAATTCAACATATCAATCAGTTCATATAAGGTATGGGATTAATGTGTTCATCAAACTCTAATCATCTAAACCTAACAATCATATCCTAGATACCTAGTCCTTCAACATAGGCAATTATCATTTTTAATTAAGTATGTAGGATAATTAAGAAAGCCCGTTAGAAGATATAGATTTGAAAACATTATCCCCCTCAATCAATGACTCAATTTATAAAAGATTTTAAAAGTGCTGAAGTCATTGATTGAGTTTCCAAATTTTATAAAAACTCTGAACCTGATTGATTTTAAGCAACTCATTTTCCACCATTTTTGAAAACACAACAAATATTTTTCTGAAGAATTTTAGACGGAAAAACATTTGTGTAGGAACAACAGTCTTTATGACGACATGCTTTCCTTGTTTTGTTTTAGGATAAGTGCCCGAAATATTTGAAAAATTGGTTTAGCGCTACACTTTCCTTTCATGAAGAACGGGTTGCTATCGAGAAATAATAGCAAACCATAGTTTAAGCGCTTGGTCACAGTATGAAGAAACTGCGCAAGCCATTATTTGAAGCCCGGTTACTGATAAATAACCGTAAGCCATAGTTTGAGACATGTTTAGAAAAGAATATTTACACCTCCTCGCCGAACTTCATCTATGGTCCCGTGCCATTATTGAATGAAATTTCTAAGACCGTAGATGTTATCGATACCAGAAGACATGTCTAGAGAAAACATATTTTTGATATTTTTCAAATTTTCTGATTTTTATGGGATTTTTGTTGATTTTATATTTTTCTATTTTGTTTTTGTTGGTTTTCTATTTTTGTATTTGGTTTTCTGATAAATATATACAAAGATAGAATAGATGATATAGTTAAAGAAGATGATGATACGAGTACCGGATAAGGATATCGGCAGACGTAAGTAGAAGATAGAAGTCATCAACTCTTAAACATTCACCACCAAAGCTTCCAGCGCTCTTGAATCGAAGAAAGAAATTGAACCAACTGAAAGTGAGACTTTGGCAGCTTCCCCCCAAACCAAAAATCCTTATGTTGAGCAGATACAAAGCTTTCTTTCAAGCTTCCTTAGCTAGTGCATGTGCTTGATTACAGAAGAAATACACCATTATCATAAATCCCATTTGCGCTCCATTTAAGAATAATAATCGAGGTTCTCCGTTCGGGGTTATATCATCAATAAGAACAGCAACGTATCATCCCACTCATAAATAATCTTCTCAAATTTCATAACCCTTTGAAGTCTGAAGCAATACATTCCAAAAGTGTCAAGAGAACAACCCCCAAGTAGTTGAGTTGATGCGGTCGGTCTCTTAGTATAATGCTCAAGAACTCTCCCTAATACACTTCATGGGGAATGAAGAACACCTTCCCATGTTCACATTTTTCTTCCCTGATGAACGTGTATGAAGCTCAAGAACCCGAAGTACACCAATACCCAAGAGCGCTCTCTAATACACATCATGAGGGGAATGAAAACACCTCCCCATGTTCACATTTTTCTTCCCCGATGATCATGTATGAAGCTCAAGTATCCGAGTATACCAATACCCATGGAAGGAATAACCCATAACATTGAAGAAGCAAGCCAAGTCACGATTATCTCTGGAGGAAGACAATCTCTCGCGATGTCAACTCCGAATAAGTGATTATATCTCTAAATCACCGATTAAGCACTCAAGTGAAACAGCAGAGCATCCCCAATGTACACAATATCTCTCCCCTGATCATTACGATACCATCGAAATCACCACACACTAGTGTACCTCTTTATCTTGAAACTTTCTCTAACATCACTTCCCCCACGTAGTTGAAATACTAACACTAAACGCTTTGATGAGTAAAACCTTGAGTTTCTCTGCGGTCATGACATTTGTTTTCCGGGATATCTTCAATCACTTAGAAGAATTAAGTTTATCAAGTTTACTCGTCATGAGTCAAACCTTGAGTTTCTCTGCGGTAATAACACTTGTCTTCCCAGGGTATCTTCAATTACTTAGAAGTATTAAGTTCATCAAGTTTACGCGCTTTAGGTGCTTGTCTCCTACGCCCTGGAGTTTTGACACTTGAGAATCAACAACTCTTTGTAAGTCCGTATACTAGAAATTTGTAGAGAAGAACGCTTGAACTCTTGTGAGAATCAACTTCTGAAGACTCTCTCGACTATTTTATCAACCCTTATGTAGACAATTTGAAGTGACCAATGAAGAAGAAAACCCGATATACCATACTTGAAACTGAAGTCAACTTCCCACATTTGTATCTTAAGCTTGCACCTAATGATGGAAGAACGGTGTAGAGAATTTATGCTTCAATCAAATCTCTAAGTACTCACTACCCAAACATAGTATGAGACATTAACACCTCTTGCGATTATCCACACCGTCATATGCGTGTGACACAGAGTAAAACAAAGTAACTCCTAATAGTGATAGTTAACCAGGTCTTCAACCATCCACCTCGACTGTTGGTAACTAGATAAACCAAGTCTTCAACTCAAAATTTTAAGCCCGAGCAAGTTATCAAATAAGAACACGCCTTTGTGAAAGTCAACTTCAATCTCAAATAAGTGATAAATGATTAACTCCAAAGTAATCAACTTGTGTCAAATGTCCAACACGTGAATAAATGTACAACCGGATGTACATTGACCCACTTAATGAACCGGAACAAATGATTCCTCAACATCAATTCCATCTTCCTAAAGCTATACATATAGAGACTCGAAGATTCACCAATAATGTCTTCAAGTGGATGAGGTAGTCATTTTCCTTACTGTTCGTGTGGTTGATTTACAGAATGCACAATAATCCGTGAAGATTTGGTAAAGGAATACCAAAGAGCGGATCATTTTTCATGAACAATAATCCGTGGAGATTTGGCAAAGGAATACCAAAGAGCGGATTATTATTCAATGTAATATGCAATATTACAATAGTCAATATCAACGCCTCCCATAAACCGACAATCTGTTTGATAAATGCCCGGATTAAGAAGAAGTCTTTAGATAATCAAATGCAACTCGTCTTTAGTCTTCTATGTAGCAGAGAATGTGGGAACTTGATGTAGACTCGACCTTCTTCAAGATTGTCCGAATGGGGAATAGAGTGTTAACATTTTCAACTCACACCAAAAAGCATCTCACCAAAAGCATCCCAATTAACTTACATCTTGCAAATCCCTTAACGAAATCCCTCCCAATCAAACAAGAACAGAAAGATGTTCATCAAGGAAATCAGTAATCAGGCCGCAACGAACACACAAGATGGTAACACCAAACTACCAATCACATCAAACAAGAACAGAGAGATTGTTCGGAATCATCATGTTGATGTATACGTGAAGCATTAACGGGAAGCACTTTGTCGATGAACTCAATAATCCGAGTGAAGATGTCAACCAACGGATCTTAGAAGAGAAAAAAAAACTCCATGTGAAGATGACCCGATAAGAAGAAGCTCGGTTCTTACATGAGTTTAGAGCCGTATGACCATTTTTATTCTCAAATATCAATCAACAATGCAAAAAATTCACACTTCTTCTCCCCCTCAAGAATTGCATACGGAGATGCCATTCTTGACTAAATAAGTGAAAATCATCCGAATGTTCTATTCACACTTCTCTCCCGCAAAATAAGCACATGATGTCGCCATCTTCATTATAATCGAGCACGTGGAATGAGAAAACAATCAGTGGTAGCCCGGTTCACTTGATGACTGAAGCGCATGGAAAAAGTATGAAGCATGTTGATGAGAATGGTCATAATAAGAAGATTTCTCTTCTTCAGAAGATAAAGCGCACTGAAACGTACACTTTTCTTTTCTTTAGAGAACGAGGCATGAACTGAAGTGTTCATACGTCATAAGAAGATTTCTCTTCTTTGGAAGATAATGCGCACTGAGACGTACACATTTCTTTTCTTTGAGGTACGAGGCTTGAACTAAAGTATTCAAACGTCATAATCTCTCTCTTTTCAATCTCTTGGCAAAACATGTAATCAACCCCATTATCATTCAGTAGGCTCTTTGTAGTGACAGCTGATGGAGATAACCCAATATGATGAATTTGACCCTGAAGTAAACTAACCCGAACTCGTGACTTATACTTGCACATATGTAACAAAGAGCGGTGTCGATTTCCATTAGAATCTCTAAGTACTCTCTAAGTACTCAATACTCTTCATCCAACCAACCATCAAGTAATAGACGTACTTTACCTCTTGAAAATCCACAATTGAATGTGACACTGAGCACTACAACGTAACTCCTTAAAGTGATAGTTATTTTGTGGTGGTATGAGCCCAATTCCCCCAAGTGGTAAAAGAAAAGGTAAAAGACACCCAACAATAACTAGATTTCCAAGTCTTCGTTTTTGATAATAAGCTCGAACAAGGATCATGAAGAATCTTCATCCATCCATCCCCGATACCTTCAGATACTAAGTGCACTCGCCCGTGATATTTCACTTCAATCTCAAATAAATAATACTGAATTAACGCCGTTGTCACATCTTCTAAACTGCTCAAATCTAGCCTTCTTTGACATTTAAATGAACTTTGATAATGGTTTTCATCCCGACCATGGTTAAAAGCACATAACCCCGTAAAACCATGTAATAACCAAACTGCCATGAAAATAACCCAAACACACACCCAATTCATGAAGTACACCCTTTTATCCCTTCTTTGAAGCAGAAACCGTAGCACCAACATCAAGTAAGATCCAGAATTACACTTTCTCTTCTCCAAGATGGTTCCATCATTACGGGATTTTACAACTCTATGGTTTAAAACGAGAAATAGTTTCTTTCGCGGGATTTTACAAAACCAAGAATAAACCATAAGATAGATCCGGAAATGCACTTTACTAATACCAGGATGTTTCCATTGTCACGGGATTTTACAAGTCTATGATTTAAACCGAGAAATAGGTTCTTTCGCGGGATTTTACAAAATCAAGACAAAACCGTAAACAATGTCAGCTTGAATGTGTAATGACAACTTTGGTTTCGGTGAATATCTGTTTTAGGGGAACATGCAGCGGTTCATTATCCAACATCATCAACCATCCAATAAACACTTTGGTAAACACATCATTCACGCATTCTGTCGGCTATTGCAGTGACAACATGGTGAAGTAAACCCGATATGCCAAACTTGATCATGAAGTAAAATTCCCCAGATTTGTTACTTAAACTTGTACTAATCCTCGTGAAAAAGAAACGGTGTACCCAATGTACAAAACCTCTTGACATATCCTCAACTTAGTGAGACACCGAAGTGATAGCTATGTTTGTGAGTAAAGTGAGAAAGAATCACAACCGTAACTAAATAGCCAAGTCTTTATCACACTCAGTAAATGCCCAAACAAGTCATCTTCGCGGAAGGGTAGAAAGAAAGAAGACGAAATAAGTAAATGTGCCCGGAAAACCTCACTTCAAATTCAAATAAGAAATATCGTAAAAACAACCCCGGTAGTCAACCTTGTCAATAACAATTCAAGCCGTGACAAAATATTTTTTTAGTGAAAATGTATATATCATTTTTTAGTGAAAATGTATATATCATTTTTTAGTGAAAATGTATATATCAAAGTACCAAACCTCATAACCCATCGAATCTCATCATCACACCAAATCACATCGTCAGATCTCTTCAACAAATCTCATTAAGTCGCAAGTTACATAATCAAACCGTATCAACAACTTGCAGTCCATATCACATAGACCATAAGCCCAAGAGATTATTATACCCGGTCCAAACACTTTCTCAAAATCACACTAACACATAAAGGCCTATGTATCAAACTCCATAATTAACACTTCACATATCCACTCTTTAGTCAAAGTTTATCAAAACTTATTTATCCAAAAATATTAAATTCGGATGAACAAGTTTGATAAACTATGTATACGAATTTTTTCAGTCCAATACATCAAGTGATAACAAATCAAATCAAGTCCAACATAAAGAAGCCCATTGGAAATGAGATGAAGCGTCTAAACCAGTTCACATACCCGAACCAATTAATCCCATAAGGTTAATATAAAGCCACGGTACCCTAAAATATCTCTCATCATAACCCTAATCTCATTCATAAAAAAAACGCCTCCTTCACTTATCTCTCTTCACAAACCCAGCATATCAAACCAAGGTACAAAAGAACAGATCTCAAGAAACTCTTCACAACATAATCTCAACTTAAACCCATTTTAACTCTAAGATTCAGTAACCCAAAGACTCCATCTCAACAAGTTATCTTATCATAGCTTCACAACGAGTCAATCACAAGCCGTATCTTATCTTACCAAATTATCTTACCCAAAGATGTACCTTATCATAGCTTCACAAGCCACGAGTATAGTTTCAACATAATGAGTCAATCACTCACTCGACAAGACCATACGAGAACCTTCTTTTCCAGGTTGACCTTGCCCGGGATGGCACAGGTCCTGAGCGTCACAAGGGAAGGCTATGAAGACAAACCAAGGTAGGGTTACTTATCATTGAAATAATATGAGCACCGAACCAAGAAAGAGAGTGACTTAATAGTCATTTCTCTTATCTTATTGTTCGAATAATAATCAATGGTAGGATACCATGATGTTTCGATTACACGAGACATTGATCAATAAAGAAACGTGTATTATGGATATGACCTCATTAATATCCCAACACAACTCTGAGATCTCGTACATATTGTCATATAATAAGATTTCTGTTTTGAGCATAGTTGTAGATGAATCTTTGAGTCGAACAAGAGAGTGGAGAAAAACTAACTGTTTTGTTCCATTCTTGAGAAGTTCGGATAGATTTGAAGCGAGTCTTCATATATTAGATCGATGAAGAATATTTCTTTCATATGCATGACACTTGAAGTGTTTCATTCATATTTGATAGCTATGAAAGAAAGAGCTGAGATCTTGAAATGTTGTTATATTTACGTTTTTTAGTCTTGTATGAATGAGAGTTGAGGAGAATAGTAATTGTAGTTTATGATAGAAGTGGGTTTAGTTGTAGATGTTGTATTTTGGTTTTCGATTGAGACATTGCAGTTCGAGGTATGTAATCTGAGGTCGATTATTGAGTCACGGTATGAAGTGTTGTGGTCATGGTTAATTCTTTCTTCATCTCTTTCTGTTGCAAAATCAAGTTGCTACCCATTTTTTTCAAAGAAAGTCGCTACCCATTTTTTTCAAAGCAAGTCGCTACCCATTTTTTCAAAGCAAGTCGCTACCCACTTTTTCAAAGCAAGTCGCTATGACTTGTTAAATAACAAGTCGCTAGTAAGTCAAAACTCACAAGTCGCTAACCATTTTCATTACAAATCGCTATTGACTCAATAGTCGATAGTCAAGTCGCTACATTTAGCACAAGTCGCTACTTGATACATTGAATCTGGACTATTTGGTGTACAACTCGCTAACATAATATATGACCTATTACGGCGTTATTTCCGACCAAGATTCCGACCATCTTCATAGTAAACCCAAAAAACTGCATATGACTATCATTTTGTCCCAAGTTTGACAGCATATTGACTAAGCAGATATTGACCACAAATGAGTGCCATATAACTTCATTTTACCACTGTATAACAGCAAATTGACCACAACATATACTTAAATGGTACCACAAGTCTAAAAAATGATATGAGATAAATGTTTGAAAAAGTGACACAAACTGTATAAAAGCACAGGACTTTTGGACCAAAAAGGATACAAGAACATGAGTAAACTGTTATACCAATAGATAAGGAAAAAACATTTCGGACCACAAAATCGTATCAAAAACAGTTTAGAACTTGATACAGAACCACAATAAATCATCAAAACACAAAAACCATAACCTGTCTCTGGAACCAATTTTAGGATCGTTATATTTATTGTGTTTGATGATTCGGGTGGTCTTGGATGATCAAAATACATGTTTGCCATATTTAGAGAGAGAAAGATAGAGAGAGAGGGTGTTCTTGCTAGAGGTTTACACAAATGAAATGTTAGATTGAATGAGAAGCACCACCCCTTCCATGGATGGAAGGGGTATTTATAGTTACAACTTACACGACCCCCTATCGGCCTGTGGATCAGGCATACAGTGGGTAAAGACCCGTCCTTCCTCCACGGTGTTACACTAAACTATATTACGCTACAAACTAACTAATAAACTACTAAATAACGTAAATAACGACAAGTCTACGAGCTAACTTAAGCTAGATAACATTTGGGGTGACCGACTCTTCACTATGGAATTTTCTAATTCCTAACATTATGTCAAGACGAACCTGAACCGGGAGACACGGATGTCGTTCCATTGACGTATCATGTAGGAGATTTTGAGTTGAAATTTGGTAGAGAGGAGTTTTGTTTAGTAACTGGGTTGAGATTTGGGGTTGATTTTCAAGATAAATATAAAGATGAACCTACTCCTTTTAGGAGACGTGTTTTTTACTCAAGTTATGATGGATGTTCGATAACTGCTGGACTGTTGCATAATTTTATTTTAAGCGATGACTTTGATAAACTTGTCGATATCGATGCCGTTCGTCTTAGTTTGCTAGAGTTGTTGGAGCTGGTGTTGTTAGGCCACGAGTTTAATTACGTACTCCCGAGTTGGTGCATGGCTTTAGTAGATAATATTGATGCTTGGAACATATATCCTTGGGGTTCGTACTTATGGCCGACATTGTACAATCAGTTAGTTGGTGCAATAGGTTCACATATTGAAGCTTTTTTTGTGAAGCCACGACCACCGCCCGACCCTGACAGTAAGGTAAAGAACCCTAAGTATACGCTGAAGGGCTTTACATGGGCCTTTAAGGTATGCCTATTGTTAGTTTTTGTTGTTTATGTATATATATAATGTTAAAGTAATTAACCAATTATTTTTTTTAGACGTGGATTTTGGAGAGTTATCGAGTCAAGGCTGTTGATTTTTTTAATCGTTCAGAGCTCCATCCGAGAGTGTGTGCTTGGCGTTACAAGCGGAAGTTTCAACGGTGTTATCTGGATAGTTTATTGGTGATTTGTTATTTAATCATGCCATTTAGTTTTTATTGATTCATAACAATATTCATATTTGTTGTTATATAATTTTTAAGAAGCGGAACCTACCTTAAGACTTGTACCCGATGCATATGAGTCCGAACAGGCTTGGTTCCGTGATAGCTTGGCATTTTTTGAGGGGCGTAGTATCGAACCACCACCAATACCCCCACCTTCAGACCAATATAGCCGTGACGATGTTCCAGCATATGTTTATCGTCATTTGACGCAACTAGAGAATTTGAGAAAGGCTCAGGATGCCAAGATAAAGGAACACGACACACTGTTCCAACAAATATTTGGTTTCTTTAGTAGATTTAGTGGTTTCCCGAATGCGCAGGTATATTTGTATATTTTTTTGTTGCTAATTATTTGTTTTAAAAATTATTAAATATACTAATATTGTGTGTAGGGTTTCGGGCAGGCTGGACCAGGAGTTACTGGTTTCCCGAACGCGCAAGTATATTTGTAACTTTTTTTGTTGCTAATTATTTGTTTTAAAAATTACTAAACATACTAATATTGTATGCAGGGTTTCGGGCAGGCTGGAACTGGAGTTAATTGGTTCCCGAACGCGCAGGTTTATTTGTATTTTTTTTGTTGCTAATCATTTGTTCTAAAAATTACTAAACATACTAATATTGCATGTAGGGTTTCAGGCAGGCTGGAACTGGAGTTACTGGGTTCCCGAACGCGCAGGTATATTTGTAATTTTTTTTGTTGCTACTTATTTGTTTTAAAAATTACTAAACATACTAATATTGTATGTAGGGTTTTGGGCAGGATGGAACTGGAGTTAATTGGTTCCCGAACGCGCAGGTATATTTGTAATTTTTGTTGTTGCTAATCATTTGTTTTAAAAATTACTAAACATACTAATATTGTATGTAGGGTTTCGGGCAGGTTGGAACTGGAGTTACTGGGTTCCCGAACGCGCAGGTATATTTGTAATTTTTTTTGTTGCTACTTATTTGTTTTAAAAATTACCAACGGCATGTATATAATTTATTCATTTTATTTGTGCAAATGAATTTTCTTTTGTTTAAAAATTACTAAACATTCTAATATTGTATGTAGGTATTTGGCGAGGCTGGTCCAGGAGCTGGGGGGTTTCCTAACCCTCCGAGTAGTTCTTTCTTTGACGGGGTGTCTCGCCACCAGTCGCCACAGGTGGGCACGCAGTTATTCGACCAGCTGACACCTCATTCTAGGACGCCTATGCCACAACAAGGATTTGTTCCGTGGTCGGGTAACAATGCGCAACAAGCTAGTGCATCCCCCCCCCCCCCCCACCGTAGCTAGTCGTGTCTTGCCGGTAAATTTATACTAACATAAATATATATCTTTTTTCCATTGCCCACGTAGCCGTTACAATTATTGTACATCTAACAGTGTCGAGTCTGTTAATGCATGTACTGTATTGTACAGAAAGCTACTAGTAACAGTGTTGACCGACGCGTACCGAAGTATGGTGCAAAAGTGGTATTTTAAACGTCGGGAAGCTGCAGGTATTTATTGTTTAAAACATAACGTATTCATTAATTATTTTGAAAAATATATTAGATAAGTTAATTAATTTATATTTACATTTTTGTGTAGCAAAAATGAAGTACGAAATCACAGATTGGCACGCATAAGGTGGAGAAAAGAAGAATGAAAAGCGTCAGTTGGGTTGTACACGGAATTACTCAATTTCGATATCAAGTTTATGATGGCCAATATAACCGTGAAGTGAACTTGACGACCGGTGAATGTGAATGTCGGAAATGGCAAATTTCCGGGATACCTTGTGGTCACGTTATTGCTTTTACAAGGTTTTTGAACCTAACAGATTGTGTGCAATATGTACATGACTGGTTTAAAAAGGAAAAATATGAAGCAACCTATGCAGAGTCAATTCAATTTGTTGGAAATTTTAACGAATGGGAGTATCCAAGCCATATACATCCTCTTACTCCTCCAACAATGGACAACCCTCAGCCAGGTCGTCCAAAAAACACAGACCGTATACCATCTCAAGGTGAAGAGCCAATAACTATACACTGTAGCAGGTGCAAAGAAGCGGGGCATAAGCGTCAGAGTTGCAAAAAATCATTTGTCCCAGATCCACCTAACAACAAAGGTAAACAAAAGCAAGGGGAATTTCCAACTAATGAGCAACATGACACTGCACCTTTTTATGACCCACATCACACGTTCGATCAAAGTTTTATGGGAAACAAGCAATTCTCATGGCAACCATATGGCCAAAACACATACACTAATCAAGAAACTGGTCAAAACTCGTACTTTTGGCAAGCATATGGTGACAACACATACCCCACAAACCAATACGCTTCACAAACTGTTGAGAACACAAAGACCTTGATAGATCTTAAGCACTCGGAGATCGTTAGTGTTGCCTATGTAATCACAAGCAAACTAATAGAAGATCTCTACAACTCGTATTCTTTAGCGGAATGAAAATACAAGTTATAATAACTAAGAACTCTTAGATCCTCTATGGATCTTTTTATTATTGAAACTCTATGTTTCGGAGATTTTTTAAGACTTTTAAAGACTTAGAAGAAACACTTCCTTATTACAAACTATTATGGTTCCTTTTATAGGCAAGAAACCCTAATCCCTCACGAGCATTTGCAACGTATGCTCCTAATACAAACATAAACAACGCATGCATCTAGACAAGCATGCAACTAATCATATTGTTTTACTAATCATATTGTTTATTCTGAGTAAGCTCTAACCAATACGGCGCCAACCTATACTTCATACGGCGCTGACTTTTCCTGCATACGGCCTACATACGGCGCTTATCTCTCCTACGTGGATTAGCACTGTCAGCAGAATCACGATCTCTGCATTAACACTTCAGCTGAAGTATAACTTCAGCAGAATCCATTCTTCTTCGGCAGATACTTCAGCAGATCCAGTAGATTACCGTAATTCCCAACAATCCTCCCTAAACGGAATTTGACTAGGTTAAGTTCCAGTTTCCTTGATAGATCGTTAATACTTTTGAGGATTGTACCATCTTATGACAAAATTTCCACACCATATCCTCCCCATATCTGAAACACTTCTAAGCTATGAAGGTCCATATTCTTGAGCCAAAAAACTTCTCATTAAGAGGATTTCATTCGAACATCAGCAGCAAGATTCAGAAGAAGGACATCTCTATGATGACCTGAAACTGTTATACACCGATCTTTGCAGCAACATATGACATCATGTACATCAAAACATATAAGTTTCATACTATTCTCATCACTTCCAGGTGTGTTAACTCCTGTGAGAGGTGAATCATTGAAAATAATGAGTTTGATGTCTCTTTACCAATAGCCATCACTACTGGAGTAGCCATATGTTTGAGTTCGAAAACTATGGTACATTGATAACCATCTGATTTATTGGCAAACCGGCAACCATATAAACGGATTTGACTTGTCTTTACCTGTAGCCGTTTGCTCAGGACTAGTCAATTCTTAGTATTGGTGAATTGAGAACCAAATATGGATTCAGTTGCCTTTACCACATGCCATATACATGTGGGCTAGCCAATTCTTGGATTCCAAAAAGGAATAGACCATGGTGAATTGATGACCATACAACCCTCAGCAGTGAAGCATGGGTGGTTGTAGACCCTATGATTTTGAGCAAACCATTATAGCTATCAACAGATTTGTTGTGTCTTTACCAAAGCTGTACCCTTTGGACTAGCCAACTCTTTGACATACACAAGGTATATCTGGTGAGTTAAAAACCATCAAAATTGTACAACAAACAAACGCATAAAAGTTATTTTTTTTTTTTTTTTAACTAAGAATTTGAAAAATAACATAGAAATTGACAAATAACACAAACTAAATGTAACAAAACAAGGTAGTGCAGAGAGTACCAAGTACCATGATTAGGATGAGGATGAGGCCTATTGCTGTTGTAGAAGTTGAGTCTTGATTAAACCCACCAATGTTGAAGCAGACAGTCTTTCATTGCCTAATGGTTCGGAGGAATCTCTAGTTTCGACTAAGCATCCTTTCCATAAGTCTCTTAGGCAATGGATACTTTCTTTCAGCAAGCATACAGCATAATGATTCCACCTTTAGTCTCAAGCACATGCACACGAGGAGAGGATAGAATCTCCGGCGCAACCTTCCACCGATGTGAGTTCTCCCAAATGGAATGTGCTTTACTATTGGGAGAATGAGAGTTTAACAGGACTTGAAGATCTCCCGGTAAAAACATCCCAGAACCTTGTGGTTCCTTGTTGCAGTAATGGGTGGTAACACGAGTGTACAGAGAAAGCAAATCCGCCTGTCTACCAAGTGTAGAATTTCCTTCAGAAAGGTGAATTCCATTGAAGTGCAGTCCCTTCGATGAATGACATTCATCTCATCATCCTTCAGTTTCCAATCGACCAACACATTTTGATCTCCTTCAGGAAAATCAGCAGCAGAACCCTCTATTATGAAAGTTGAGTCATCAGCTTCAAGATCCAAGGGAGATCTTTTGGCCATTCTCTTCTTCCTCCTACCAGGCTTATAGATTTCTCCAGAGGGAGCATTTGCAGTTTGAACATTTGTGGTAAGACTTGAAGAGGTAGAGGGAGACTTAGTTGGAACTCCTTCACGAAGTGCATTCATCCTGTGAAGCATCTTTATCGCCCTTTTTGTTTTTCTTTCAGCGAGATCAGCTTCCTTAAATTGAGAGTCTTCTTGCGTGTCAACGATTGCCACAGATGAAGTGGGAGCTGATACATCCGGTGCTTCAGGAGAATTGGTAGCTGGTTCAGCAGATGGACCTTTGTCAGTAGAGGAAGCAACTTCAGAAGTTGCTTCAGCAGGAATGACTGGAGACGTCTCCTTGGGTGGAGCATCATCAGACTTGAGTCTTTTGGCTTCTTGAGCAACTTTAATCCCAGCAATCCTTTTCAAGTTGGTAGAAGGTGCTGAAGATGATGATTTGTTCCCCATGATCTGTTTATATTTGCGAACCAGGACATGATCAGGAAAAGCCTTAACTTGTTTCATTGTCAAGCCGTGAGTTGTACATCGAGCATTGATTTTTCACCACCATTCTCATTTCAGATTTAGTAGGAGGTTTCTCTTTGTTCTTCTGAGCTTTGATGGCTCTCCTTTGTGCAATAGCTTCTTGCTTCCTTTGTCTTCCCTGAGCCATCATTTGCTCCACATAATTGTCACTATGGAAATCTCCACCTAGTATACTTTGAGCAAGAGAAGGTCTTGAAATGACTTGATGAGTTAGAACATCCCAGTGTTCAGCAGGCATCTGAACCCGCATTGCATCCAGTTCTCTTCTTCTCTCAGGAGTTAAAGATGAAAAGTCCTCTGTTTCAAGTTGTTGAGCCAATAATGCACTTTTCTTTGACTTTTCAAACTCAGCCAATCTACTTGCTTGTCCTAGTCTTTCCTCCTCACTTACCAGGTTTGGACCAAGCTCATCTTCAGTTATTACATCTTTCCCTTTATCATCAGATTCTTAACATGCTCATCTTCGCCATATCAACGAAGGGAACCTCAGTAGAAATACCCAAGTCAACTGTAGGAGTAACATGTTGATGCAGATTATCAACTGAAGTGGTTATGACAACATCATCAGAATGATCTGTTGAAGGTGAAGGGCCTGTTGGTTCTTGAACAGATGAAGATTGACCATGATCCAACGATACATCCTCCGTTTGCATATCAGTAGATTCAGCCTTGTCAACACCTGGTTCCTGTGAAGCTTCAGAAGAAACCTTACTTAAATAAGATCTCTTTCTTCTTTTGTAAAGAACAGGTTCCTTCTCCTTTGAGGAAGTAGCAACTAATGATGAAGGATCATTGAGAGACACATCAGCCAACATATCAAGAGATCCAAACTGAGGTACTTCTTGTTCTTCATCAGAAGAAACCACAAGCTTCCTTTTGGAGCCCCCTTCAAGTTTGTCTTCTAATTCCTTGACTTGATTCTGCAGTTCTTCAATCTTACTATCAAGAGAAGACTTGGTCTCTGCAAGCTCCTTTTTCAGACTAGACACCTCAGCAGCATACCTGTTGACAAGAGCGTAGACAGATGAGAGTGTAATATGGTCCTCAGCTCCACCAGCAGATTGCTCTGTGGTAAAGGGAGCATCATTGGACCTTTCAGTAGAATCATGGTCATGCTCAAAGTGAGGAAGATCTTCATTGAGAGGATCCCTAACAGGACTTGGTGTGGGTAGTCTATTAAGATCAGACTCAACATGAGTAACTTGTGTGGGTGATGAACTGGGACAAGGTGGCTGGTCTGGAGCAACATGAGTTGCTTCAACAGTTGAGAGGGCCCTCATCAAAGTTAAATAATGGATTACCATCAGTAGCAACAGGTGAAGAAGGAGGATTATTAGCCACATTCTCCTCATCAGCAGCCTCATTGCCTTGGGGCAACATGCTGCAAGTAAGGATGATGTTCCCCCTGAAAGTTAGTTCTCATGGATGCAAATAATTTAGCAGTTAAAGCACCTATGGGATAGAAGGATTGGGCTTGTGTAGTGGTGTCTAAAATCATTTGCAGAAACCTTGGGTACATTAAAAACTTAGCCTTTTTCCTTTGAAGATTTTCAACCATGTTTTCAAAAATGTACTTAGAAAAATTGTAAGTTGCCCCTTGGGAAAGACACACAATACCATATCCTAGTTGGGTAGAGAACTGGTCCCATCCTCCTGACTTGTTGCTTATGCATTGAAGCAGCGTGTGAACCAGGAACCTCCACTTTGGGCAAAGTTCCTTCTTTAGCCACATATCAGTTCTTGTACCTCGATAGCCAATTGCTCTTAGTCCAGTAGCACTTCTTCCGATTAGAGTGAAATTCTCCATCAGCATCTTCCAAGCGAAGCTTCCTCCTAATTAGGTCCTCTGTCACAATGTGCTTTGTCCCATCAATCACACCCTAATCTCTCTCGGTCCTCTTCTCCCAGATTCCCAAAACCGAGTAACTAGTGATTCATATATCTCATTCGGAGAATGAGTTAGAGCATAACAAATCTTGGACCTTTTCAGGAATTCCACCATTGGTTCGTACAATTCATATCCCTTACCATTTCCCAGAAATGCAACTTTGTTGTGATCATTTTTAAATTCAAGAGCCATGAGGGATTTAGGGTTATGTTTCTTGAAATGGTGAGTGTTTGTGGATGCAGGATGAGAGGGAATTGGTTTGTTCTGAAGAGAGTGATGGTGGAGTGATAGTTTTTTGCCCAAAATATAGTCAAGGAAAATAGACCGTTTGGTTGACCGTCGCTTACGTGTATTTCATCTTTGATCAAACCCCAAAATAACGCTTCAGCAGAAACATACGGTCAATCTGCTGAAGTAATATACTTCAGCAGAAACCATCAAAGATAAGAATATCTTCGGTAAGTTTCTAGAGTTACTGTGCCACCTACTCGCATTAATACTCATTGAACCTCGAACCCGTCTATAAAATGATCCCAATGTATACTCATCTCTTCATCAAAGATCCCCAAATATTTACCACAAACCCTTGATCAAAAATAAACCCCAATTAACCAAATTGAACCATGAATACCAAACCTGAGATCATAGATCTCACAACATCTTCTTCAAAATCCTCTTCATCATCATCAAGTGGTGATACAAACCCATGGCCATATTACTTTCCTCAACCCTATCCACGACCAAATAAATCACCCTTTCTCCCTTCTTCAGAAGATAATAGTGTAGTGAATCCAAGTGAATCTGGCGATGATTCGATGACTCCTATAAGGAGGGAACATCATACTCCCAACCTCCAGCACCTTGGCCTCAACAAAGGCCTCGTGCCAGGAATCCGCCACTCCCTAAAGATAGAGAGGTGGATCTTGGTCTCACTAGCCATCTTTTGGTGCATCAACACACATCGTATAAGAGAAGGGCTTAAGGAGGATGGATGGATTGCATTTTGGTTGAAATGCATAGATGAAGCACACAGGAGACGTTATTTTTCTCCATCATCATGTGTGGTCATCGTCATCATCAACGTTTTCATCAAGCCATCCTCTCCATTTTGGTCCTTAGCATCTTCGTCGTATTGGTCATGCATATCCAGCCATCGAGATAGACGGAATGGGTGGTTCTGCAAGACCCACGAACGCATATCCAGCATCTAATGCATATCCAACATTCACTTAGATGTTGGAATAGATGATATGTACTAGATTAGGATTAGCGTAAGTGTATAGCTCGTATCTTGAAGATGCATTTGTAGTAGTTTGACTTTTGTAAGCTAGTAAGTCTGTAAACTGTCTTGAATGAATGAAAGAACAATTTGACTTCAATGTCTTTTCTTCAGTATTATAACTTCAGTGGAATCAAATTGTTTGCTTCAGTACTTTTAATTTCAGAAGAAACAAGCAACAATCTTTTAGCTATCTTGACCATATACCAATGAACCACACTTGATGAATTTGATCTTGATCATGGAATAGACAAAATGCAATACAGACAACTGCAAAACAGACACAAAAACACACAAGAACAACATAAAGACAAACAAACTAAAGAATTATTAGAAAGTTAGTGTTAGTAAACAAAATAACACACAAAAATGTACACAAAAATTATGATACACAAAAATTATGCAGAGTTTGCACAAATCCTCCCCTGAGGCATATGCCTCCCCTGAGGCCTATGCCTCCCCTTAAACTTTGCAGTCAAGGGTTTAGCATTCCAATATGGACCACAAGGTGTTGAAACCTTGGTCCATCAAAAGCTTTCGTTAACAAATCTGCCACATTATCATCCGTATGAATCTTAGCCACTTTTATCAAATGTTTTTCATATGCATCTCTTATAAAGTGGTGCCTGATTTCAATGTTTTTTGTTCGACTGTGAAAAACTGGATTTTTGACAATGCAAATGGTACTTTGATTATCTATATTAATTGTTGTGTTCATGAAGTTGTACCCATAGTCCAACAATTGGTTTTGAATCCAAAGGACCTGTCCACAGCAATTTGCTGCAGCAACATACTCTGCTTCAGTAGTTGAGGTAGCCACAATGGTTTGTTTCTTGCATTGCCAAGAAATCAACCTCTTGCCAAGAAATTGGCAGCCTTCAGTTGTGGATCTTCTATCCAGATTGGCACCAGCATAATCACTGTCACTATATGCTTCCAACTTGAAAGGAGATTCTTTTGGGTACCAAAGGCCTAAACGAGGTTGTCCTTTGAGGTACTTAAAGATCTTCTTGACAGCATTGAGATGGGAAGTAAGTGGAGTGACTTGATGTCGAGAACAAACACTCACAGCAAAAGTAATATCAGGTCTTGAAGCCGTTAGATACATCAATGAACCAATCATGGACCTGTACAGATGAACATTCACAGGTAGATCTGGTTCATTATTTGCTTTTGTCTTTGGAGCTTCATAAGGTGTTGTGGCAGTCCTAACACCTTCCATACCAAACTTCTTCAAAATGTCCCTCACATATTTATCTTGACAGATAAAGATGCCATCTTGTTTCTGCTGAACTTGGAGACCCAAAAAGAAAGTAAGCTCTCCCATAGCACTCATCTGGAATTCTCCCTTCATTAGTTCCTCAAATTCCCTGCACCAAGCTTCGTTTGTGGATCCAAAAATAATGTCATCCACATAAACTTGCACAAGAATGATGTCTGAGTAATTCTTCTTTAGGAACAGAGTTTTATCAATAGCACCTCTCCTATAGCCATGCTTCAGCAGAAAGGAGGACAGCCTAGCATACCAAGCTCTAGGTGCCTGATGTAAACCATAGAGAGCTTTGACAACCTTGTAAACATGATTTGGGTTATCTGGGTCTTCAAATCCCTTGGGTTGAGTGACATAAACCTCCTCTTCAATCTCACCATACAGAAAAGCACCTTTAACATCCATCTGATACACCATGAAACCCATGTAAGAAGCATAAGCCAAAAAAATGCGAATGGCTTCAACTCTAGCAACAGGTGCAAACACTTCATCATAATCAATCCCTTCCTCTTGTCTGAAGCCTTGAGCTACTAATCTTGCTTTGTTTTTTATCACAACACCCCGAGCATCTCTCTTATTCTTCAAAATCCACTTTGTCCCAATGGCATATTTGCCATCGGGAGTGGAACCAAGATCCAAACCTGCTGATTGTGAAATTGTTGCATCTCTTCTTGCATTGCTTCTAGCCAGCGTGAATCATTAAGAGCTTGAGAAACACTTGTTGGTTCCACTTGAGAAAGAAAACAAGCAAACAGACAATGCTTGAAGTCTGTGTGATTGTCTCTTTGTTGATTGGAGACATAAGAGAGAAATGCAATCTGTCCAAAGCGAGGACTAGTTATAGCCCTTCGAGTTCTAACAGGTGCCATAAGATCACCTATAATGTTGGATTGAGGATGAGCAATATTGATCCTCTGAGTAGCAGTGGGGTTGACTTCAATGGATGAATCAAGATTAGTGATAGTTGGTTCAAACTCAGTATCATAAGAAGGTGAGGTGAAGATGCCAGCTTTGGGTTGATGATTTCCAAGATCTGAGGGTCTTGGAAAGCGGGTATAAGGTTCTCCAAAGTCTGAAGACACTTGAGAAGGAACATGAGAAGAAACAGCATAGCCTTCAGCGGATTTGTGGATGGTAGGTGTGACAGAGTCAACTTCAGCAGAAACATGGTTTCTACTGACTCCTTTATTAGCAACCTCTCCATTCAGCTTCTCGCTTCAAGCTTAGCGCAAATTCTTGAGTCTGAAGCCTAGCAAGGTCCTCAGCATAATGTGATTCATCTTCATCACTTGAATCAGCAATATCCTTGGAGGTGGTACCTGCAATATTGTTAGGGGAGAAAGAAGGCACAAGTATGGGTTGTTCATCATCTTCAAACTCATTTTCAGAGTCATCATCCAAGGTATCTGCATTGTTAGTGGGAGACACTTGAGGACCTGCATTTTGGTTAGCTTGATGTCTAGTGTAACCCAAAAATAACAGTTAAGTAGTCAAGGTCAAAAGACCACGTATGACCCTGTCCTTGAACATCAGGCTTATCTTCCAAAATCTCGGTTCAAAGTCTCCTCTATCTTCTTGGCTTGCAAATTGTACACCCTGTATGCCTTACTATGAGTTGAATAACCCACAATATAACCATCATCAGCCTTCTCATCAAACTTTCCCAACGGATCACTGGTGTTTAGAATGGTCACTTGACAACCAAAAGGTTTTAGGTAGTGAATGACAAGAATCTTCCCAAAGAGAAGTTCATATGGTGTTTTGAGTTGAGGTCTAGTAATGGAGACCCTATTTAGCACATAGCACGCTGTGCCAACAGCTTCAGTCCAGAACATAGTAGGCAGTTTAGAGTCTGCAAGCATTGACCTAGCAGCCTCTATTAAGGTCCTATTCTTTCTTTCAGCCACCCCATTTTGTTGTGGGGTTCTTGGATTAGTGTAGTCCCTTTTTATACCTTTTGACCCACAAAGTTCTATAAGAACACCATTCTTGAACTCTGTCCCATTATCACACCGAATTCCCTTAACCTTTTTGTTCAACTGATTTTCAACGAGGGTGATGAATTCAGTCAGCACTTGAGATGTTTCATCTTTGGTTCTGAGAAAGAAAACCCAACAAAATCTGCTATAGCCATCAGTGATAACCAAACAGAAGTACTTATGATCAATGCTTCTGACTTGAGTTGGACCAAACAGATCCATGTGGAGCAATAAGAGGTTCGAAATGACGCTCATAGCATTGATAGCTTTGTAGGAGGCTCTGTGTTGTTTTCCTTTGTTGCATGCAACACAATTATGATCATTGGTGAAAACTTTGGAGGGAAGACCTTCAACAAGACCCATTTTTGAGAGTTTGTTTATGGTCTTGAAATTCACATGAGCCATCCTCCTATGCCATTTAGTAGACTCATCTAGGGATGCTTTAGCCACCAAACAAGTGAGGTCACCACCAGGTTGAACTTCATTAAGGTTAAATGTGTATAAATTGTGAGTTCGAGGAACTTTCAGCAGAATTGAAGTTTCTTCTGGGAGCTTGAAGTCTTTAGACAGCACAAGACATTCATTCTCAGAGAAGAGTACTTTGTTCTTGGTGTCACAGATTTGTGAAACGGAGAACAAGTTGAAATGCTGAAGTTCCTTAACATAGTACACATTTTCAAAATCCAGATGAGGTGTCCTTATGGTGCCTTTCCCTGTGATACTCCCATCACTTCCTCCAAAAGTCACATTGCCTCCTCCTTCTATAGGAACAAAATTGTGCATCATATCTTTGTTCCCAGACATTCTTCTAGAACAGCCACTATCAACAATACCAATATCTTTATGCTTAAGGGGATGATCCTACAAACAACAACAAAATATATACATACAGTTAGAAATCAAAGGAGATTCAAGTCATTACTGACTTGAACCTGCCTTATGGATCACAGGTTTAGGACATGAAGATCTAGAGGATCCACCATTGTTCTTGGTCCTCCATTGATGATTGGGTCCCTTGATAGTCCAAGAACAACCTGCTGAGGGCTTCACAGTAGTACTCCCATATCCCTTCCCAGTATACATAGAGTCAACATATGTAGGCCAATAACCATGATTAAAGAATGGGCTGGTTGGTTTCACATGAGGTCTGGCAACTGAACCTCTCCAATGAGAGTCAGTATTAGCTGCTTGTGGGACATAAGGTGGAATATTATTAACATTGGTCCACTTTGATTTATGTTTCTGCTGAGGAACACATGCACCCAATCTTTGCTCATAAAAATTACAATCCTTAATTAAATGAAATTTACTTCCACATACAAAACATGTCTTCTTCTTGGAAGATTTATTCAAATAGGGAGATGTTTGATTACATGCAGAAGTACTTAAATCAGAAACATTCAAGGAATTGTTTTTAACATACTGATTATGCAAAGTTGTAAAAGATAAATCTTCAAGAAACTTCTTGGAAGATGATTCCTCAGCAGCTTCCCTAGAAGGCTTGTAAGTATACTGGGGTGCAGGCTTGGGTGTAGGCTCAGGTGAGGGCTTGGGAAGGTCAGACTTCTCATTTGAATCACAGCTTTCATAGGAGATAGACCCTTGATCCGATGAATTGTCACTGTCAGAGCAAGAGACAAAGTCATTAGATGAAGTATCAGGATCTGGCAAGTCTTTTGACTTTTTGCCATATAGATGATGTGATCCATCAAAGTCAACAGTGATGGATAGGTCTATGGGAATAAATTCACCTCTAATAGGTCCAGGGACAGCATGCAAGTTACCTTCTTTTACAAAGTTAGCTAACCCTGCTGGTGTTGATTTACGACCATCATACCTAGCTTCAACTCCTACATACTTTTGAAAGCCTAAACCTAAGCCAGAGGTTACTGATTGACTGTTATAGATTTCTCTAGCCAGATTATCACCTGAAATTAACCATTGTTTATTCCTAGCTATTTCCTCAGCTACTTTTTCTTTAAGCTCTAGGTTCTCAGACACAGCTTCAGCCTTAGCTTTCTCAGACAGTTTTAAGTAATTATTTGCAACTTCTAGATCAAACTGTAACACTTTTATCTTTTCTTCATAAGCTATTTGATTCTTTTGAAACCATACCTTTTGTCTTTCTACTGTTTTTAATGCTAGTTTATGAGCTTCATTTTCAACATAGCATTCATCGAATTTAGGTTTCATAGCATCATACTCTTCTTTAAGTTCGTTGTATCTTAGACTACAACCAAATATACATTGTGTACCGAGATAGTCCCATCAAGGCAAACTGATCATGCCTTTCATCCAAAGTACACCTTGCCAGCAATCCAAGCTTATCAGTATCATGAGCTTCCTCATTCATAGGTTCATGTGCAGTCCAGTTGACATGTTCATCCATGGTGAGAAGGCTGCAGAAGCTCCGCTTCCTGCTGTTTCTGCTGATAGGAAATGTAGTTAGCTCCATCTCCACTCTTCCTGTCTTTGCATTCCCTTGAGAAATGCCCCATCTGATGGCAAGAGAAACACTTGACTTTTCTCCTGTCAAAGCGAGCTGGTTCCTTTCCCTTGAAAGCAAACTTCCTTCCAGACTTCTCTTCAAACCTTTTGATATCCACTGACAGCAATGCCACCTGCATTTTCAGTTTCATCTCCTCCATTTCAAGTGGGTCCAGCTGATCAAAGTCTTCATATGCAAGATACTGCTGAGTATCATAATCAGCAACAAATGAATGAAGAACATCCTCCATCACACTGCTAGTTTTAGTTTGAGAACATGGTGGAGTTGGACGAGTGGTATGTGGTGGAGTGGGAGTGCAAGATGATGATGGAAAATAGTTTGAACTAGGAGCTTGTACCATCATGTTGGAGTGAGATGTCCCAACAAAAGCTGCATGGCCAGAAGAAGATGTACGGTAGGGAGTTCTGACATCAGGTTCAAGAGTTCTGAGTCTGTTGTACAGCTCATCAAAGGTGAGCATGTCCAACCCGCCTTTAGCCTTGAGGGCTATACTTACATGTAACCATGATGGAGGCAAAGATCGCAGGAAATTTGAGTTGCAATCATCATTATCGGAGTTTTGCATTCACCTGGTTTAGCTGACTCAAAATCCTATGGAACCTGTCGTATCCCTTGTGGATACCTTCTTCTTCGGAGATATTAAAGTCTTGAAATTGTTGTCTCAGCATGGACTTTCTCATTCTCTTCGATTCTTCATTTCCACCGAACCTTGCTTTGAGAGCCATCCATATGTCCTTTGCATCATCCATATGTTGAAAATCACAAAGGTGATCTTCAGGAATGGCTTGAAGTAGAATAGTTTTTACTTTGTGCTCTCTCTGCATAGCCAGCACCTCTTCAGCAGTTTTAGGAGGAGCCATGATAAACTTCCCATCCCTGTCTGGAATCATTTTCTTTAGACTGTTTCCTTTCTTCACTACCTCCCACAGATTCCAATCAATATTGGAAATCCAGTTTTCCATCTTCATAGTCCAAAGATCATATTCTTCCCTTTTTAAATAAGGAAATTTACCATTACTGTTTGAAAGACTAAGTTGTTGCATGGAAGTGGTGTTGGTGTTGTTTGTGTTGGTGACTTCAGTTTCATTATCAGATCCAGGCATGGTGAGGGTATGTTTGGTTGTATGAGGGTGAGAATGGTTCTTAGTATCGTAGAGACTTTCCCGAGGCTCTGATACCACTTGTTGAGAACACAAAGACCTTGATAGATCTTAAGCACTCGGAGATCGTTAGTGTTGCCTATGTAATCACAAGCAAACTAATAGAAGATCTCTACAACTCGTATTCTTTAGCGGAATGAAAATACAAGTTATAATAACTAAGAACTCTTAGATCCTCTATGGATCTTTTTATTATTGAAACTCTATGTTTTGGAGATTTTTTAAGACTTTTAAAGACTTAGAAAAAACACTTCCTTATTACAAACTATTATGGTTCCTTTTATAGGCAAGAAACCCTAATCCCTCACGAGCATTTGCAACGTATGCTCCTAATACAAACATAAACAACGCATGCATCTAGACAAGCATGCAACTAATCATATTGTTTTACTAATCATATTGTTTATTCTGAGTAAGCTCTAACCAATACGGCGCCAACCTATACTTCATACGGCGCTGACTTTTCCTGCATACGGCCTACATACGGCGCTTATCTTTCCTACGTGGATTAGCACGTCAGCAATCACGATCTCTGCATTAACACTTCAAATAAGTATAACTTCAGCAGAATCCATTCTTCTTCGGCAGAAACTCTTCGGCAGATACTTCAGCAGATCCAGTAGATTACCGTAATTCCCAACACAAACTTACCACCACAACCCATACCCATCTCAACAATATGCTGAAAACACACACGCATCACAAACATATGATCAACATAACACACAACCAGATTTCAACCTATCTCAACAAAACCGAACACAACCACTTCAAAATGATCTTCAATACCAGTCTCAAGTGTATCAACAATACAATTCCCAGCAACACGACTCTCAACATCTAGATGATCAACAAACGCAGGATTCAAATAGTTGGTTTAATCGGTTTGGTTTTTAATAAAGTAGAAGGTTTATGTGACTAGTTAACAACTATTGGTATGTTCTGATTGTGTTGTAGCATCATGCTTTTCATTTTCAATTATCCAAGTGATGCTTGTTTTGTCTGTGTGTTTGAATTTTACAAGTGATGTTTGTATTGAAGAGACAATATTTGAGCATGTGTTTTGTGTAAAAATAGTTTAAAGTAACGAATTTACAAGTATGTAAGGCAATAGTAACATATCATTTTTGTTTGTGTATAAAAGTAATTGTGTTAAAATGGTTTATGAAAAATAAAAAAGGGTAAGATTTGACATTAAATCGGTGGTTATAAGTTTAATGACTTTTTTTATCAACAATTATATTAAAATATATTATTATTCGACAGAATTACTATATGGTTTAAATGACAAGAATTTTTAAATTTTTTTATAATTATTTTTGTTTATTAAAATAACAAGAATTTCTTTTATAAAAAGCCTCTAATATTTTAAAATGCAATATAAATAAATATATTGCATTGAACATTTCCGATTTATATGTACGTATAAAATGTCTAAAAAGTGAAACCTGTACCAATTTCATTAACTAAGTGTAATTTATTACATGAAACATGAGACGGAGTCTAATATAGACTTGTGATACATAACAATGTATATTACATTAAAGGGTGTCAAGTTGGTTATAACTTATTGAAACGAAAGCGTTAAAAAGAATACAATGAAACAATAATGGAACATGTAAGTTAACTCTTTGGGTTAATTCTCTAAACTCTGTTTAAGTTAGTAATTTCAACTTATAAGTATGGTGCCATGCATGGATAATAGAATAGAACTTTGAATACACAAGTAGTTTAATAATTTTTTCACAAATTAAACCCTTCAATCAAAACTTTGTTGGTGGGTATTCACATCCCCATTTAATTTGTCCATTTGAAATGTACTAGCAGGGTACCCGCGCAATGCGGCGGCGGGTACCCTATGACTAAATTTTGTGGCCAACAAAAGTTTTTTGTTTATACGTTTTTTCTAACAATAACTTTACGAATAAATGACAACTTTTAATTAGAATAACTATTAGAAATTGCAATGCAAACTATTTCATATACAAAATAAACATTAGGTCCAAATTAAAGAGAGTAACATAGGTAACATCTTAGAAACATAAATTAAAGATAAATGTCATTATAAATTTGACGTAAGATAAACTTTAAATATGCTATACAACAAATTTGTTTCTTAATATTATAAACATGTAACATTTTTTGTACATTTTAACCCCTACTTCTGCCTCCTACTAACTTCTACCACTTAACATGTGTTAGAAATATGAACAAGAATAATATAAAGCCGATAGCTAAAAAAGCTTTGTACAACTTTTATTGGCACAATCTAAATTAATCAAGAATATGTTTTATAAAATAAATTTAACAAAATTTACATCTTTTGTTGGCACAATACATATAGATAAAGCCTTGTATTCGAAGCCCAATATTAATTTCGGATGGAATTTTAATAAGAGCCCAACAATTGTCCAATATACCTAATATCCACCCTGACACCCTAAAATTACTCCCATTCTAACCCTTTTCTCACTGCAGTCACAAACCATACGCAGATCTGAAAAAACCATACGCAAATCTAAAAAAAAAAATCATCTGTTTTTTCTTGTTATTTGTAAAAATCATCCGTTTTAGTTGTGGTGTTTTTTTGTTTGAGCATAAGGGTTGTTGTTTGCTTCTGATTGAAAAAGCCAAGAGAAAGAGAGAATAATCTAAAAATGTAGTTTAGAGGAATGATGTTCATGGTGAAATAGATTTGAGGAGGTAAGTGTCCTTCGCTTTTAACATGATAGCTTTTAACATGTTCATGGTGAAATAGATTTGAGGAGGTAAGGGTTTTAGTTCAGGTTGTATTTTTTTTTTTTTTTTTTTTTTATAATGATATTTGCTTAAAAATATACAACCCGAGATCTTTCTTTCTTTTTTGATTCGTGTCTTTTTATGTTTGTTGTGGAAAAGAGTTGTTGTAGTCTTGCTGTCGTCCGTCTTTTTATTTTTCGAGAAGATAAATTGTTGTTATGAGTTGGTTATGGTTGTTGTAGTTGTTGTATGCACTTTCTTTATATTTCTTGTTGTCTGACTTTTGTTTTGGAGGTTGGACTTTTCTATAGTTGTTGAGGAGATGATCTGGGACATATTGATAGATGTTGTCGGTGGCATAAGGGTTTGTGCGGAGATGATC
>OU343220.1:84102635-84197495 GCA_910596185.1 Chrysanthemum makinoi | reverse complement strand
AATTCTTTTGATGTAGGCGAATTGATACTAGAATTAGTGGATACCAACCTTGAATTTCAAAACCCCCAAATCAATTTTAGAAAACTCTAACCTTTGCAAACCCTAGTTTTTGGTAAACACTTGATGAAGACCGAGTTTGAATCTTTCGAATTCACTAGAGATATAGGAGTTTGTTGAGGATGAGTTTGGTTAACTTCCTTCTTGGTCTTGGTTTGAAGCCAAATTTGGCTAGCTTCCAAAATCTTAGGTGAATCATAGACTTTACTCTAGATAGATAGATGTGAAGATATGTATCTTTTTGTGATTTCTCTTGCTCCTCTTTGATTTCGTATGAGTAGCAAACAAGCAGATCTAGAGGAGGATTGGGAAGACAAAAGCTTGCATGATTTTGGTATGAAAGAGGAAGATATGTTGGATGAACATGTTGGGTTATCTTTCTTTGGAAGATTCGGTCTTAGTGCATGAGGTCTAGAGTAGAGAGAGAGAGGTTGAAGATGAAGATTTGCAAATCTCATTTCTCTGCTTTTGCTTTTGTCGTGAGTGGGGAGAGAAGGACAAAGGGTGATATCTCAAGTTTTTATTTTTTATTTTTTATTTTTTTTTAAAGTGTTATCTTTTAAAAGTAATACATGTAAAAGAAAAATAATGTAAGTAAGAGTATATGTATATGTAATGTATACTTAGGATTTATTTGTGTACATGTACTTGTGTTACACATATATTTTAGTTGGGTTTGAGTATTATATAAGTTTTATTTAAGTGATAGTGTGTTAAATATTTTGTGTCCGTGATATTAAATTGTGACCAAGTATCATTGTTTGATAACTTTTATAACGTAGTATCTCTTATTGTTACGGTTCAAATACTTTTGATTTTGTAATATTCCATATCACGGACTTTTGTCGTTTGTTTTATCAAGTCCTTATCATAGTGTCGGTATGCGTGCAGTGTCGGTCACTGGAGTAAACGAGATAACCTCTCGTCTTGCAATTTAATCACAAAGCAAAATGAAATGAAATATTCATAAAGAGATATTTATGCAAAAGTGATGCAATAGTCTATAGTATGCGAGTTAACTACTCAAATGATCAGGTAAAGCTTATGCATGCTTAATGACTTATGCTTAGAAATAATAAATTTCTAATTATCAGTTAAATTTTAGTGAAAATTTACCGTGTGTCACACACGTGGTTCAAATCTATACACCATCTCTATCGAAGATATGATGAAGTCTTCTCCAATTTGCTTGTTGTCAAAGGCTTCGAAAACAAAGTCATGGTTATGGCATCGTCATCTCAATCACTTGAACTTTGGCACCATAAATGATCTCTCCAAAGGACTTAGTTGTAGGTTTACCTAGACTAAAGTATGAAAAGGATCATCTTTGTTCAGGATGCCAATTGGGAAAAAGCAAGAAGTATGCCCACAAACCTAAACCTACAAACTCACATGAAGTTCTTCATACAATTCACATGGATTTATGTGGACCCATGAGAGTGCCGAATATCTTTGGGAAGAAATATGTGTTAGTTGTGGTTGATGATTACTCTTGATTCACCTAGGTTAAGTTCCTAAGGACAAAGGATGAAACTCAGATATCATCATCAAACTTATCAAACAAATGCAGGTTCGACTTAACAAAACTCAGCGTAATCATCCGAACGCACAATGGAACTGAGTTTGTTAATAAACAACTTAGTGAGTTTTATGAAAGTGTTGGAATCAGTCATCATAGAAGTGTTCCACTAACCTCAACGTAGCAGGTAGTTGAAAGACTAAATCGAACTCTTGTGGAAGCCGCAAGAACAATGCCATTTGCTCAAAGGTTCCAATGTTTCTTAGGTCAAGTCATTGCCACCGCATGCTACACTCAAATTGATCCCTAATTCATAATCGCTCATGGAAAAATCCATATGAACTTGTCCATAATAGAAAACCTAATCTCTCATTCCTTCGTGTGTTTGGTGCATTGTGTTATCCAACTAATGAGGGCTAAGACTTAGGAAAACTTAAAGCTAAAGCGACATTGAGTTTTGTAGGATATGCACCAAACAAAAGGATACCGAATCTACAACAAAAGAACCCAAGTATAATGGAAACAATTCACGCGTTGATGAGCTTCCGGTCCAATGGCTCCAGACAAACCAGTTCAGTACTCAAGATCTCAACTTTCATCAAGTAGTCCTACGCTTCTACTCGCTTCAAATCCTCACCAAAGAACTCCTTATGTACCTCCATCTAAGATGATTTAAAGAAATTGTTTGATCCAATGTTTGATGAACACTATGAGCCAAATGCTAATGAAATGTCTATTCCATCATCGAGGTCGCCCTATCCCTCGTAATGAAGTCAACCCTTCTCGTTTCAATATCATTAAGCCAAGAAGCCACGCCGATCACACCTCATCAACAAATCATCAATCATCGAATGTACATCATGGAATTGTTTCTGGTACCCATGATGAAGTTAATCCCTTTGCTACTCCTGAAGATGCTCCATTTGAAAACATATTTTCCTCAATCATCGTAACCATCTTCATCGAGACATCAACTCGCTACGCCGCTTCCTCAACAACCCATGAACACATTAGAAAGTGGACACATGATCATCCATTGGACAACATCAATGGAAACCCTTCTCGCCCAAGATCTACACGGAAACAACTTAAAACCGATGCCTTATGGGCTTCTTCAACTCGTACTCTCTAAGGTCGAACCAAAGATGTTAAACTCGCCATGAATGAAAACAAAGCTAGTTCAATGCCATGCAAGAAGAAATTCATGAGTTTGATCGATTTGATGTATGGGAATTAGTACCGCCCGTGATTGTATGATCATTGCGCTAAAGTGGATCTTCAAAGTGAAACTTGATGAGCATGGTGATGTTTTAAAGAATAAGGCTCGATTAGTTGCAAAAGGATACCGGCAAGAGGAGGGTATTGACTTTGAAGAATCATTTGCCCTATTGCTCGACGAGGCAATCGTAATCTTTTGGCTAATGCCGCAAGTAAGAACATGGTAGTCTATCAGATGGATGTAAAGATGGCGTTTCTTAACGGAGATCCGAAGAAGTCGATACGTCACCAACCCGAAGGCTTTGTGAATCCAGAGCATCCAACTCACGCCTATCGCTTGAAGAAAGCTCTTACGGTTTCAAGCTCCAAGGGCATGGTATGATACGCTATCAAAGTTTCTTCTATCTACCGATTCAAAGAAAGGAGCATTGATCCGACATTGTTCACCGTAAAGTCGTGCAAACATTTAATTCACGTTCAAATATATGTTGATGATATTATTTTTGCCTCAACTGACACCAATGAATGTGATCATTTTTCAAATGAAATGGGTTCCAAATTTCAAATGTCAATGATGGGACAAATGTCATTTTTCTTGGGATTACAAATTTCACAAAGTCCCGGAGGCATTTTTATAAATCAATCTAAATATGCAAATGAGATTTTAAAGAAATTTGGATTTGATTCTAGTGACCCTGTTAACACTCCCATGATTGAGCCGCACTAAATCGAGGACCACTCGTGGATCATGGTAGACCAAACGAAATATCGTAGTATGATCGGATCCCCTCAAGTACCCCACGACCGCGAGACCGCACATTATGTTCGATGTTTGCATGTGTGTAGATATCGTGCTAAGCCTACCAAAAAGCACCTTGAAGTGGTTAAACGGGTCTTTCGGTATCTCCAAGGAACCATCAATATGGGAATTTGGTACCCAAAGGACACCGGTATGTCACTAATGTACCTATGCAGATGCCGATCATGCGGGATGTCAAGATACACGCCGGCACGCCCGAGGTGCCTTGCTTCGGGTGATAAGCTTGTGAGCTGGTATTCAAAGAAGCAAATGAGTACTTCTATTTCCTCTACAGAGGTCGAATACATAGCCATGTCATCTTGTTGTGCTCAAATCCTATGGATGAGATCCCAATTATCTGACTATGGCTTTGAATTAACAAAATCCCTCTCAGACTGTGGATAATAAAATGCTATTGCTCTCTCATGCAACAACCTTCAACACTCAAGCAAAACACATCGACATTCGACATCATTTCATCGTGAGAGTAGAAAATGGTGTGGTGGAACTTTATTTTGTGAGGACCTAATACCGCTAGCGTACATCTTCACCAAAGCTCTTCCTAGAGAACGCTTGAGTTTATCCTCCACGACTTGGTCTAAAGAGTCTTCAACTGGAAACACTTAAACGTCTTCAAGATGAAGAAGAGGAGTAAAAGGTCTTTCTTCATCCATATCTTGTAAATATTTATTCGAAAAGCAAAATACAAAATTTCAAAACCTTCAAAAAACAAATAGAAAAATATAAAACCTTCGAAAAATCCATAAAAATCTGAAAAATCTTGAAAATTTTCAAAAAATATTGTCATTTTGTCATGTTTTTCTCTATTCGAAAATATCTACGGTCTTTGTGTTGTCATTCAAAAAATGACACGGGACTTTAGATATTGTTCGAATGTTCTTAAAAAAAATAAATAAAATAAAATAAAATAAAAAATTGGGAGAAAGTGAAACTATGTTTTATTGTTATTTCAGGCAATAACCCGTTTTTCAAAGAAAGAACAGAGCCATGCTTTATCTTGTTTTTCAAATCTCATTGTCTGATTCTTTAAAACAATTACTTACCATCTAATGAAAACTAATTGCTTTGTTAAATAACTTGAACTCTATTTTTGAAAATCATCTGGACTTAACTTTTGTCAAAATATCTATCTCTCAATCAACAACTTATGTCATTGATTGAGGGGGAGAATGATTTCAATTAAATCAAAAGGTTGTTCGACATACAATTGTTTTCAAAAAGATAATCATGCATGTTTAATCAATGGAGTGTAAAGTCTCAAAATCCGATCCTTATCAGTTAAAATGTTCTCATAATCAAGTCACAATTCTCCTCGAAAGCTTTCAAAATCAATTTAAATCTACAGAGATCACAAATCTCAAATGATTTGAAAATTGTGATCGGGGGAGAATTGGTGATTTAAATTGGAATTAAACTGATAATTTGATAAATGGCTTCGTAAGTGTTTAGCAAGATTTCCTCCCCACATGTGCCAAACGATTTCAAATTTTCCATGCACATGTTGAGGGGGAGCATCTATTTTAAACCACAAAGAATTGAAACGTGATTGATTTGTTTCTCTAATATGTGCAAAACTGTTTCAAACCTCGAGGCATATATTGAGGAGGAGCAAATCTATGAAAACCTCATCCTTCCGTAATATGTTTTATCTACTTGATTTGATCAGGGAAGTGATGTTGATATTTTTTAGAAAATGGTAATCAAAGAAGTTAATTCTTCATCTTGCCTCCGTGTGCCAAAATGATTTCAAATACATGAGGCACATGTTGAGGGGGAGCTCTGTTTCTACAATTATCAAAAACCATTCAGGTACAAAATGCTTTGACAATATATCACAAGTATCTGAATTGATTTTCAAATGGTTTTCAAGTGATGTTATAGTAGAGGATGATAGAGTAAAAGTGTATGAAAAAAAATCGAAAAAAAAAGTGTGTGAAAAAAAATTAAAAAATAAATAAATAAAAAATGAAAAAATGATGAAAAAACATACGGCTACCATCCTACATCTATCTTTAAATTTATGTTTGTTTATTTCAATTTATCTAGAGTTTAGAGTGTCGAGTCTTGGCTTAGCAACGCCATTCTTCGCATGCTTGTAACATAAAGATTTTTGACTTGCCACCACTAAATCGCCTATCCCACCAAACCCTTTGTTTCCCTACCGTAACCCTAACGTTACAACCCTTTAAAAGACATCTTGGATAGTTTTTCCTAGGTGCTTACGCCAAAGCGATGGAGGTTTGATCTAGTCTCAAGCCTATGGTAATCTATGTACTAGGACCGGTTAATGAGTGTTTATCTTACATTTCCAACTTGTTATATTTCATATACACCCGAGAGATGTGAGTATCCAAACACCCCATGTGAGGTGCTAGTATGTAATTTCCATGCTTGTTATGACTTTTGCGGGGCTTATATGTGTTGTGAATCGTTCTAAACTAATGCTTCATGACCCCTAACTTATAAATTAATTGGACAAAAGCACATTTGCTTGAGGACAAGCAAATACCAAGTGTAGGGATATTTGATAAGGATTTAAAAGGTACCTTTTGAGGGGTCATTTAAGCCCTTAAATGATCACTTTTGTATCCGTTATTACTTAATTTCGTTCCTTTTCACTTTTTAGGTCTCTGGAAGGCAAATTGCTGGAATGACACTTATTCGACGAAAAGGCGAATATAATGAAGAAAATGGCCAAGGTCAAGAATCGAGACACTCAATCTGCGAATTGAAAGGGACGGCTTCAGGTCTTATTTGTGACGCCGCGCGACACATCTTGTGACGACTCAGAGCAAATTGACATTTTCAAGTGACGCATCAGTTTAAAAGAAGACGTAAAGGTACGGCCTAGATTGATCCAGACGGCGCAGCATCGAAGGCAACGGTGTCACGGGCATAAGGTGCGCACATCATCAGAGTTGACGTGGCCAAGACGAAACCCTAATGGCGGGAACAACGGCGCCACAATTAAAGAGTGACGCCGCCGCAGCTTGTAACACTATATATAGAATCCAATTTTTCAGCTTTTAGAGAGGTAGTTTTGTGGAGTAAAACCTAAACCGAACCAAGGCCGCTTTGTACTGTATTTTAGGGTTTCATACCCTATTTTACATCAAGATAAGTGTTTTACTTCATTGATTCAATTATGTCTTCAATTGAGTGTGTGTATGCTTGCATGTTCTCCATGTCCGGCTAATTTACTTCTGTGTTTGCTTAGGTAATATGAAACCTAGTTATTGAATATTGATTGGTTGTCTCTTATCTTAATTGTGATTGACCTAGTATTGTGATAGGTCATTAATCTTTGTTGAACCTTAGCATATAGTTACTAGTGGAATTGTAGGTTAAACATCCAAAGAATACCTTAGTGTTAAGTTTATGAATCATAGAGATTTCGTAGTCATTAACCTTTGGTAGCTTCAAAGAGTTAGGGATAAACGCATACCCTACGACCTTAGAAACACAACGCGTTAAGAATAAGGACGTGACAATTCAACCATCAATAGGAAATAACTAGTGAGTAATAAAATCTAAGTAAACACATTTTTAAACTATCATACGAGCACACAACAATAGACATAGACTACCCCTAGCTTAGTTAATTAGATTAGATAATAGTAGAGTAATCGGTAGAAATACCAACCCCAAATCCAAACCCCGAGATTCGTATCTTTCCATTTTCTAAAAAAACATAAAAAAGATAAAAAAAAATAATTGTTAGCCTTAATAGTTTTTATTAGAAGTGATGGTCATTCACATTTAGGAACTTTGTAACGTGTGTTAGATATCATGCTAGAATAGTCAAAGGGCTCATGGATTGGGCTAAGCTAAATGGTTAGACGTTTAGTTAAGTTAGCCTTGTATAAGTTCATGTAACCCAATCCATGTCCAAGCCCATACAAAGCCCATGGCCAAACCTTAGGGCATCATCTCTCTTACTATAAATACCCCTCAAGTATGTCATTTGAGGGGTGTGCTTGAGTGTGTGTGTGTGTGTATTTTTCCTTGAAGCAATATACAACTTATTGTTTTCATCTTCTTTCCTTTATCTCTCTAAATACATACGAATTCATATTCAAGTCACCAAGTTCTTCATCTTTTCCTTTCCTATTATTTACGCATAAAGTGTTGGTTTAACGAGGTATACTTGTGTTCGTTAAGTGGGTATTTGTGATAAGGTTGATATATCTATGGTCCTAACAATTGGTATCAATTGCCTAACAATGGTTTAGGAGTTTTTGTGTTTGTTTTGAAGTTTTGGTAAGATACGCGTTAAGCTCACGTTTTACATCTTTGATACGCATAAAGCTTTAATTTTGCACTTAAAAATTCAAGATTCTTGTGGTTTAAGGTTTATTTGGTGCTAAAGTTTCGCTTTTGCAAAAGTTTGAAGCTTTACGTGTTTTTCTTCATTTTTGAACACGCTTGGTTCAGTTGGTCATTTCTACTCGTAACTTTTCTAAGCACTTTGGGTGAAAAAGGTCAACATTTTTTGGGTTATTCGAAGTGTTTTAAGGCTATCCGCAAGAGAAATCGTTTGAATCGTTGGAAATTTCTTACGAGTAGAAGTCAAAAAGTCAAAACCCTAGTTTTCTACTCATAACTTTTCGGTGAAGAATCTTCGAGCTATAACGTTACCTGCTTCCTCACTTGGATAAGTGTGGAACACTTCGACTTGTGGATATCTCTTACTTTGATAGTGTAAAGGATTTTTGGGCAAAACCCTAATCTTACGCATAAGCTTAGACTTACGCGTAGATTACTTTACGCTTAAGTATTTATCCTACGCCTAAGCCTTGTCTTACGCATAAGCTAAATCTTACGCCTAAGTTTTCCTACGCCAGAACTTTAAGTCTACGATAAGATCCTACGCCAAGGAATCCTACCTAAGATCCTACGATAAGATCTCTACTCGCTAAGCACCAACTCTACTCGTAACCTCGCTCTCTACCCTAAGCTTCCTACGCATAAGATCCTACTGTGAACCATTTCACTGTAATCTCTGTCTACCAAGCTCTTTCTACGCATAAAAAAAAAAAAAAAGTTTTGCGGAAAACTTGAGTAAAATTTAATTTTTGAGGAGACCAAACGCTCAATTTTACGAATTCAAATTTTTGTTTAATCAGGAAAATTTTGGTCAAAAATTCAAATTTTGGGCCTAAATTCAAATTTTCGGTCAAATTTAGCGTCAAAATTGTCATAACTCAAAATTTTCATACGACCTTAGAATTGATTTTTATAGTTAATTTCAAATTTTGGGTAATTTTTTGAACCAAGGTTACGAAAATGCACTTTCTAAAAACCTCAAACGGCAATATCTTCATCAACACAACTCCTTTATCGTTGAATCGATCCTACATCAACTTTATCACATACCTTCATCAATGGCAACTCTGGCGATCGCCTCATAATCGCTTAAAAGGATTCTTCAATGAAGAAAACATCATCCACTACACCAAATAACAACAACCAATGGATTTCATCATATAATCCGCAGTTTGCTCAACCGAGTATGCATATGGGTCAAGAAGGACAAATGGTTGATGTTATTGGGAATCAAAATGGATTTGCTACGTATAGATGGGGAATCGATGCAATATGCGTGGCGCTTGATGAAAATCGAGGAGTCGACAGAATCGTAATATGGGATATCAAAATGGGAATAATCGTTATATGACTTCGTTCATAATGCTACTCCAACCTCAAAGCCATGATTCAGGATATTCAATGCAAAGTGTCAAACCAAGGATATCGTCTCAAAAGCTCAAGTACATGTTGTTGTTAGTGAGAAGAAGAGTCGGAATTGAGTTGATGATGAGGAATACTTAATTCATGAATCCAGACGAATGATAAATCAAACGCATAAGCAACCTCCAGGTCATACATTCAATCACAGGACACAACATCAAGCTTATACTTTTGATACACCTCCCGCCTATGACACGATCCACTCAATGAGGTACCAAATTATAGTAATGTTGCTAATTGCTTACTCATGAGAGCCACATTCTGTGTCTCCCGAACCTTATTATGACACATATGTGGGAGAGCAAGTTAATAGCAATATTAACTCAAACCCATATATGGATCCTAATGGAGTCAAGTTGCACGAATGGTGCTAATGATGAGGAAACCGTGCTACTTTGAAACATTAATTAATCCCTGTGGCATTGAAAATTGAAAAAGTGAGTAAGGTCAATCGCCAAGTTAAGGCCGCAAATGTTAAATTGACCATCGAGCTTGAGTTACAAGGAGCACGCCAAAGCTTTTGAATTTCATACTAACAAAATGTCCGAATTAGAAATTGGTTATCAAGATTCTGTGTTAAGAGAAAAACAATTGAAACTCAAGTATGACACACTTGATGTGAATTTGAACTTGAAAATAAAATCTTTAAACAAGGAAATTTCTGATCTAAATGACCAACTTTCTAAACAAAAATCACTGTTTTCTGATCTTGAATGATTCTCTCTTCGAAGTTTTGGAAAATTTGAATGATTCTCTCTTCGAAGATGTTCTGACTACTGATATTATGTCCATTATTTTGCAAACATATTCTGTTGGAGATCATGAAAGACTCTACCGAGACCTCCACAATTGTTTCAAAATATGAAAAAGCTCTTGAAAAACTTGAAAAAGAAAACGTGTCCTATTTTAAACAACTTGATCGAAAACCGAGGAATGCAAGTATGACAAATGTCGTATGAGCCGCGCCTACAAGGACATGCAAGAGCAAAATGATCTTTTGAGAGTTCACCGAAAGTCTAAAAAGGAAAGGCTGGATACTAAGTTTGCAAAACCATTAACTGGGGAGAAAAAAAATGTTCCCAAACCGGTTTTCAAACCAAAATGTCTATTTTCGCCTCCAAAAGTCAATGAGAAAAATGATTTGTCAAAAGGTCCACCCACGACTTTGCCTATCAAAAAGAGAATTATCAAAGCTTTTGAAAACCTGCTTTTTGAGAAAGAAATAGTGTTTACACTGCATCTCTAGGAATAGTAAACGGAATGTAACCACAAATCTAGTTAAAGAATCCGTTGGTTCTAACAACATGGTCAACAATCTCTATCTAGAAGAAGCTAGAAAAAGGCACGACTGAAAAGACGGAATTTTAGGTGCAACATCTAGGGTGATGAATTCTACAAGATTTCAAGGCACTGCTAGTAGTAGTAAACCATTACCTAGGAACACTCTACATAAGACTAGGGATTGGCTTGCATCTAAGAGTAGTTGCGCAAAAAAGAAAATGCTATGCCCTTAGATAACAACACTAGGAATTCTAAGTCTTTTCAACCCTAATAAATTTCCAAAAAACTGTAGTGACAAAGTTAAAGCTGCTGTTTTAAACAAGAATATTGAATTTGTCTGTACTACATGTAAAAATGTATCTTTTCAGCTAATCATGATGCATGTGTCTCACAATATCTCAAGAAAGATAATTCTCTTGCCAAGGCACAATCCACTAAGACACCAAATAGAAACAAACCCGTTGACAAAATGAACATGGAAAAGAAACCTAATAGGTGGATCTCTTTAGGACGTAGTTTTTTCAAAAATGAGTCTTCCACGTGATCCGATAAGAAAACAACTCCTAGATCTTACCTTAGGTGGATACCCACGGGAAAAGTTTTCAACCAAATTGGTCTTAGATGGATTCCCACAAGAAAGATTTTTGATACTTGCACCAACACAGATAATAGTGAAACTCATCTAGTTAAGGAAGTGGAAACCACTACAACTGTTGATAGTGATCACCCTCACCGCGGAGGAATCGTATACTTCTAACACCGTCATTTGTGAAAACTCTTCTTCTTTGGTTGCGTGAATCAAATATCTCTTAACTCGGATCATCGAGGGTTCTAATTTCAGAACTCTTCGTCTTCATTCTTCTATCTTCTATCTTTGATTTTCCATTTCTTTTATAAAACCAACAAAAGCAAAATACAAAAATAGAAAATTTTCATAAAATACAAAAACAATATAAAATCAAAAATCCAAAAATATTCTTCTCCGACATGTCTCTCAGATAATCGATATTCGCATGCTTCTAGAAATGTCATTCAACAATGATACGGGTATGTATAGATGCTTGAGCGAGAGTTCTTTATATGTTTTCCAAAACATGTCGTTTCTACAAATTTATTCAATAATGGCTTTTCGTGATACTTGATGTAAACCCGGACTTCAAAATAATGGCTTGGACACATCGTTCGGGACCCGCTCAAAGAAAGGAAAGTGCTTAACCAAAATTAAAGGTTTTAAATATTTTTTCAAGCACTATTCCTTAAAACATAATGGCTTGTAAGTATTTCAACTTGCAACCCGATCTTTAAAGAAAGGAAAGTGCTACGCAAAATCGATTTTCATAAATATCGAGCACTTATCCTAAAACAAATGAAGATAATTCTTCTCTAATTATCTTCAAAGGATTTTCAAAATCTTCATCATCTTGAGTACCATTGATTCAAATTTTTCAAAAGATTTTTCAAAACCTCTCACATTTGGTACCAAGATAACTCCCTCTAAACCCTTAATTGATTCTAAATTTTCTGTATGAAAAATATGCTTTCGTTAAGGGGAGTATTAAACCAAAGTTGTTCCAAAATTCATGCTAAATCAGTTTTCTCCAAATGCTTTCCGAAAAACATATCTTTTAATCATTTTGTTTCAAAAACATCATGGATATGCTATTTTTGAGAGGGAGAAACGTGATTAAAAGGTGATCAAAAATGTTTAATGATCGTTGTTTGAATCTCAAATGAGCTCGACTCACCGTAACCAATGAATTGACGATAATATAAAGTCAAGACTAAAAGACTTGTTCTGGACGGGTAATAATTTCAAGTTTGGTCTAACCAGGATGTAAGCGTGTCTCGAATAGGACTTGTCTAAGTAGAATGTACCATTTCGAGAATCTTTCTTTGGACTTGAACAGCCGGGTAATAATTTCAAGCTAGTTCACTAGTGATGTAAACGTGTCTCGAATCGGTCTTGTCTATTGAAAGTTGATCAATTCAAAAGTGTGAACTCTACCCTCTCGTGCATTTCAGTTAAAACAATATAAGCACATATGAAGGGGAGTGTTTCAAAAATATAAAACTCTCAGAGTGTTTCAAACATGTTTTCTATCATAAACACTTTGAGAGATTTTCAAAGAAATTGTTTTTATGGCAACAATAGGGACATGGAGTTATAAGGTGACTAAGGATAGGAAATTGTCCTATGATCCGCCAGAGCGGAGGGGATCTACCCAAGGACAATACCCATAGTTAGTATTAGAAGTCCTTTGGTATGATTGAAAAAAGGAGTAATGTGAGAAAGGAGAAAGAAGGGGTTGAAGAATTAAAAAGAAATGTAATGAAAAGGGTGAAAAGAAATAGCCCTCCATATTCAACCAAGTTAGGCGTAAACCGTTCAATACATATGCTCTTGGTTGTCACTAGATGACACTGGTATTGAAGACAAAGACGTCATGGACCCAGTGACGCACTGCACCTAACCTTCTAGCCACTCAATTCCTCTTAAAAGGATTTGTTTCATTCTCACAGGGAACCCTACATAATCTATCGGCTTTCTCTTAGAGATTCCTGATATTGAAGAAGGAGACCCTCTCCCTAGTCTCCGCTCAGGAAAACCAAAACGCACTATTGAGTCTAAAGCCACGAGATTCATCAAAAGATCTCATAGGAACACATGACATGACATCGCTTGTTGTTCATCAATAAGAACACAAGTGATATTTTCTAGAGTCCTACGCAGTCTTAGCAATCGCCAGAACATTTATGAGAAGTTTCACATCGTGATCTTGATGATTGAATGGAAACTCCTGCCGGGGTCAACATCAAGCGACCCGACAGCAGGTCACTTCGGTAACTCCCCGTGGATTACGCTTAGTGTGTCTTAAACGGTCTACAATCGTGGGGTGATGCTTTGTACCTGACTCATCTGAAGCGTAGATGTACCGGTATATCGCGTTATCTCACTTGTGGGACTCAGGTTCAGGAACGGCCTTTGTGAGAATTAGAGGCGTGTTTTCACACTATGTTGTTAACACCCTCGAAATTCAAACTTGTAAGTGCTGGAATCCGCTTATTACTAACTGTTTTTATGTTTTCTTCTTATGGAAGCTCGAGAGCCGGATGGATCGTCGCGAGACTAGCCACATGCTCATACCAACAACACATGAAAGTTCTCATCAAAATCAAAGGCAACTCAAAGTTAAAGATGATTCTTCGTCAATGTCAAAGAATATACAAAGTTTAAAGACTCGAGAACTTCATCATTGGTAATTCAAAGTCAAATAGAAGTGTGAGCATGGTGGAAAAAGACGTGGAGATACCTAACCAACGAAGTTGACAACGGCAGACAACCACATTAACTGATCACAAAGCATGAAGGAACAAAGAATCAAGACTATTCGATAACTACACGCAAAGTTCAAGCTCGAGAAAAGTAAAGACCTAATCAAGTGGAGCATCATTTGAATGACCACCCCTTAGGGGGAGATTGTTAGCCTTAATAGTTTTTATTAGAAGTGATGGTCATTCACATTTAGGAACTTTGTAACGTGTGTTAGATATCATGCTAGAATAGTCAAAGGGCTCATGGATTGGGCTAAGCTAAATGGTTAGACGTTTAGTTAAGTTAGCCTTGTATAAGTTCATGTAACCCAATCCATGTCCAAGCCCATACAAAGCCCATGGCCAAACCTTAGGGCATCATCTCTCTTACTATAAATACCCCTCAAGTATGTCATTTGAGGGGTGTGCTTGAGTGTGTGTGTGTGTATTTTTCCTTGAAGCAATATACAACTTATTGTTTTCATCTTCTTTCCTTTATCTCTCTAAATACATACGAATTCATATTCAAGTCACCAAGTTCTTCATCTTTTCCTTTCCTATTATTTACGCATAAAGTGTTGGTTTAACGTGGTATACTTGTGTTCGTTAAGTGGGTATTTGTTATAAGGTTGATATATCTTAGGTCCTAACAATAATCTTCCTCAACCCCAACCTTAGCGTAGTAACTTCTTACTAGCATTCCTATTCCCCTAGAGAATGATATCAATACCCGTGGCTTACCCTAATACTACACTACAACGATTAGGTTCACTGCCTAGGGTGTTGAAAAACTTGCTCGACGAAAAGGAAGTTCCTTTGATGCCGAACGCGCGTTGTAAGCGTATCAACCCCTCCTAGGATTCAAGAAAAGAGAAAAGAAGTTTGGGCATGCCATTTTGGACCGGCTAAAATAGGGGCACCTTTGGATTAGTCACTTCAAAAGGAGGGTGTGGGAGACATATTATACTTAGGTTAATGAAGTAAAATGGGGTCAAAAAGAGTTTAGGCATTTTTTTAATATCATAGAGTGGCTAAAGAGTGTGTTTTGTCTCCTTGGATGGGTCTCGCGATGAACAAGTATTTTGATACCAGTGTGTTGTGTGTGAAGGTAAACTTTTATAAAATTCAATGCTCTTTTACACACACCAAAAACTTTACCATTCTCTGAAAACCAACCAGACATAACCCTATTATAACCACTCCAAGTATCGCAAAATTCACCTCTGAGTCGGACATAGGTGATCAGTCTATATTCACCCGAGGTTCAATGAATTTTGAAATGCCCGACTTAGTTATATTAGCACTATGTCCTTCACTTCCAAATTCTGTTCCAAAAGACCCAAAACAAATGTCCATACTCGATGACAGATGATGGGATGACGTAGGGAAAGAAAGGCAATGCTACAACAGGTACGATGCGTAAGCATAAGTATGTTGAAGATACTTATAGTAAATAGCGAAATACGTGGATATACTCATCCAAATAGCAAGACACATATCTCATCAAATATGTCAGCAATCAAAGTCTATAGAACAACGGTTTTACATTAAATAACTTCATATTCAAAGGTATAAAGTTTACATTATTCAAAAATAGTGCGGAATACAGGCTAATTATAATAAGCGGTCCCAAATACAAAAATCAGAGTCATCTATGACCATGCCATGTCATTGTCCAAGCGCCTCCAAAAGTAAATTATCGCCTCAATACCTGAAAATACATGCTAAAAGTGTCAAAACGAGGTTGGTGAGTTCATAGGTTTCCGTTAAACGTTCGAGTTCCAAAATAGAGTTTTTTGACCATTGTATCACCCACAATGTCGAGAAAACATAATTTACCTTTTGTAAAATAGTAATGTGGACCACAAGGTTTTCAAGTGCAAATCATTTCTCACAAACAAGTTGAAGTTAAACAAGGCATACCTTGCCTAACTTAGAGTATCAAAACATTTATCCGCAAAATAGATTATAAACAACAACTTGAACCATATTAAAAATGTAAACACTACAACGAATATGGTGTCAAGCAAGCTTGTCTATTACGCAGACTAAGTCATGCAACCGACGCTCGACTCACAAAAATACAAGCCCCTAAAGGTGTTTATCCCTAACCACCATATCCAACATGCTATATGTCCGACCAGTTGGCGCTACCAACTCTGTATGGGGCGTCACCCCCGATAGATCTATCTATAACATTCGCGCTTCCTGCAAGAACTAACTATTCAAGAATGGGCAATTTGGGATACTAACCTTAGCCTAACCACGTAATAACTTCCATAAATCGACAAAAACATTTCCAGGTCCAATCAAGACAGTTTTCAAGCACTTGTGTCCACATAAAACATATTCAAATCAAATTACACATTTCATTAAACCAAGTAAGCATTCACATATTCAAATCAATCAAGCATTCCATTTAGTAAAAAACGAGCATTTATTCTCCCCCAAAGTAATTTAAAATCAAATAAAAGTAGGGGCCATAAAATCACCTCAATAAGAAGCAACGCAAGATCACAACTGCCATCGAGTAGCAAAACAAAGTAGAATCAACAAGCAAGACATAACGATGTCAAGAAGTACAAGCACAACGGTACGGCATTGGCACAACCTAATAGTATACGGCTTATCTCATAATACGTCTCGCAAAGCAAATGAGTTTTCAAAAGACAACGTGTCTTAGTTTTCGTGGAATACTTGTGATTTCAAAAATCCAGTATCAATATCTCAAAAAGTTTTAGTATCACATTTCGTATGGTGGTAAGTAAACATAGACTCGAAATACAACTCACGCCAAGAGTATAATATAGTTCCCAAGTGTGACTCACACCAAATGAAACTCATGCCAAATCATAATATATATCCTAATATATTATAAAGAAAAGTAGAAAAAGAATAGTCAAAAGACTATTGACAAAACTCACGTTGACAAAATATCGACAAGAAAGAAGTCAAGGAAAACAATGACAAATAATTAAGTCAAAAGAAGTCTATTGGTAGTTTTGGTATTTACCCCATAATCCAAAATAGCTTGGAAAAACCAATTTTAGTTTTGAAAGGAAAGCTATCTGTGTTTTATAAGAAAACACCATATGTTTACGAATTTAAAACCTTATGAGTTCGGGAAAGGTTTTATAAATTTCGGCATGACGCGTCCGTTTATATCACGTTCCCATGTCATCGCGACTTTAAATAAACCAAGTTTAAAATTACAATTTTATAAATTTTATGTTTCGTTATCATTCGCGTAATTACTAACTTTGAGTTTATTGAATATTTTATGAGTGTTCCGTGTCTAATATATTAAATTCTTTTCGAGTCTAATATATTATACCGTTAAGTCTCAAAATGTCCAATAAGTCCAACATCCAATATTCTAAATCCAATAACGATCCAAATGGTCCCAAATAAGAATCTCAATCCAATTATATATTTCCAATGTCGAGTCATAATCCGTATCAAGTGTATATTTCAAATCGATGCCACAATCCTAATTATCAATACAACAACAACAACAACAACAACAACAACAACAACAACAACAAAAACAACAAATTCAATCCAGCCGAGGCAGGGTATCGGGGAGGTAAAATATAGACAGATCCTACCCCTACACCAGGGTAAACCCGTGGGTAGAGAGACTGCTTCCAACGAGACCTCCAGCAAGTGCAGGTGTGCGGGTGAGATAGGATAGAAATAAGAGCATACGACAAAAAACAATATGCAAAACGCAGTTAAAAGAAAGCATGCCGAACAAGCAAACAGAGCAAAAAGGAAAAAAGAAATCGCGCACAAGCACAAGAAAAGTAGACAACAGCAAAGCGCAACAAAAAAACAAAGAGCCAAGGCACACAGAAAAGCAGACCAACTAAAGGGGGCATCACATAACAAAGCAAAGCAACACACGGGGCCTAAAGCTAAGGCAAAAAACTTGATGCACCAAAAACCAAACGCATGGAGCAAGAAAAAGTAGGCAAACCTAAGGGAGCAACAACAAAGCAACGCAAACCACGCAAGGGGCCTAAAGCTACGGCAAAGCAAAAAGGAGGCCACAAAAACCAAAAACGCAGGGGGCAAGGCAAAAAGCCTAAAAGCCAAACACCCACAAACAACCTAAAAACCACAGAGCACCTAGCAAAACTACCCGCAAATCCTAATTCTATCCCTCCACCCCTTCCTATCTGAGATCATGTTCTCGGTCAAACGAAGCTCCATCAAGTCTAGCTTAAGTCTATCCTCCCACCTGAGATTGGGTCTACTACTCCTTCTCACGCCATCAACTACTAGCGCTTCGACCCTTCTAACTGGCGCTGACTATGGCCTCCTCCTGACATGACCGAACCACGTCAACCTTCCTTATCTCATTTTCGAAACAATATTCCCGATCTCAAGTTTTGCTCTAAAAACTCCGTTCGGGATCATGTCAAGCAAGGTTTTACCACAAGTCCATCTTAGCATCCTCAGTTCTGCCACCTCTACCCTGTTAGCATGAGCCTTTGATATTGGCCAACATTCAGAGCCATACAAAATAGCAGGTCTAATCGCCACCTTATAGAATTTTCCCTTTAACTTAAAGGGGATGTTCCTGTTACAAAAAACTCCTGACGCCGCCATCCATCTGGCCCACCCCGCTCTAATCCGGTGGGTTACGTCCTCATCTATCCTCCATGATTTATGTATAATCGATCCCAAGTATCTAAAAGACTCCTTGGGTGGCAGGATCTGATCACCGATATGAATATTAATATCATATCCAAATGAATTTCCGATGTAAATCGAAACATTACCAAGTATCAATCCAAATGAATTTCCGAACGTACCAACAATACAAGTTCAAACAATAAAACCCGATAATTAATTATCTCAAAATAACCGATATTATAAAACATAAGTTTAATAAGTTGTGACCAACTAACCCAACACACACTCATGGGCTTCAGCCCCAGACTTCGTCCAAGCGCAACCCTATCAATAGGCTCACCCCATAACCAATCACCAACACCTTTAGTAAGAAATTCAAAACCAAACAGACCCACACACACACACACACCCCCCCACACACACACACACATATATATATATATATATAGAGTTATAATCAAATAAGAATAAAAATTAAAATAAGAATGATAAGAAGAAACTACAACCACTCATTTCAGATGCATCTACAAAAATAAATGCATCTCCCTTTAAAATTCTCTTCCCTATTTGAAATGTGTGGCTATAAATCCTTCTTATTCTTCTCATTTAATTTTTCTTCCTACTGGATCCCTTCCCTCTATATATATATATATAGGCTCCGGTTCCATTGAGAAGGTTTTTATTTTGAGAAGATTGAAAAATCTTCGTTTGAGCAAATTGATTCATGTTTTTTATTTGATTCACTAGTAAACATTATTTTATGGTGAATAGAATCTATAAATCACAAATTTGATTCACAAATCATTGTTAAAATCGAGTTATGATGATGATTAATTAAATTTGTACAGATGATTCAGTATTCTACATATATCGCAAAATCGAGAGATTTTTAACATTGATTCAAAAAAACTTTACACATTTTGAAATTTATTCACATTAAAATGAGTTTTATGCTTGAAAAACATGAATCAAAGTTAAAAATCTATCGTTTTTGAAAACCTTCTCAATCGATCCAGATTCTATATATATATATATATATATATATATATATATATATATATATATATATATATATATATATATATTCTTGAGAATAATAGATGAAGTCTTTAACTAATTTATGATGATACAAAAATGAAGTTCGAAAAGCCAGGAAGCTTAAAAGGGGATAAAGTCGTTAGGTTTTATAAAGGAAGAGGACTCTTAACCAATAAGTTAGAAAAATATTACAAAAGTAAAGGTACCGAACATAAGTAAATGGAATGGTTGTAAACACAAACAAAACACAAAACTTGTAACTCATATCAAAATCGCAATACAACCGAAACAAAATAAACTCACCCTTTGCTAAGATGAAACATACGCACACCCTATAGGGGTCGTGTGTAAACCGTGGCAAAACCAACACAACCAACTCAAATGATCACAAACAAATATACGTACACAATTAAAATCAAGCACGTCTAATTCCAACAATAAATAAATAAATAACCAAATCTGACTCGTAACTAACTACTCAAGCACATACGATTTCAATATAGCCAAATAAAATACGAATCCCAACAAAACAAGCAAATCCATATTTAAACTCGAATCAAATAGAACTCACAAACACCACTTAACCAAACATTTTACCACACAAAATCGTTATCAAAAATGTTTTATACCACTTTCTAATTCGTTATAAAAACTTTTTTAAACAATTATCGTTCCACGAAAACATATAAATCGGTTTTAAAATTTAAAATCAACAAACAAGGTTGTTTTTACGACATACCAAATCGATAAAGTGAAAAAGAGAGACGAGAGGAAAGTGGCGACGACTGAGGTGTTGGTGGTGACGGCTGTGGAGGCTGAGTGGTGTTGCTACAAACCAAAACAACCCAAGTCGCACCCTGGTCATGACCCTCTTCCTTATAATCCGATCCAAGATTCGATCTATACAAACCTTGATCTAACCGGATGACATAAACCACGATCTATCCATTTCTTGACCAAGAGAAGTGGTGGCAGTGGCAGTACACGGCAGTGGAGTGGCGGCAATATCCGGAGGTGGCCGGGTTGGAGCAGCCGGTGGCTGAGATGAGAGAGGATGGGTGAAATGGATTTAGGGTTTGCAAATGAAATCCTACAAATAATTTTACTCTTTTAAATTTGAGAAAAGGTCCATTTGTGTAATATTCTAAAACACAGAAGGGTATGGGGAAATTTTAACTGCAGGGACCGTTATTGTAATTTCTGATATCTTTATGATTTTGCGGTTCGGGGCTCATTTGGAATAGTTAACGATCGATTCAACTCACGAAAATTACGGCATCGCATTTCGTATAATTTTTGCAATAAAAGTGATTATTCACACGAGTAATTTCTTACCAATAATACATTAATCAATTTGAATTGTTGGTTGTGCCAGTACGAGTTGTGTCTAATTTCCACGTTTCGCGAGATAACTCATCGTTTTCATGTCAAATGAGCTCGGAAAGGTTCGTAAATGAATATTTCCTTGTAAAATGAATATCTTGAAAAGTGTGGGTTCTCACACTATAGTTGTACCGCACTTGATTGCAACATTCCCAGTTTGTGCATTCCCTGTTTCAACAATCTCTACCCTTCTCTGAGGAGTACCTTCATTTTTCACATTTCCAGCAGTTCATGTAATCACTTTTCCAGACCCTGAATTTCCATCATATCCAGTAGGAACCATTGGACGTTCATTTGTTCGATTTTGCACTTCAACCCGTCCACCCTGTACTACAGCCTGACTCCTAGTCTTTGATGAGTTTCTTAGATGACTGTTTGATTGATTAGCAAATTTGCTGAAATCCCTAGCAATTAATGCAAATCCATGATTCAAAGTTGCGATGCCTCGTCATCTTCATCATTTGCTTATGCATAGTACATTGTGTCCGTGTTGCCATATGGAACCATTTGACCATTAGTTGATTGTTGTTGTGAATCATATGGAGCTATTTGGTTGCCAGGTGATTGTTGGGGTAAGTAAAGTTGTGTTGTTGTTGAACAAATGCGTGATTAGACTGTGGATATGGAGTAGGATAAGATTGAGCCATTAGTGCTAGTGAATTATAAGATGTAGAAGGTTGAAGCATTCCACGGATAGCTCAATCATTTTGAACTTCTTATTGATGGTGCTTCAGATAATCAAACAACAACCCATATATTTACATCGTGAATGTTCTTGTCTTGACGAACAAATGTGACATATTTCTGCCAGTCTGGACCCAAGGAGTTTAGAAACTTTGTGTTGATAGCAATTATTGGTTATTTGATATTGTTTCTTTCCAAGTCATTGACTATGTTTGTGAAACAATGATACTATGATTCTAAAGAGTTCCCTAGTTCAATAGTAAACCTATCAAAAGCGTGATACAATTTTGATTCCATGTCAATCTATTTTAGCTCACTACCTTCCATCAGGAGATGTACATGTTCCCATATAGCCCTTGCTATTTTCTGATAATCAACACTCCTGTTAGGAATTGGAAATTCCATGTTAAAGTGTCGGTCACCCCAATTATGGTCTAGCATAGTTTAGCTCGTAGACTTGTAGTTATTTATGTTATTTAGTAGTTAATTAGTTAGTTTGTAGCGTAGTTTAGCGTAGTGTAACACCGTGGAGGAAGGACGGGTCTTTACCCACTGTATACCTGATCCACAGGCCGATAGGAGGTCGTTATGTTTGTAAGTATAAATACCCCTTCCATCCATGGAAGGGGTGGAGCTTTCTAATCTAACCTTTCACATTTTGTTCATCAAGTCTCTACCAAGAAACTCCCTCTCTCTACTTTCTCTCTCTAAAATGTCTAACATGTATTTTGATCATCCAAGACCACCCGAATCATCAACACAATAAATATTACGATCTTACAACTCCGGTAAATTGGATTAGGTATTCCCAGAAGAATGTGTTGCATTGCAATTTCGTCTGCCTCACGGTGAAGTACTTGTTCTGGAGTAAGTTGATTTTTTTGAAGAATTGTAACTGTGTCAGGTCTTGGTGGAACAACATTTGGATCTCCCGTGACCGTTGTTGTTGGCATTTGTAAAGGTCCTTCAAGTATCAGTTTCTTCTAATATTTTCCATAAGGTTTCCTAAGTTTCATAAACCTTAAGAATTGGCTAGCCCATTGAACATAATTTCCTCGTGTAAGCATTGGTGGTCTTTCATATGAGCCAGCTTCATGAATTGATTGTTGGCTACTGAGAGCTTCACACATTTGAGCAAACCAATGTGGTTGTTTTTTACTTTGTTGTGGAGGAAATTATTGTGGAGGGTATTGTTGTTGCTGAGGGAATTATTTTCGCTGAGGGTGTTGTTGTTGCTGAGGGTATTACTGAGGAAAGTAGTTGTAATAAGGTGGTTGAGACATGATTGTTGATTTGTCTTGTGTAGTTATGATGGATCTTATAGACAATTAAGAAGTGTGTTGTAGTGTTGATAAGATATGGTTCTTGGTTTGAAATCTGGAAGATGTCTGAAATCCCAACAAATCCAAAAGTTCTGAAAAAATCTGAAATTACTGTAGTAAATCCAAAAGTACTGTAGCAAATTCAAAAGGTCACAAATCTGAAAGATCTGAAACAAATCAAAAAAGTCATAAATCCGAAAGGTACCAAATCCGAAAGTTTCTGTTAACTTGTACATGCTAGAAGAATTTCCAAGGTCGAAGTATTTCTCAAAATTATACAAGAGAGAGAAATATTGAGTAATCCTTAAACCTTGAAGATGCTGAAGTATGCTGAAATCTGAAAGATGTCTGAAATCTAGGGTTTCAAACAAATCCAAAAGATATTTGAAAAATAGGGTTTTCAAAAAAAATCCAAAACTTAGGGTTTTCTAACAAATCCGAAACTTGCACAGATTTTTCAAAGCACTTAAATTTCACCAAAAACACTTTACTAACACGTTTTTCTTGTACAACTAACATTAAAAACACTAAAACTAAAAGAAAGTTGTGTACTTTAACTTTTTTAAAGAAAGTTGAACAAGTTCGAAAGATGGTAAAGACAAACTTTTTCAAATAAAAACTAAACTTTTAACCACAAAGCATGTAACTTTCTTGTTTAACAAGGTTTCTAACACCTATTTGTAATCAAAAGGGTGCTAAAAACAAAGAAAAAACAAGAAATGAACCAACTTCGAAAGATAAAACGTGTATTTTAGTAAAATTAAGCCATAAATTCAACACAAAACACCTCTAAATCATCTTCTAGCGATTGATACCACATGTTAGGTCACCATATATATTGATTACCACACGTAATCTAGAGAGAGAAAGTAGAAAGAGATGATATGGAACACTTATGAGAGAATATTATGAAAGATGAAACATAGCATAAAATGAACCAACACCTCTCAAATGAGAGGTTACAAGTATTTATAGTGAGTTACACATGTTTGGGCGTTGCCCTAGAATACTAATGGGCCGCTCATGGGCATGCTTCATGAGCGGACCTTGAAACTAACATAGAAGCCTTATAGTAAACGACCAATTACATAAACTATATGACGGACACTTTATAATGATTACACGTAATCCCAACACGCTAACCGAAAAAAATGCATGCCAAATCCACAAATCGTACGACGCAACGGCTTCAAGCATTAGTTGGATATGTTTTTTTATCACCTTTGTGAATTTACCCTTGCCATTCTTTTAGCCATTTTTCCATTCTCAGTGCATACAATCATTATGAACCTTGTTATGTGCGTTGTATAAATTGTGAATGTCATTCACGTCTGGTTTCCTTAAAAACTCGGGCATATACAATTGGATTATGCACATAGTAAAATGATCTAGAAAATCGCATGCACAATGTTTCCCTATTTGTAAATACTCATCTAATGCATTAGGTGTTACGCCGTATGCCAATTGGCGTATGATGGATGTGCATTTCATAATAACACTAAAACTCATTTTACCCGTACCATCGGGTCGGACTCTAAAGAAATCAAAATGAAGGGGAAGAGGACGAACAACTTGAATATGTTTCAATACCTTCAATTATTTCTAAAAATAATTTACGGCTCATACGATAGCAACACCTAAAAACCATCTCTGGATATTTTGGATTATCACCAAAATAGTCGGCCATTAAACGTGCTTCAGCAACATCACGTTCACGGTAAATGTAATTACATCGGTGTGAACTTTTGGTTTCTTGTTCTTGCAACGATTGCTTAAACTATAATATTGTTCCATAATCATATCCAGATCCGATATCTCTTCAGGATCGAACATTTTACCGGAATAGGATGAATCACTCATGTTTATTGATTAAGATTAATTGTTTTGAAAGAGGAGTTGTGTAAAAATTTATTAAAGTGAGGTAGTATTTATAGTGTAAAAATGTGTTTATAAAAAAAATAATAAAAATAAAAATAAACTCAAAATCCAACCGTTACCAACGTTCATTGACAAATGTAATTTGTCTTATTTCCGTCGTCTGCACGACGAGGGAGTAAATGGCGAAAGGGGCGGTGTGGCGGCGAGTAGGTGGCAAAGGGTGGGGAAGGGCCACGTAGGTTGGGGGGTTTCGTGATACCTGATGCTCTAATTATTAGTCATATAAGTGAAATCCGTACATACGCATGATATAAAATTATACTTTGAAGAGATGAATGTAGCTAAGAGTTGCTCAAGGAAGCGAACCTAAGTCGTATGATTTGGGGGCTTTTTCCATTGGGTGAATTTTATATATACTCCTAAAAACACAACTGATGCAGGTTTTACTGGCCAGGTTTAATATTTATAAGTCTCGTTATACCTATGGTCTACCCTAATGCACTAACGGGTAGTGTAACCGGACGCGTGTAGTGTAGTATTCGGTAAAACCGAGGTCGTCCCAAGAGCTATGTGTGCGGATTTAAACTAAGTCTGGGTGTCACAGATTTTAATATGATTATGATATTGAATTAACTAATTAACTATTAAAGCAAATAAAGGCGAGGGTTGTGATCAATAGAGGAGAGGGGTGCTAACCTAGTTATTCATCCTAACTAGTTATGTTTACGATTAATTACTTCCAATTACTTCAGGTGGGATCAAAGTCGTTAGGACAACATTTGGTCAGTTCGTCCTAACCTATCAGCAAAGGGTCCCACTGGAGAAATCAGGTGACCCGTCATAATTCCAGTTGTTCTTAGTCCCCTAAGCCAAGTCATTAAGTACCGCTACATGCTAGATTCATAATAATGAGTGCCCGGGCGCACACTCATCCCCGACTTCTTAAGTTCATCCAAACGGTAGGTGATCAGTTGGTCAAATCGCACAAGCAGAAAGGGTCGTCAGTTGGTCATATCTTACCCTTCCCACTCAGTCTACCTACTTGGGGTCAGTTGGTCATATCTCCTAAGTAACTAGCCACTACCGCCATTCAAAACTACCAAAACAAGGGTAGCTACCAACAAACTATGCATGCATACACTTAGAAATAATTATACGGAAGCAATGTAAACATAAACAAAACAATTAATGAATCATAACTAGGCCAACACCAGAGGTGCTTAGCCGCTCATATTAACTAAAACAATCGATTCAATGTTTAACATCACGAAATACATGAATTGAAAGTAAAGAAAAGATAAAATGATAATGCTTATCGTAGGGGAGTGATTTCTTCCTTGGAGATAGCTCCGCGTGCTCCTCTAGATCTGCCTTCGACTTCTACTCACGTTCACTTGGTGTTGTGTGTGAAATGGGATGCTTTAAAATGCTGGAATTCGAGGGGTATTTATAGGCCAGATCTGGTTACGGCGTAACTAATATTAAGAGTTACGCCGTAACATCCAATTCTTCGTCATTTGCACTAAAAATGCTGGTTACGGCATAACATCTGGAAGGAGTTACGCCGTATCTTCAATAAATCCTGGTTACGCCGTAATTGATACAATAGTTACGGCGTAGCTTGCAGCAGTGCGGAACCTCATTTGATCTAGTTGGTTACGTCGTAATCTTTTGGGAGAGTTACGCCGTAATCTTCTGTTGAGTTGGTTTTCTGAGCCACTCTTCAGTTACGGCGTAATGTGAGAGAGGAGTTATGCCGTAACTTCTTCAAAATGAGCATACTATGATATATCTTCAATAAACTCTCCAAATCCGCGTCTCTTTAGCTCCAATGCTCGTAATTTACCTGAAAGTGAAATATAGAGGAAAACAAGCATAAATCCATATAAATGATATAAAATACGAGCATTATCGGAGAAAATTGACACTTAATATTCAGGACTATTTGATGTTATCAACAACTAATTTCATATCTACTCAACTAAACTAGTAAATCTTATATACGAGTCATTCAGACTCGTGCGATGCACAGAGATTTGATCTAATTGTTTCTTGCTTAATGTTCGGCACTAATTTTTGTCATGTTTGAAACTCTCATTTTTAGGTGTTGGTAGGATTTTGTTCGTCAAAAAGTTCCTAAGTTATAATGTTGTTACCACAACTTTTGTTAGCATGACATGAAAATTGTTGATGCCTTGATTTCGTCACTTTCGATTGAAGCCGAGTCAAAAAGTCAAGATCATGGTATACACACGATTTATTTGTGACATAAAAGATAATATTTGCGTAAATTTTTTGTAAATTGTTGAAGTGTAAGTAAGATAGTGCATCTAATTGAAACGTTTCACGTAATGCTTAGCTAAATAGTTATAAATAATTTAAGTTTTAAGTTGAGTTAAATGAAACTTAAACGTATATGGCTCTTGGTTTAACAAAAAATTGGGATTCTAAAAAACTCACAAAAAACCTACAATAATTATGTAATTTTTTAAATTGTGTGTTCATTACTTAATGTTTACTTTTGATCGGGGGTACTCGACTGAAATTAACAGTCTTTTAATTACTTGATTCTAATAGCAAAATGAAGCTATTTATGAAAGAAAGTTAACAGATGGGTCCAAAGAATTTTGCCACCGTTTGAGTTTTAGCATAAAAACTAATAAAGCTTGAATAAAGGTGTGCCAAAAAGTTTTAGAAAATTAATTTATTGCTATAATTATGACAAATGTTATTATAAAGGGAGGTGATACTCACACCATTTTTTTTATACATGCATCACATTCTGCTTATTACAGTATTGTACGATACAAACTGTAATGCACAGAATGTGATGCATGCATCAAAAAAAGTTGCGTGAGTATCAATTCCTATTACAAAACTCATAAGGATTTAAATCATGAAAACTATACCATATAATGGAAGTTGAGGAGACTTTCCAAACTGTGATATGAGAATAAATTTAAGTGCGATGTACAAGTCTTGTTTTACATGAGTCTTAACTTTTATGAGAAAATATTCGAACATACAATTATTTTAGTTAAAGTCTAGTTTCCCTCACACAAATAACTTATATTTATTGATTTAAGATGACAAAAGATTGTTTATATATTAAGGGATCAATTTCCATTATCCATTTTTATGTGATAAGATTAATTCCAACAATTTAAAAAACTCATTTTCATCCTCTTTTTTCAAATATTAATAACTTTCAAACCGTTAATCGTTAAGAGAAAAAATAAATATCATTGCGACGAGCATTTAATTATTTTTCTATAGATAGGCACTTTGATATACTTTTGACAATTTTATTTAATACTTTTTTTTCACATTTTTCACGTTTTTTTTTTTTTAAGTTTTTTCGTTTTTTTACGTTACTGAAATTTGCATTAAAAAATCATATATAATTAAACACTAATTTGAATATCACATGTGATATTAGTGTTATATCATATATGATATTAGTGTTATATCATATATGATATGTAATATCACATGTGATATTAGTGTAATATCACATATGATATACATATCATATTACATGTGATATCACATATCATATATTATTTAACACTAATATCACATGTGATATTCAAATTAGTGTTTAATCATATATGATTTTATTCATGCAAATTTCAAGTAACGTAAAAAAGAAGAAAAAACATGAAAAAAACGATTTTTTTTTCTTTTTTCGAAAGTATATCAAATTGCCCGTCTATAGAAAGATAATTAAATGTTCTTCGCGACGGTGTAAATATTTTCACTTAACGATTAACGGTTTAAAAGATATTTAAATTATAAAAAATATGTGAAATAATAAAATGCTTTTAATCTCACTCATTGATTTTTTTTAGATGGATGGTGAAGATAAGTCTGGGTATGTAAGAAAAGTTTTTATTTGTCACATCTACAAAGTTGCAGACTTCAAATATGGGTCCAACCAATTAGATTTCTAATAATGTTAGCCGAATTTGTTAATATAACCATAAGCCCTCTAGGTTAATTAGAGATTGTTATACCATTCCTTAAAATCTAAAGATTGCATTGTGTATTCATATTTTGCAAACAGTCATTTGACACCTCTTGTGCAATCCCTGCAAATAAAGACACCATGACTTAAAGAACATATTCAATCCCTCTTCCTAGCTCTTTCCTAGTTTATTAAATGCCCTTGAAAAAAACATGTTCGCAATTAAAAAAAAATGTTGAAACTTCATGGATTGATTTGTATGTCCCAAGCATGTGGGTTATTTTTACAATTACATGTGACATTCATCGATATTTAGAATTCTCTTGTATCTTTGTGTAAGCTTTACTCTATAGGGGTTCTCTGTTCATCTTATGTATCAACTATACATTCTTACACTAACAATGAATCAGTCTGATCAAATTGCCTCCCGCCCTCTTTTGCATCCCCTGCCAAACACAATTACCTAAAGAAGACAGAGTTTAAATGTTTACCAATATAGAATGTTCAACCATAGTTGAAATGATTTAAGAGACCAAAACATGATTTGCTTAACGTGATGAATTCATCTGATACACTTCGATGTGTTCACAGTCTCACTTCATTGTAGATATTTTTATGTGATACTTAGTCACAATAATCAATAAAAAAAATGATTTTTATGCAACTTGAGACAATCAATTAAACAATTAAGCACTGAAACAAAAAGAAAAAATTGGATCCAAAGATCAGCAAACATCTTATACGTGTAATAATCAACGAAATTTAGTGGGAACTATTGATATGAGAATCATGAGCTTTCTTCATCTATTCAAAATGATAACAGAAACAAAAAACAAAACAAAGTAAACAATAATGAACCAACTATTGTAAAAGAAAGTGAGGGTTTTAAATCAGGATGGATAAATCACTTAAATATGAGCATGTATTAGGCTAGGCACACTTGACGATCTAACATCGGTCGCTCAACACAAAATTCACAAGATGACCGATTTCCAAATCGGTCGAGTCCATTGTGGACGCTTGGTCGTCAAGTCGGTCGAGCCAAAAAAAACCGTAAAACTTTTTACCACTTTTTCAATGTTACCGTTTATTAAATAAAATAAAAAAAATAATAAAAAAAATAAAAAAATAAAAATAAATAAAAATAAATAAAAATAAAAATAAACTTTTTTTTAAAAAAACTTTACCACTTTTCACATCCTATAAATATCAACCTCAAACACACTTCTAAACACACAATTTCAAACACAATTCAACCTCAAACTACTTCTCAACGCAAGATTTATTATGGCTTGCCGTCTCCCCCATTCCGTTGAAGATATGAAAATGTACGTTAACAAACAATGCGAAGAAGATGACGTGGCTCGAAAAAACGCTATTATAGACGTTATCCATCTGTTTGAGCAGGCAAGGGCAGAGAAGCAACGTATGAGAGCAGAATACACGACTTGCAACGACATTACGCTGAAAAGTGATCGACAAATTTTTGATGGATGAAGCCCGCAAAGACGACGACATTGCTGACAAGTTGTGGGAGTGTGTTCAACAGATAACGAACAACATCAGCACCAAAATCAATTGGAGCTATCGGGAGAACGGAAAAGATGGTGTAGGTGCATCAACTTCGACTGCCAGCTTTGTTGGGGAATCTCTGCTAGACCAGGAAGATTTGGCTCGCATCGAGGAATCTGCTGGTTATCGGACTCCCTCGTATGACTCTGCATGCGTGGAGCATTCAGATTAGGATTTATGTATTTCGTATCGTTTTTATTTTTAATATATTGTAATGTTTTTATTTTAATGAATTTTAAATTTGTTGTTTAAAATGTTTGGATTAAAAAAGTCGGTCATCGACTGTGGCAACTTGGTCGTGTCTGGTTGTCGGAGAGAGCAAGCTGATGTGGCGCTGGTGACCTGGGTCACGACTGTGCCCAGCCTTAAATAAATATCGTCAAAGGTAAAGAAATCATCAAACATAAAGATTTCTTGTACATGGTTTTCGAGTACATGGAATGCAGTCTCAACCAAGTTTTGGCACAACAGGAGAAGCCGTTTTCAGAAGCCAAGATTAGTTACTTATGCTTTCAAATCTTTCAAGGTCTGGCATACATGCATCACAAAGGCAACTTTCATCGTGATCTTAAACCGGGAAACTTACTTGTGAACAATGATGTAATAAAGATTGCTGATCTTGGCTCAGCTCGTGAGGTGAATGACCGGCCTCTATACACTGATTATATTACCACATGTTGCTATCGTGCCCCTGAGGCTATTCTTTGCTCATCGGTCTATGATTATGCGGTTGATATGTGGGCTATGGGTGGAATCATGGCTTATTATTAAGAGAATTTTTTTTAAATGAACACTTTTGCCTAGTACTTTACACGTATAAACCACGCCCGTATAATTTTCTAAAATGAACTTTTCAATATTAGATGTTAGATTGGTATCGTGTCGTTTTAAACCGCATACGTGTACACCAACCTCGTGGGCGTGGCCTGGCGCTGGGAGGCACAGTGGCCTGGCTGGCGTGGGGGAGGCACGGCGTGGCCCTGGGCTTGGGGAGGCCTGGGCGTGGCCCTGGGGCGTGGGGGAGGCCTGGGCGTGGCCCTGGGCGTGGCCTGGGCGTGGAGGAGGCCTGGGCGTGGCCCTGGGCGTGATGTGTGTTGCTGGGCGTGGCCTGGGCGTGGGGAGGCTGGGAATGCTTGAAGATGGTAGCGAGGAAGATGGTGAGAAGCTTGAAGATGGTGAGCTATGTTTGAAGAACGAGTACAGGAGATCCAGTTCTTAAAGTGAAAGAGCGTGATAAAGATGATAAAGATGATAATCAAAGGCCGAGCTGGCTAGATGAGAATCAAAGGCATCTTATAAGAACTCATTCTTGAACTTGAAGAACCCAAGCTCAAATACTTCCCGGTTCCATTTATGATTGTGACATCTCATATGTGGGGTAATGGAAAGGGACACATTTTGGTCATTCTCGTAAACCATAAGAAAAGTGTTCAGTTTAGTAATATGAGTATGTATACGGTTCACTTTTGTAATTTGCTTTATTATTAACCCTCAAAACACTGTTCCCTGGTGAATCTGGAGCAGAAGTAACATTTGCAAAATATTAGGCACCCCAACCGACAGTACATGGTTCGAGGGCTAGTAATATCAAATATGGGTTTCCTGATTTTCATGATGTAAAATTGTCTAATATATTACCATCTGAAAGCCCAGATTTGTTGAATCTGATTAGTGGACTTCTCTCGTGGGATCCATGCATGAGGCCAGGACTATCGGATCTTTTCAAGAACTATGGAATTGATGAATTGGCACGTGAATAAATCATTTATATATGAGCTATAGAGATAAATCATTAAGAAATTTGAAATTATATCATAATACATCTTTAATTAACTTCAAGTAACTGAATAGAAGATGGACAGTTTGAGGAAATGAGAAGTTTAGTCATCCAACTCTTTGGGGCTGTTTGATAAAAAATATGATTAATCGTTGAATGAATCAAAGCTGCTGAATGATTCCAAGATGTTGTGTGAACCTTATTCTGAGTGAAAATGATTGTTTGATATTTTTCCTGAATGAGCAATCTGAGTTGCCTGAAATTACCAATTTAACATTCTGTCTGATTTTGTTGAACAAAATATACCTTTCAATAGTTCAACCATCCTAACCGATCTTAAACACCGATGACATTATGTCTTTAGATTATAGCGTTTGCCCTTTAATCAATAAAATACCAACATGTGTTAGCAAATAAGTAGATTTTAACATTCTAAATTAACTAGATGTGTGCATTGCTATACATTACCTCAACGATACAATTAAAAAACAATCAATAAGTAATAAATGAACAAATAAAAGAGAAAAATGAAAAGAAATTGGGTTTCTCTTTCTTCTATGCAATCTGACAAAAAAAAGTGTTGAGTTACTATTACTCTATACACGTACACAATTATATTGATTTTTTTCAATCTTGGTTCCTACACCTACCTAAAAAGTACTTGCATTTCTTATCACTTCTCTTTTTTAAACAACTCTCTTTAAACTTGCATTTCTTATCACTCAAAGTTGAAATATGTAACAGAGCTAAAAACTTACTCGATCTGTTGAGAAAATGAAGAAAACAAACAAATGGTGGCTCAAATCATGACTACAACAAACAACTGTTATCTGACAAGTGTAAATGACAATAGAGATGCTTAAATATTGGCCATTGACAGGGGCTGGATCGAAGATATCATCAAACGCGGGCTGAGAATCAAGCTAAAAGTTGGGCTAGATCGCAGATATCATCAAACAGTTTGGGGTGCCCCCTCCTCACACTCACACTCACACTGGCTTCATCCCTGGATGCATGAGAGTCTGTTGCATTTCCAGATAATTGATCACCAGGATTGAACTTTGTGTTTGTTGGGGGCGACGGGTGAGGTGGTTTATAAGATTGCGTATGAAAAAAAAAAGGTATTTAAGAGATATCAGAAAATACTGAATCACAAGGCGGGGGTATAGGAGGCGGTCCATTCAGAACTGAGTCGGCCCACTCAGTACATCTTTTTTTTTTCTACCAAACAGCCTCATCTTTGACCGATTCAGTTTTGAGTACTGAATTGTTTTATTAAGCAGCTATCAAACGGGCCCTTTTAGGCTAGTCACAATCGTGACCGGACATGACCCAGGTCATCAGGTGCTACATTAGCTTTCTTTATCCGGCGACCAGACATGATCAGGATGCCACAGTCGATGACCGACGTTTTTTTTTTTTTTTTTAATTCAAACATTTTAAACATTAAATTTAAATTCACTAAAATTAAAAAAAAAAAAAACATTACAATACGAAATTAAAAAAAAAACATTACAATACGAAATTAAAATAAACATTACAATACTTAAACTAATAATCTAAATCGTAGCGTGCTTTGATTGTTGCCTAGACTTTCATCAATTCTTGTAGTTGTCGTCCGGTCAAAGTTGGGTCGATTGGTGTGTTGTAGAAGATTATGTCGGTCTCCCGTTTTGATAGCCTCAAGAGCTCAAGTTTCTCTTTTTTCATCTCCAGCTCTTTCTCCCTCAACCGTATCCACAGTGTTGTAAAAATCGGCCATGGCGGCCGCCATGGCGGATATCGGCGGTCTACCGCCACGATATTTCCCAAATCGGTCGAACATGGCGTTTTGGTCAAAATCGGTTAGAAATCGGCCTTGGCGGCGGTTTGGTCAACGCCGGTCAACGATGGTCAACTTCAGATCTAGGGGTTTTTTTTTTTTTTCAAATTCACGGCAATTAACTCCGATTTTATTGATTTTGTTCTAATTTAAGCTAGTTTTTATAATTAATCTTGCTAATATTCATTTCTTTAATAAATTCCTTTGTAATTTAGGGTCACCGCCATGGCGCAGCTATGGCGCTTGGCGGGGGTCAACCGCCACGGTATTGCCGAACGATTTTTACAACCTTGCGTATCCAAGCATCTTCTAAACCCTCCTTATTCTTACCTTTCTCCCCTTTTGACGGCTTCTTGTTCTTGAAGAAAGTTTTGGCCAACGATTTTACAAATGATTCTGATGGTTCATCATCATCACGAGAGGAGGAGGATGGTTTCTTCCTTGCTTTGCCACGACCTACCGGTCATGATTCTCTAGTCCCTTCCTCATCAGAATCATCAACATCTTGGATATCGAAAGGATCACGAGCTTGGGTTGAACCAGAAGTAGTGGTAGAACCCTTTGTTTTCTTCTGACTATTCGTTTGGAAAGCCGGCATCTCAGTGTTCTTCCAAGCAGCATGACCCTTTAAAACTTTCCAACACTCCTCCAAAGTGAAATCATGACCGTACGTCATACGGTATTCTCTAAGAGCTTTTGAAGTGTCGTCTATATCATTCTCACCACTTCCATAGTTATTCTTGATATTATCCATGATAGCACAATAATTACTAACCCTATTACGAATCCTACTCTTCCATTTGGTAGTGATGGAGTCATAGGTTCGGTCTGAGCCAGTTTCTTTTTTAAAGTAGTCTATCACTAACTCTCAAAACTTGAAGCGGTTCGTATGCGTTTCCTCTCTCGAGTTTTCCGACACATAAACCCAAGCTTTACAAAGCTCGACCTCTTCCGTCTTTGTCCATGGCTCAACGGGCTTCTTGGCTTTCCCCTTGCTTGTTTTGGGCTTCTTGCCTTTGTCCTTGGCCTTTGAAGCACGCCTTGATGGCTGCTTTGGTTTGATGGGGGACATTTCTTCAGCGGAAGCGCTTTTTTCATCATCAGAATCTTCAACGGGAATGGAATCATGGTACGAACCATGACCCGAACCTTGGCCCATCGAAGCATCTTGACTTTGGTAGTTTTGTGTCGGATACTCCGACATATAATCTTCCAAATTCATGTCAAGATTAGTACTTCAAATCGGGGAATAAGGTTGATACGGTTGAGAAGTATAAATGAAGTCCATGTTTGGATGGTACGACGACCACTAGGTTCTTCTTGTAATCAGTGTAAGGACGTTGCGGTGGGACAAAAGGACGGTTAATGTAAAACGGGGTTTGTTTTGATTTGGTTGGGCTAGTTGTGATTGATATTCAAAACTTTGTGGATGAAAGAAAATAGGTCGGTTTTGTTGTGGTGTTATGCCGGTTAACTCGAAGTTGTTTTCCAGCGAGAAATTCATATTCGGTTGATTTTGTGGTAGTCGGGATCGTCGGTTTTTTGATGCTGGGGTATTTTTCTTTGACATTCTGAACTTGGATGAGAATTAGATTAAAATGAATATAGATGAGAAATGATGAGTGGTGAATTGTGTTTGAGGTGAAGTTGGTATTTATAGAGTGGTAAAATTGTTTAAAAAAAAGTTTTTTTTATAGTTTGAATGACCAAACGGTCAAAAATTAATTTTTTTTTAACTTTAGCCCAAACGGGCAAAATGGCTTGGGAAAGAGTGGTATTAACTTCGGTCGTTTTTTGAACCGATGTCCCAAAAAAATGCACCTCGACCGATGTTCCAACCGATGTCCACATCCGTCTAGAACGATGTTCACATCGGTCGTGGGTCGTATTTTGTGGTGACCAACCGATTTCCAAAACACGATTGCGACTAGCCTTATGTACTTCATCTTCCTCTAAATCAACAGTTCGTATTCATCTTCCATAACGACATTAATTCACAAACGCTCACACAATTTTGATAGATGGCTTGGAGCCTTAAGACTCAACATTAATAAGAATTTGTTGCTATTGGTTGTTTGTACCGTGCATCTTCTTGAAGTCTCAAAATTTATTAAGTGTATTGAATCTTTAGGTATTATAGATATTCGGAAACACATTTCATATTTAATATTTCTTCAATTTTACATAATTTATTAAGGCTTGTTGGGTTTGTACACAACGTTTTAGTAATTGCACTCCACTGCTTTTTTATATTCCCAAAAGTGCGGTGCACAGATAACCAAAACAAAAAAGAAACCTCTCTCCTCTCTTTTCCCCAAAATATTTTATCTCAAACCCCTCTCTCTATCTTCTTCTCTTTTACCCAAATGCAATCAATCATCAGAGTTCCTAGCTTTCTAGTTTCTACTCTAAAACAGAGTAATTAAAAACCCCAAACTTCTGGCATCACAAACTTTTATCACTCAATGGAACCACTAATTGCATCATACGGAGACACATCATCTTCTGATTCAGACTCCGACGCTCAACCACCGCCCAATTCACTCGGTAAATAAAACCCTCACCTAATTCAGTTTTCCACCTTTTTTTTTAATAAAAAAATGTTTATTATTTTCATTTGTAGGTGCGTTTGATTATTTGGAGCGTACGAGTAACAGGATACGAAGATTTCCGCATATTGAAGGAAATTATGCTTTGCACGTTCAATAAATTTGGTTCTTGTTTTCTTGTTAATTGGGTTTATTTCCTTAGCAATTAGTCATCATTTGGTTTATTTGGGCTCATCATTTTTATAATCCAAAACATCAGGGGCTGAAATCTTATTTTGTTTCATGAGGAATGAAAGGATGTTTATGATCAGTTTATGAGGAAGGAGTTAGAGTGGCGACGATGATGGTGGGTGTTGATGGTGATGGCTAGAAACTGATTGGGTGTGAGGGATAAAATAAAATGAGAGAAACTAGAGTGTGTATGTATATTTGGGACCCACTATAAAAGTAGTATGTAAGTTAGTTTGTGTTTTTTCATTTTCAAAGCTACTTTGTTATTAAAAAATTAAAGCGTAGTCAAGTGGTGTGTATACCATATCACCCTTTATTAAAACTAGCAGGGTACCCGTGCGATGCGGCGGCGGGTACCCTGTAACTGAATTTTCTGGTAATGTGATGTTATGCGGCTATATTTTTTTTAATAATTAATTTAGAAATAATAGATCTTATTTAATTTCTTTTTCATTTTCGAGTCTAGGTAGATCTTTGTTATTACTGTGAGTTGGGGAGTGACCAATGGGTAGCCTAAAAAAAAAACTTACAAAGTTAAAAATGTTTTTTCAATAATGTAACGGTTCACTTTTTTGTTTTTAGTCGAGTGAGTTATCGGTCGAGGGGATGAACCCTTCGTCAATTTTGGAGTCGACCGACCCAGTTCGACCCTCATCTTTGCAATGGCGGCTCGATCGGCGCAATGGCGACCGAATCGGTCGACCGTTCATGAGCGACCTAATGGCTTTATATTTAAGTGCTTGGCTTAGTAGCTTGATTAGATTGTACATTGTGGTTAAATAGTTGTATATTTTGGTGAAGGGGTAACTTAAATAGTATATTAATTGTATATATTAAATAGTGTTTTTTTAGTTTTATTTGTGCTTCAAATAGTTGTAACTTATGCTTTTTTACTTGTATTTGCTTAAAAATTCTATATTAAGAAATCTTAAAAAAATTAATAGGGGAGAAGGTACAAGATGCATTATAAGTAGTATAGATAAGATTTTATTAAGACCATTTTACCCTCATAGTTTCCACCCAATGATTCACATATGTAAAATTCTACAAATTTTAAACTTATTTGTGCAGTAGGTCATTACACCAAATATTATACTAAGGGCATCCACTATGGTTGTTCATGAAAAGGTTTATAAAATGATGAAGAGGTTTAAGAACTCATAAACCGTAGTGAGCATCTATTTCAAGCTTATGTGTCATGAAGAGGTCTTAGATATTAAACCTTTTCATAATTTAATACATTTGATTATGTGTGATGTTTATATCACTTGAAAAGGTTTATAACATAGTAGGAATAGGTTTATAAAACAAAAAAGTTTATAATTTAATGTAATAACACAAGTGTAAACCTTTAAAAGGTTTACCATAGTGGATGGCCTAATACTCTACTAATTACTGTTATGAAGATGAGAATTAATGCACGATCAATAATTTGCCCCACATATTATACTAAGCGAAAATTACGTATAGGGCCTCTGCGCGGGGAACTTGTCCTGCAGAGGTCCTCTTTTTTTCATATATCCAAAAAGGCCTAGTACTTCGCTTCAAATTGGTAGAGAAGTCCTTGAAGGACACGTGTCAGCACCCCGTGTAATACAAGTGAAAAATTAAAAAAAAAAAAAAAAAAACAAAAAAAAACAAACAACTCGCCTCAAATTTGAAGCGAATTCTGATCTTGGGACCCACATTGTCAGGTAACGACAAAAAAAAGGCTACTCGCCTCCTTTTTGAAGCGAAGTTCTCTCTCCATTGCAACCCTATTACAATCTATGCAAAAAAAACCCTAATCGCCTCAAATTTGAAGCGAATTACTGCATTGGAACTCACCAAAATAACCTGCAAAATCTAATGGAATGACTACTCAAGCGACCCTAAATTCTCGTCTCCGATTGTTATTCATTCGTATACAGTGCAAAATCTAATGGAGTAGGAGTTCTTCACAACACTTAAAACAATAAGAAAAATCCTCCTTGTTTATTTTTGGCTGTTGTGGTGTAGGCTTTTGGTGGTGGTGTTGTTGTGGTGAAGGCTGTTGGTGGTGGTGTACGTTTATGGTGGTGGTGTTGTTGGTGGTGTAGGCTGTTGGTGGTGGTGTAGGCTGTTGTTGTTGTGGCTGGTGGTGGTGGTGGTGTCGGCTGATGGTGTTGGTGTAGGCTGTTGTTGTTGTGGCTGTTGGTGGTTGTGTTGTTTTGGTGGTCTGTTGGTGGTGGTTGTTGGTGGTGGTTTGGTGTAGGTGGTGCGGCTTTTTGTGGTCGTGTGGCAGTGTTGTTGTGGTTCTGTGGTGGTAGTGGTTAGGTGTTATCGTGTTTGTTTGTTAATATGGCACTAGTTATTCCGGTAAATATTTATTTTTCTTCTGATATCATTATTTGGTTTTTTATGCTTATTGTGTAGTTAATAATATATACTCTTATTAATTGTTATTTTAGGATTTTGCCGTTGACCTTACCTGTAGAAGTAAACTAAGATTGGTTCATTACATTAAAAAAAAAATCGAATACCAATAAGGAAGTATTGTTTAGGCGTACGTGTTTCGGATGGTTGTTTGATATAGAACAAATGCAAGAGACATGCATTTTAATACATTATATTAGTTTATGTCAAGGCGAACACTGAACCAGGGAGACACGGATGTCGTTCCATTGACGTATCATGTAGGAGATTTTGAGTTGAAATTTGGTAGAGAGGAGTTTTGTTTAGTGCTGGGTTGAGATTTGGGGTTGATTTTCAAGATAAATATAAAGATGAACCTACTCCTTTTAGGAGACGTGTTTTTTACTCAAGTTATGATGGATGTTCGATAACTTCTGGACATTTGTTGCATAATTTTATTTTAAGCGATGACTTTGATAAACTTGTCGATATCGATGCCGTTCGTCTTAGTTTGCTAGAGTTGTTGGAGCTGGTGTTGTTAGGCCACGAGTTTAATTACGTACTCCCGAGTTGGTGCATGGCTTTAGTAGATAATATTGATGCTTGGAACATATATCCTTGGGGTTCGTACTTATGGCCGACATTGTACAATCAGTTAGTTGGTGCAATAGGTTCACGTATTGAAGCTTTTTTTGTGAAGCCAAGACCACCGCCCGACCCTGACAGTAAGGTAAAGAACCCTAAGTATACGCTGAAGGGCTTTACATGGGCCTTTAAGGTATGCCTATTGTTAGTTTTTGTTGTTTATGTATATATATAATGTTAAAGTAATTAACCAATTATTTTTTTATAGACGTGGATTTTGGAGAGTTATCGAGTCAAGGTCATTGATTTTTTAATCGTTGAGCTCCATCCAGAGTGTGTGCTTGGCGTTACAAGCGGAAGTTTCAACGGTGTTATCTGGATAGTTTATTGGTGATTTGTTATTTAATCATGCCATTTAGTTTTTATTGATTCATAACAATATTCATATTTGTTGTTATATAATTTTTAAGAAGCGGAACCTACCTTAAGACTTGTACCCGATGCATATGAGTCCGAGCAGGCTTGGTTCGTGATAGCTGGCATTTTTGAGGGGCGTAGTATCGAACCACCACCAATACCCCACCTTCGGACCAATATAGCCGTGACGATGTTCCAAAGATATGTTTATCGTCATTTGACGCAACTAGAGAATTTGAGAAAGGCTCAGGATGCCAAGTTAAAGGAACACGACACCTTTGTTCCAACAAATATTTGGTTTCTTTAGTAGATTTAGTGGTTTCCCGAATCTGAGGTATATTTGTATATTTTTTGTTGCTAATTATTTGTTTTAAAATTATTAAATATACTAATATTGTGTGTAGGGTTTGGGCAAAGTGGACCGGGAGTTCTTGGTTTCGAGCAGCATGAAGTATATTTGTAACTTTTTTTGTTGCTAATTATTTGTTTTAAAAATTACTAAACATACTAATATTGTATCTGGGGGTTTCGGGAATTTGGCTGAGTTAATTGGGTCCCTAACGCGGAGTTTATTTGTATTTTTGTTGCTAATCATTTGTTCTAAAATTACTAAACATACTAATATTGCATGTAGGGTTTGGCGGTAGGAACCGGAGTTCTTGGGTTCCCGAAGCTTGGTATATTTGTAATTTTTTTGTTGCTACTTATTTGTTTTAAAAATTACTAAACATACTAATATTGTATGTAGGGTTTCGGGCAGGATGGAACTGGAGTTAATTGGTTCCCGAACGCGCCGGTATATTTGTAATTTTGTTGTTGCTAATCATTTGTTTTAAAATTACTAAACATACTAATATTGTATGTAGGGTTTGAGGCAGGTTGGAACTGGAGTTCTTGGGTTCCCTGAATCTGTAGTATATTTGTAATTTTTTTGTTGCTACTTATTTGTTTTAAAAATTACCAACGGCATGTATATAATTTATTCATTTTATTTGTGCAAATGAATTTTCTTTTGTTTAAAAATTACTAAACATTCTAATATTGTATGTAGGTATTTGGCGAGGCTGGTCCAGAGTGGGGGTTTCCTAACCCTCCGAGTAGTTCTTTCTTTGGGGTGTCTCGCCACCCCGCCACAGGTGGGACGCAGTTATTCGACCAGCTGACACCTCATTCTAGGACGCCTATGCCACAACAAGGATTTGTTCCGTGGTCGGGTAACAATGCGCAACAAGCTAGTGCATCCCCCCCCCCCCCCCACCGTAGCTAGTCGTGTCTTGCCGGTAAATTTATACTAACATAAATATATATCTTTTTTCCATTGCCCACGTAGCCGTTACAATTATTGTACATCTAACGGTCGAAGTCTGTTAATGCATGTCTTGTATTATACAGAAAGCTACTAGTAAAGTGTTGACCGACTGCGTCAAGTATGGTGCAAAAGTGGTATTTTAAGCGTCGGGAAGCTGCGGTATTTATTGTTTAAAACATAACGTATTCGTTAATCATTTTGAAAAATATATTAGATAAGTTAATTAATTTATATTTACATTTTTTGTGTAGCAAAATGAAGTACAAAATCACGATTAGAAGCGTATAAGGTGGAGAAAAGAAGAATGAAAAGCGTCGGTTGGGTTGTACGGAATTACTCAATTTCGATATCAAGTTTATGATGGCCAATATAACCGTGAAGTGAACTTTACGACCGGTGAATGTGAATGTCGGAAATGGTAAATTTCCGGGATACCTTAATGGTCGCGTTATTGCTTTTACAAGGTTTTGAACCTAACAGTTGTGTGCAATATGTACATGGACCAGTTTAAAAAGGAAAAATATCAAGCAACCTATGCGGAGTCAATTCAATTTGTTGGAAATTTTAACGAATGGGAGTATCAAAGCCATATACATCCTCTTACTCCTCCAACAATGGACAACCCTCGGCCTGGTCGTCCAAAAACCTGAGGCCGTATACCATCTCAAGGTGAAGAGCCAATAACTATACACATGCGGAGGTGCAAAGAAGCGGGGCATAAGCGTCGAGTTGCAAAAATCATTTGTCCAGATCCACCTAACAACAAAGGTAAACAAAAGCAAGGGGAATTTCCAACTAATGAACAACATGACACTGCACCTTTTTATGACCCACATCACACGTTCGATCAAAGTTTTATGGGAAACAAGCAATTCTCATGGCAACCATATGGCCAAAACACATACACTAATCAAGCAACTGGTCAAAACTCGTACTTTTGGCAAGCATATGGTGACAACACATACCCCACAAACCAATACACTTCACAAACTTACCACCACAACCCATACCCATCTCAACAATATGCTGAAAACACACACGCATCACAAACATATGATCAACATAACACACAACCAGATTTCAACCTATCTCAACAAAACCGAACACAACCACTTCAAAATGATCTTCAATACCAGTCTCAAGTGTATCAACAATACAATTCCCAGCAACACGACTCTCAACATCTAGATGATCAACAAACGCAGGATTCAAATAGTTGGTTTAATCGGTTTGGTTTTTAATAAAGTAGAAGGTTTATGTGACTAGTTAACAACTATTGGTATGTTCTGATTGTGTTGTAGCATCATGCTTTTTATTTTCAATTATCCAAGTGATGTTTGTTTTGTCTGTGTGTTTGAATTTTACAAGTGATGTTTGTATTGAAAAGACAATATTTGAGCATGTGTTTTGTGTAAAAATAGTTTAAAGTAACGAATTTACAAGTATGTAAGGCAATAATAACATATCATTTTTGTTTGTGTATAAAAGTAATTGTGTAAAAAGGGTTTATGAAAAATAAAAAAGGGTAAGATTTGGCATTAAATCGGTGGTTATAAGTTTAATGACTTTTTTTATAAACAATTATATTAAAATATATTATTATTCGACAGAATTACTATATGGTTTAAATGACAAGAATTTTTAATTTTTTTTATAATTATTTTTGTTTATTAAAATAACATGAATTTCTTTTATAAAAAGCCTCTAATATTTTAAAATGCAGTATAAATAAATATATTGCATTGAACATTTCCGATTTATATGTACGTATAAAATGTCTAAAAAGTGAAACCTGTACCAATTTCATTAACTAAGTGTAATTTATTACATGAAACATGAGACGGAGTCTAATATAGACTTGTGATACATAACAATGTATATTACATTAAAAGGTGTCAAGTTGGTTATAACTTATTGAAACGAAAGCGTTAAAAAGAATACAATGAAACAATAATGGAACATGTAAGTTAACTCTTTGGGTTAATTCTCTAAACTCTGTTTAAGTTAGTAATTTCAACTTATAAGTATGGTGCCATGCATGGATAATAGAATAGAACTTTGAATACACAAGTAGTTTAATAATTTTTTCACAAATTAAACCCTTCAATCAAAACTTTGTTGGTGGGTATTCACATCCCCATTTAATTTGTCCATTTGAAATGTCTAGCAGAATACCCGTACGCATGATCTGTAGTACCCTATGACTAAATTTTGTGGCCAACAAAAGTTTTTTGTTTATACGTTTTTTCTAACAATAACTTTACGAATAAATGACAACTTTTAATTAGAATAACTATTAGAAATTGCAATGCAAACTATTTCATATACAAAATAAACATTAGGTCCAAATTAAAGAGAGTAACATAGGTAACATCTTAGAAACATAAATTAAAGATAAATGTCATTATAAATTTGACGTAAGATAAACTTTAAATATGCTATACAACAAATTTGTTTCTTAATATTATAAACATGTAACATTTTTTGTACATTTTAACCCCTACTTCTGCCTCCTACTAACTTCTACCACTTAACATGTGTTAGAAATATGAACAAGAATAATATAAAGCCGATAGCTAAAAAAGCTTTGTACAACTTTTATTGGCACAATCTAAATTAATCAAGAATATGTTTTATAAAATAAATTTAACAAAATTTACATCTTTTGTTGGCACAATACATATAGATAAAGCCTTGTATTCGAAGCCCAATATTAATTTCGGATGGAATTTTAATAAGAGCCCAACAATTGTCCAATATACCTAATATCCACCCTGACACCCTAAAATTACTCCCATTCTAACCCTTTTCTCCTGCAAGTCACAAACCATACGCAGATCTGAAAAACCATACATAAATCTAAAAAAAAAATCATCTGTTTTTTCTTGTTATTTGTAAAAATCATCCGTTTTAGTTGTGGTGTTTTTTGTTTTGAGCATAAGGGTTGTTGTTTGCTTCGATTGAAAAGCCAAGAGAAAGAGAATAATCTAAAAATGTAGTTTAGAGGAATGATGTTCATGGTGAAATAGATTTGAGGAGGTAAGTGTCCTTCGCTTTTAACATGATAGCTTTTAACATGTTCATGGTGAAATAGATTTGAGGAGGTAAGGGTTTTAGTTCAGGTTGTATTTTTTTTTTTTTTTTTTTTTTATAATGATATTTGCTTAAAAATATACAACCCGAGATCTTTCTTTCTTTTTTGATTCGTGTCTTTTATGTTTGTTGTGGAAAAGAGTTGTTGTAGTCTTCTTTGTCGTCCGTCTTTTTATTTTTCGAGAAGATAAATTGTTGTTATGAGTTGGTTATGGTTGTTGTAGTTGTTGTATGCACTTTCTTTATATTACTTGTTGTCTGACTTTTGTTTTGGAGGTTGGACTTTTCTATAGTTGTTGAGGAGATGATCTGGGACATATTGATAGATGTTGTCGGTGGCATAAGGGTTTGTCTGCGGAGATGATCCGGGACGATTGGTTGGTAGAAGCATCGGTGGTTGCGGTGTAACGTGGTTGAGAGATGTCCGGTGGTGGCGGTGTAACAACTGTGGGTTCTTAAGTCCGGTTTCATAACTTTCGGTATTGTAACTTTCGGTTTAAATCGAGGTTGTATGAAATCATCAGAGAAGATACATAGATGAAGATGGTTTTGTATTTTAAGTTTTGAGAGAGTTGTCTATTTATATGAATGTTAGAGGTCATTTACAAGTTTAAAGAATTAAAAGACATTTAATTTTCATGGTTATTACAATTTTAGACCGGTACATTTACAAGTTAATATTGTTACAATATTGGTGAAGTTTTAAAGCTAGGTTATGCAAGTATTAATTTAGCAAAACACATATATTTCCATAATAAGCAAGTAAAAAAGTCTGAATTTTTAAGCCTTCTAATTATAGAATAGTCTTAAATGCATTATAAGGTACTAGTTGGATACCGCCTGGCGGCGATAAATATAGTAAATGAATTGCTAACTCAACTCTCATCAATTCCTACCCGCTAGTGAATTCATTTCACAACACTCCAAATGTATATGTGCTAGTTGTATGTATTTGTTTGGGTTTTCAGATATCTTCCGTGACATCATTATTCCCGCATATAAAAAGACCTTCACAATCCCTTTTCCGTCAAACACTAAAGTAAATGATTTTGATAAATAAAGTTTGTATTGATTAAAATAAAGGTTAAAGTTATAAAAATTTGAATCAATATAAAATAAACCTACTAAAAATGTAAAAACTAAAACTCATAAAAATATATCAAAATGGATGTTGAATTAAAGAGCACAAAATTTTTAAAAATATGATGAAATTAGATCATAAAAAAATTAAACGAATTAAAAGATATTTAAATTTAAAAATAAATATGATTAATTAGTTAAGAAGTGGCGTAATGTCACCCATTATTGAGCTCCTTATTTTAGTTTGTTAAGAAGCCTCCCTTTTTGTTACTAATGTATTTTTAGTTAGAGAAGTGACACATGTCACTCAATGATTGAAGCTCCTTATCTTAATTTTTTGTGAAGCCCACAACTTAAATGCTTTATATAATAGTATAGATTAAGATTAAGATATATCTGATTAAAACTATATACAAAGAAAAGGAGAGAGAACTTCTCTTCAAAAAGGAGGCGAGTAGCCTTTTTCTGTCATTTTTGACAATGTGGGTCCCAAGATCGAAATTAGCTTAAAATTTGAGGTGAGTTTTTTTTTTTTTTAATTTTCACTTGTATTACACTGGTGTCGACACGTGTCCGGACTTCTCCACCAATTTGAAGCGAAGTCTTGGCCTTTTGGATATATGAAAAAAAAAGGACCTCTGCAGGACAAGTACTCCCGTCAGAGGCCCTATATAATTTTAAACATACTAATGTTCACGAGCAATTTAGAGCCAATTAAAATATTCTACCAATTACAGGAATGAAGATGATAACCAATGACAATACTTCTACCCCGCAAATTACAAGTATTACATTTGTAATGTCATCCACAGCAATAGCCTCATGCTTTCGATTCAAATACATGCGTACGTCAGTATAATCACTTAGGTGAGTTTTGGGCTCAAAATAAGTAAGAGTAAAATGGTTTTAAGATTAATAATCAATGGGATTGGGTATTTGTGATATTTAAATAATGGATTGGGTATATATGAAATTAAGGAGATTTTTAAAGTCATATATGAAATTAACTCTTTTTCTTTTTTACAATTTGCCATTTGCTTTTAAGAACAAATAAAAATATGTTTTATCAAAGGAGGTAAGTGACACCATATTATAGATCGATATTTTTAAACAAACCTTGGTAAATAAATTTTTTGAACACAATCAGTTCGTAAAAACTCCATTTCTTAGCATGAGTTTGCAAGCAAAATCTTCTTATTCTGACGGACTTGATGGGAAGTACGGATCTTCTTTATTCTGGTAAATTTGAAATAACTGTTTCGAGTATGTAGTTGCAAATTCCCTGCAATCTCTTATCCCTTTTGAGTCATACTGCTTCAAATCCTCAACTGTTCTCTTTAGATCACCGGCAGGGTCTCCATCCATGAGAAATTCAGCCAACTCACTACCCCTACAAGATCATCCATGAGAATTCAGCAATGGTAAAACATACTAGTATAGAGTAAATCAGTAACACTCGCATTAGTGATTTGTATTATGAAAGAGACATGTAGCTTTGAAATAACATGTACTGAGTAATATAATTGCCACATAGAAAATTATGTATTGGTCATTACGAGATGAAAAAAAACCCACCTTGGTGCATCAGCCTTGCTAAACCCTCGATTATTTCTTATCTAGTTTCGTTAGATGATTTCTCATCCTCTGTTTGTTGTCTATAAAGAGTACAAACAGCCCTCAAACACAAGTTGTCATCTTTACCAAAAGCAGCTAACATATAAGCCCTCTAAATCCCACTTTCTATTGCAAACCCTCCTTTTCCTTGGAATCCTCTCATTCAGTTGTAAGTCATTTGATGTAGCTTCACATTCATCACCGCTCTTATTACTTTTATAGGAACACTCAGAATCATTTTTAGAACTGTCAGCAATAGATCCACCTAAAGTATCATCTTCGGCTTCCCAGTCCTCATCTGATTCATCATTATCTTCCTCGTCTTCCTCGTCCTCACTTGAAATATTTTTATACAGGTTTATCGATGTATTCACATCATAATCAGTTTCATCTTGACATTCATCACCATTGTCACCACCTCCATTGGCATGGACAGAATCATTTTCGGAAATGTAAATGATAGATCCATTTAAACTATCATGTTCACCTTCCGGCTCCTTCTCTTGGTCATCATTATCTTCCCTGTCCTCACTCGAATAACTTTTATGAGGGGTTATGGATTTTTCGAGACATTGTCACTTTCATCACCGCTATCACCACCTCCAAAGGCATGGTTAGAATCATTCTCAGAACTGTCATCCATAGATTCATCAGAGCTTTCACAACCCTCCTCTAGATCATCAATATTTTCCTCGTCTTCATCAGAGCTTTCGGAAACCTCTTCTAGATCATCCTTATTTTCCTCGTACTCACTTGAAGTATCTCCATTATAAAGGGAATCGGTACTATTTAGGTCATGATCATCTTCATCTTCGGAATCCGTTTCAATCCTAGATCTTCTTATGAGTGTGGAAATTGGAACATCGTCATCACAACTAGTTTCACTATCGCTCCTTCTGACTTTGACAACCCTGTTACTTCTTGCCCTTTTAGCACCCCAAGAAGGAAATTTATAGACAGCCATATCTTCTTCATTTCCATTACTATTCTCATCATCACTTATGATGATAGTACTAATCCTTTTCCTTTTAAAACTTGGAATAACTCTAGAAATGAGATAAGTATCTTCTTTGTCAATGTGTTCCAGATTAGCCTTTTCAACTTTATCCTTGAAAGAACAAGAACTTATAGACACGGACCCATCCGTCTCTAGTTCCTTGTTATTCTTCTTCAAATCTTCGACCTCGGATTTCACCATCAAACACCTCCCTTCATTCAAAAAATAGTAAGTAATTAAACATTAACGTTGACAACATCCAAAGCTAAATAAGCAAATTGAACCATTCTTAAATAAAACACAAAATTAATCTCAACAGAAATCCAAAACACCCTCAAACAATTTGTTGTTATCAAAAGTGACAACAGTTTAAAAAAGATAAACTGACAATCAATCAAATAACATTAAAGAGTTACTATTAAGTAGGATCTTTGATCAACAATTTTATGGACCATATAGTTACATGAAACTTAACAATGCTAATTATCAATACATTATGGTGAAGTAAAAAATAAGGAGTGAGGTTTCTTAAAACAATTGAGATGATTAGAATTTAGAAACAATGAAATCTTAGATAGGGACCTTACTTTGGATGGATCAATGAAAATGATGATTGGTTCGCATAGACAAACAGGCTATGAAAAACTGATCATCACTAGGACAGAATTTATAGAGTTAAAATTCAAATTTTGAAATTAAGCGGTTTAAATTAGTGTTTGATATTACTTGCTAAATTTATGGAGTACTAATAGGTGAATCTGTTACAAAGAAAAATAATTGTAAATAAGTCACTCAGTTATATAACTTTTTCATCAATGACACCAAACTATAAAATACCGAACTTCATAAACCAGTAGTAACTTCTAAGTGCAAAGAAGAGTAGTAAACAAAAATAAATAAATAAATAAAAAATAAAAATAAAAATCTTTTACTTGTATTTTTTGGAGTTGGCGAAAAGAAAATGTTGGTGTTCCTGAGTTGGAGAGAAAAAAAAATAGAGGTCGATCCTTTTACGATTGCAGCATTGCTTCTATAGGTAAATAATACATATTTTATAGTTGGGTATTTTACTAGTTATTTAAGTTGGTCGTGGACTTCCGTATCAGTTTCCTTCCAAATCATCCTATTATGACCAGGAAAGTTAATCAAATATTGTCTCTTGAAATATTTTGAGAATACAATATTTTTGGTTTTCTACCCACTTATTTTTCCTTTTTCCTAAAATGAAACGCGAAAGCAGAGCACATTTAATATATGAGGGAACAGTTGTGGTAAAATAAAGTTGAAACCATACCTAAAAACAGAGTATTAGTATATGATTGACAAGTAGTATAGTAGAAAAGCCAACAAGAAGATCAACCCACGAACTCCCCTGTGCAGACCATACCACCCGCCAAAACCTACCCACTTTCAGTTTAAGAGATGCATTAGGACTTCCTAGAAACAACTAGCTTCAACAAGTGTCAATTTGCTGGTAAGGAGTACTCGTCAACAGTTACATAACTTGGATATTTCATGGGTACTTTTTTCAAAGAACAAACATGTGACAGTTACAATTGCTGTAACCAGAATGCATAAATCATCTGGAACACGATTATATCTAAAACATAGCAAATTTTTCACATTAAACGACAGTTTAGTCTACCATACAGCACAAAAGGAATCATATTCTACCCAATCTATAGCTAAGTGCATAATGTGCATATCATATCCACATCAGATTTACATGACATCTTGTCATCGAAGGAACCAAAAGCTTTGTCATTATGGAAGAAAATAAGGATCTTCTTTGTTCTGGTAAATCTCGAATAACTGCTTAGAGTATTTAAGTGCAAGTGACCTGCACAGCTCGATCCCCTTTGAGTCATACATTTCCAATTCTTCCACTGTTTTGTTCAAATCAGAGTCTCCATCCATAAAAAATTCCGCAACATTACTACCCCTACAAAATCATAAATCGCTAATTTCAAGTACTAAATCATGAATAGTCAAAATAAATATTTGGAAATGCCATCATGTATTATTCAGTAGGTTTAGCACCATATAAATAAGACACACAAACAGAAGATGTTAAATGACTAGGACCTCAGTCATTCACTCATACATGAAGCACACCCCTACTATTGTTGACATACCCAAGTGGCTATTCGCATAAAATGGCATCGTATTGTTTCAGTTAGCCCTCTTGGTCATGTTTATTTTGGTAACTGAGTCATTTAAAGATGGTTCTGTGTCCTGTTTGATCATTTTGTAACCCATAAGTCTAGTATTTAAATATAAAGATTAACGCCGTAAACATAACATTTTAATCTGAAAAATGTCATTCTTGAAAGTCGACTATAAAATATCCAATCCGGATACAAAACCATCTTAGCATGACTGGAAGCACATTGATAATTTATGCAAATAAGCCATATAATAGGTATTGTATAACTTCACCTGTATGCATCAGGCTGGCTAAACCCTCGTTCATTATGGTGAATAGTTCCTTTAGATGCCTTCTCATCCTCTGTTTGTTGCCTATAAAGAGCACAAGCGGCCCTCATACAACTCTGGATCCTTACCAAAATCAGCTTGCATTTCTCCCTGTAAATCCCACTTATAATTGAAACCTTTTTCTCCTAATGTTGTCTATAGTTTCTTTATAGTCATTTAACACATTTTCAGGTTCCTCAAAATTATCGCTACTTTCAGAAGCACTCTCAATCTCGGAAAGAATTTCGGGACTGTCATTTATAAAGTCACTTAAACTTTCCTCTTAAACTTCCGACCCTCTACATCATCATTATCGTCCTCATTTTCACTGGAACTATTTCCTTGAAGGGAAACGGTCTTGTTCTGGTCAACCCCGTTTGTATCTCGTTTGTTTTTGGAACCTAACTTTCTTAGCCTCGTTAGGTGCCGCTTGCTTGCACATTCTGTAACTTCATCCTCAGAGTCTATCTTAGACCTAGAGCTAAGTGGTTTCATCAGTGTGCTAATTAGGGCATCGTCGTCATAAGTAGTTTCATTATCGCTAGTTTCGTCATCGCTTGGAATGATGTTGGCAGCCCTTTTCCTTTTAGCACTTCTACTATTCGAACAATGAAATTTGAGGCCATCCACATCCTCTTCATCAACATCTTCAAGTTTGGTCTTATCAAAAGCAACATGATTGCTTGAATAAGAAATATTTTTATTTTCTGGAGTTTCATCATAGTTTACATCCTCATAAGCTAATGTCAATAACACCAAAAATGGGGTTTGAGCGCCTGGAGTGGGACGGGGCCATTTTCTTACTAGAGCAACCATCAGCCTCAAGCGGTAATCGCTTTTAACTTTGCTACTAAACCTAGAGACCACATTAATGTCCTGTTTAGCTTTCTCATTCATGTCTGATTCCAATCGTGACATCAACTCATTAACCTTTTCTTTCAACTCATAAAGCAGATTCAGCCTTTTGTTTCTCACATTCTAAAACCTTCATTTCTGTCATTAACTCATAAAACTTCTCTACCTCGTCTTCCCCATCCCTTGCCTCAACAACCTCCCGAATTTTCTTTATCTTCCCCTCGAATTCTTTGTTCTTATTCTTTAAATCTTCAACCTCGACTTCTAACATCAAACACCTTTTTTCATCGTTTTCGCTCATGTTTTCCAATTCGAGGCATCTTTTTTTGTAACTTTCAATTAAGCTAGTCATCTTTTCTGCATTCCAACAAATCATATGTTTATAATTTACCCACAATAAAACATATTAAAATAGTAAAAATTGTGGCAAATTATACATAGTGGTTCAACCAGGTCACTGTGCTTTTTTATGCCCTACCTTGCTAACTAAAGCTACGATAATGATAGTATTTTTACAATTAAGGTTTTCCTTATCCTATGCGGTAATCCAAACCCCAAGGGGTGTTTGTATTAGCTAAGTTTTTCAGCTTATATGCTCATCTGAATTTGGAAAAGCTCATAAGCTCGTTTTTCGGCTTATTCACTTTTGTCAACATGAGCTTATAGCTTACACCCATATGCTCACCTTAACCAGCCATAAATTCTATATTCAAATAAGCCCATAAGCCAGAAAAATAAGCTAATACAACCCCCATTTAACGTAAAAACGGGTAAACGAAACAGGTTTTCCCTAATCAGGTTACTGTTGTGGGTGGGGGGGACAAATGGAGGTATCCTCGGGACGTTTCCCTAAGGTTTTTGAGGAAGTTAGGGGTGCGTTTAGTTGGAGAACAAATTCTCTTATTTTCTATCTCTAGTTTTGTAAAAATTTGGAAGGAGAATTAATCTCCACAAAACACTTGAAAATATAGAAAATGCGTTTAGTTGATGTTTCTATTTTCTGTTTTGAAGAAAGGGAGGGAGGGTTGAGGGTTATAAAGGAAAACAACTAAAATTTGTTTTGTAATTTTCCTTGTTAAGTTAGGAAATAGGGGAATTGTGTTTTGCAAAATATTTTGTTGAAAAACGTTGATTTGAACGCGATCTCTGTTTTCTTTGTTTTCCACAAAACATTTTGTGAAAAACAAGGGTGTTTTCCCTCAGCTAAACGCAACATAGGCATCTCACTACTAGGTCATTTGATGGTGGTTAAAAAAGCCCCAACATAGAGCTTCTTCTTATTTCTTTTTTTTTTCTAAATAAGTCAATTACCCCGGGGTGTTTGTTTAAGCTTATATAGCGGCTTGTCTGGTTTTCGGCTTATGTATCACAAGCTCACTTTTGTGGCTTATTTTATAACCTTTCGGCTTATATAAGCCTATTATGACATGATAAGCTTATATAACCCCATTATCCCAAAATAAGCAAAAACGTTTTGGTTTATAAAAGTGAGCCGAAAACCAAATAAGCCATAAGCCCGCTATATAAGTACGGATTAATAAGTTTAAACAAACACCACCCAAATAGGCTAACACAAACTCGCCCTGAAAATTATCCTAAAATTCACACCAAGAAGTTGGTAAAAGACACAAATTCGGACGCAATTAGTTATAATTTCAAAAGTTAATTAGATTCCATAATTAAGACTTGGAAATGGCATAATCTTTTACAAAAAACGAGTGATGAACAGAAACAATGAAACTGAATATTATATGAACAAATATAAAAGTAAATGTGAACAAACCCGAATAAAAGTGAATGCTGTGTCAGCCTTTATATTATTTAAACAGAATGTGACGCCATCACCGGCAAATTTAATCGATTGAAAGCAGGGCAGGGTCTGTGTGTTCGAAACTGTGGTCTCTGGTTTGACCAAGGGTTTACAGTATCTAAAATATGAGAAATGATACATAACTTACGCCTGAAACCACTTTTCATCATTCATTCATCATCAAGTTTAGGTCATGTATATTACTTCGAATTATAGTAATGCTTTTCGTCAGTATGGTTTGCTCTTTCAAATCATTCTGAGTAGTCCTTGTTCTTTTTTTTTTTATTTTTGCTTTTTTTGCTCCATATGGTTTCACACGTATTGCGTATTTGTCGTCTTTATTAACTTAGCGCGGTTATCTTTCTTTTCGTTAAGCGCAATGGCGGCGTTAGTCCTTTATACCCGACCGTTAATAACTCAAAATTATTTTTAAAAAATCTTTTCTACTCGGTTTTATCGCGCTCGTTTTCTTACGTTTCACCCTTTTCTTACGTTTTTATCCGATTTTATACGTTTTCGTATATTTTCCGTTTTATCCGTTTTATACATTTTCTTACATTCGTAAGAGCGATCTGTTTTGTCGTTTTTATACGTTTTTTCGATTTAAAAAAATTACGTCTTTTTCTTTTTAATCGATTTTAAAAATTTTTCCGATTTAAAAACACGTTTTTTTAATCGATTTTTAAAGTTTTTCGATTTTACCGAAATTACGTTTTGTTTTAATCGATTTTAAAAGATTTATACATTTTTAATAACGTAAGAAAACGGATATAAAATGATAAACGTCATCGGAAAATGAATAAAACGAAAACGTGACAAAACATAAGAAAACCGGAAAACGTAATGGCAATCAAAACGGCAAAAAGATAAAACCGATAAAGAAAGATTATAACTGTCGGTTAGTTAAGGATAAGTTGCAAACGATCGTTTGGTTAATGGACTACCGCTGCCACTTGCGCTAACGAAAAAGATAACGCATGTTAGCGATAACTGACAGCGATATGTAAACCATAAGCGTGAAAGAAAAAGCAAAAAAAGAATATACTAGTGATTGGGAAACCAGCGGGTGTAATTACTCTAAAATAAAAGGGGTTGAGATAAACACTCTATATAAAACCGTTTTTCTTTTTTAGTTTTTTAAAGGAGTTCAACCAAAAAACGAGTTACATGTTTAGTCCCTATAGTTTACCTAAAATCATATTCATCATCCTTTTGATTTAAATTACATAAATAATTTTTAATTTTCAAGCTATTTGCATTAATAGTTCTTATTTTGAAAAATAAGGACTATCCGTATAATAAGGATATAAACTACCCGTGTAATAAGAAAATATAGATTATTGTACATATGACCCAAGTTTTCAAAATAGGAACCACAGATACAACTAGTTTGAAAATTAGGTATCAATGTTGTAATTAAAATCGAAAAGGGACGACAAGTATAATTTTGGGTTAACCACAGTGATGGAACATGTAATTTTTGCCAATTATTTTAAGCGGTGTTTGTTTTAGGGTTATAGACAAGCTTAAGAACTTATGGTTTTAGCTAATATTACAATAAAGTAAAGAATAATCATAAAGAGAGAATAGAAAATTGTATTATCTATGTGACATGGAGATGAAGAGTATATTTATAATGCATGATCAAGTAATCTACAAGATTTATAATCTCCTAATATAACTCTACTTCAGATCAAATTATATCCATATCTATATCTATATTTATTAAGTTATTAATAAAACAAATTTTTGCAAAAACTCATTGCAATTAATTTTGCCACATGTCATCATCATATTGAATAATATTTTTGTCAACTAACTAACCACACAAATCAGTTTCCATATCATCGATTCAAAAAAAGTTTCGAACTATGACACCGATTGAATATTCCATATCACCGATTCAAAGACACTACACAAACTAGTTTCGATCTATGAGTATGACCGATTCAAAAACACTACATAAAACACTTTCGTTCTATGACTATGTAAGTGATTTCTATGTTGTCCGCACCATAAAATGGGTAAGTATCGCATCAATTCAAGTTTTTATGGTTTTGATTTAAATTCCATATTACAACTATTTTGATGTGTTGTTTCTTTTAATAATCACTCTAATTATGTTTCGATTCAATTTATAGAAAAAAATTTGGAGGAAATCACATTCATGAATTAGTTTCTATAAAATGCGTGTTTTGCGGATACAAAAGTTTCAATGTACTTGTAGAACCGTAAAGTGGGTGTGAATACGGTCTTTTCGACTTATTTAATTTTAAGTATGTTAAGTGTCAAGATTACATGTAAGGGTGTAAACAATTACACAATATAAATCGTAAGTTAAGAGTTAAGGGAAGAGAGACAAACACAACAATTTATATTGGTTCCGGATGACGGGTTTAGATAATCCGTAGGTCCAGTTGGGAATCTGCGACACCTATACTATTCACTAGTACAAAATATCTGTGATGGATAAACCGTACACCTTAGCTTTCACCGATTTACACCTAGACCCACTAGCACCTAACGGAGTTCCGCACCCGGAACCACCCACAAACGAAGGACGGACCGGGATTTTTAATAGGGTGTTGAAAAGAAATGTTGGAATAACAAAGTTACACCGTAAGAAGCGAAAGTAGAAAAAAATTTGGGGTGCGCAATACCACAAAACGACAATTTTGAAATCTTTTTACTCTTGCCTAGTCGGGTGTGGAATCTGCCCGCACTGACCATACATGTGGGGGTCCGTCCATGCCCACAAAGACCTCGCAAACTCTCACACCGATTACAAATTTGTTGGTCAGGTAATGTGTCAAAATAGGTGCGGATAAAAACAGACCATGTTTATCCATCTGTTATTAATAAGTATATTGCGTCAAATTAACACAAAAGATTATTACAATGAAAATCTATATCTTTGAGTAAACACTTAAAATTTGAACTTTATGCAGTGTTTAACCCATTTGACCCTTGACCTTTTAGCTTTTTGGGAACTATTTGACCTATTAGAAAAATTCGTAACAAGATCAACCAAACGATTGAACTTATCAACTCTTGTTATGTACCGGAGATACAATTTAGTTGGTACTGATTGTTTCTATTGCACAAAGGCTTAGATAACATTACTTTCTCATTTGGAATTAGGATGATGGCGGTGAAGAAGTTCTCGAGAAAGTTTATGAACGTTTGGAAGCTATGAATGCATCTAGTGCTGACAAGCGTGCCGCTGAGATTTTGAACGGTTTTGGTTTTAACAAAAAAATACAAGAAAAGAAAACATGAGACCTTTCTGGTGGATGTAGAATGCGGATTGCTTTGGCACGTGCTCTCTTCATGAATCATCTGTGATAATTTGTCTTTGATTGTTCATTTAGTTGGTTTATGATTCTGTTAGCTTAAGAATTATAACTCTAAACTACGTACTGAAACATGTATTAATACCACATTTTCTAACTTCTTATCAATGTTCACACGCAGGAAGCACGAGTAGCAGATACCTCGTTAAAGTATTGATGGTAGAAGTCAAAATGGATTTATGGATATGTTACGATATAGAGTATTTTAAACATGAAATTAATTTTATTCTGAAAGTCTTTAGTAAATGTTTATTTTCTTTAGTATGTAGTAAGGACAGTGATATAATATTTAGAAAAATGCATTATTCCCCTCCTATTGTGAAAAAGATTATTGAACCCATGTAAAAAAAAGTGTTCAAACTATGTTTGCTAAAATTAACAGTAACAGTAGCACTGAGCAAGAAGCAGTAGCTGTGAGTATTCACTTTTTTATTCTTTCTATAAAAAAGTTTGGTAACGTAAATGTAGTTGTAATCGTAATGTGTAAACAGCTCTCAAATGCTCCACCTTCCTAAATGTTACTTCATGAAAAGTTAAAAAATAAGCATTCTGAAAAGAAAAAAATTAAAATAATGCTACTTGTTATTCCAAACAATCATAAACGTCACAACACTCAATGCTCACAGATCATAAATGCTAATAAACTTGTGCACCAAACAAATTCTTAATGTAAAATCTTTTAGCCTGTGACGCCTTTTATTGGCAAACTTTCCCTAAATGTAGGAATTGAAATAAAAAAAATTCATCGTATACTAATATACAATTCTTTTATATATAGTCGGTCATGACTCATAATGCGTATTCAAATCTATACTTACCTAATTAACTTCTAATACTTAGAATAAATACAATTAATTGTGTTCATTATACGATACGATTAAACAACTTCTACAGTTTTTCTCTCTTTCTTCTCAGTTTCTGGGCAACCGAACAACACCACACGTACAACCACCATGACAATCACCATCTATGATCACGAACTCGGTCTCGACACACACAACTACTATGACGTCACATTCTTCGACGACAGGATCATTACCCTAGTCACAGAAACACCCTACTATGTCGACCAATGGATCTCTAGAATCGAACGTATCCACACCGCCGTCAAACAACCTTTTAGTCGGTCTTGACATCGAATGGAGGCCTAACCAAAACGCTTACATGGAAAACCAAGTTGCTATATTACAGTTATGTGTGGGACGTCGTTGTCTTATTTTCCAAATCATGCATGCACCCTTTATCCCAAAATCACTTATTAAGTTTTTGAGTAATCCTGATTACACTTTTGTTGGCGTTGGGGTCGACAATGATGTTTGTAAGTTGTGGAGGGATTATAGGATTAGGGTTGGTAGGACTGTGGATTTAAGGGTGTTGGCTGTTCAGGAGTTTAATGCGAATGAGTTGAAGAACGCGGGGTTAAAGGGTTTAACAAGATGGGTTTTAGGGAAGGATTTGGTTAAGCCAAAGTATGTTACGATGAGTCGTTGGGATAACAGGTGGTTGACACTTGATCAGGCGGTATCGTGTGTGGATGCTTTCTTGAGCTTCGAGATTGGGAGGAGCTTGATTTATGGGGATTAGTATTGGTTAAGGTTGGTACTATTCTATGATGTTTGGTTTGGTATGTTTATGTGTTTAATATGATGATGATTTAGAGATTTGTGTTTACAACTGATCCTCTTTGTCTTTTAATATTCACTGTTATTATTTTAGTACGGAGTATAATAAAATCAATGGATTGTGAATGTCGGTCCTCATGAAATTACTATCTCTATAGATGTTTTTGGTTAGTTCTTTTCAAGCCCTAGTTTAACTTGTTTGACAATTTTACAATTATCATTGGAGCTTGCAAGTATGTATGTCTTGGGTGATTGAATACTCATTTGTTGTTGGATCAATTGACTGATATGTTTTTTAATGTAACTTTCTGGCTTTGAATATACATGAAACTGGGATCACTAAACTTATGTTAATTGGTTAAAGAAGTGTATTTTGGTACATTTTTGGTGAAGGCATTGTTCGCCACTATGATGACTAAAGTGGCATACAAAGCAGTTATTCAAAGTTTAGTGACCCGTTACATTCAGGGTGATAGAATAGATAAACCAAAACTCTGTTAACAGAACGATGACTCTACCAGTCAAATTAACAGTTTGTTGTGTTCCTCCTAATTTCTTTTATCTATTTGTTATCCGTGTTACTAACCACCTAGACAATTTCTGGTTATAAACATTACATAAACTAACCGATAGCATTATAAATTTCATGTCACTGGAAACTTTGTTTATTATATACACAGCAAATTCCACTCTAAACTCAGCCTAAATCATCACATAAGACAACAAATTATATTACTCTTAATTAAGTTGAATATTACCAAGAAGAGCAGTTATCATGATCAACCATGACAGCCCATGAATCTACAAATACAAGATGTCATCAGAAAAACTATGAACACAGAGTAATCAGAGAAATATGAAATAAATACAATGGTTTGTGTGACGAGAATACATGAAAATAACATTACCACTGTTCTTCTGCCACGAGCTACAGGTGAAATACAAGTCCTTAGTAGAAGAGATGGATGACACCAAGAGAACCTACATCACACAAATACAAGGGGTAGACTTTTGGAGATTGTAGTTGCATTTGGCTTTAAGCTTTGAAAGCCAAGAGCATCTACAATATAACAAGTAATAACTCGAGTTATTACTTGTATCACAACTATAACGGCCATGAATCTGTTTTAATCATCGTTTGAATATCCAGGTCATTACCAGATGTTATATCATTGTAAACAACTTCCAGCAATTATGTCTCATCATAAAAACAGATTCAACAAACCCCAAACACCATCAAAACTGTTTCTACTGTGTTAAAACTTAAAACTATTAATATCAATATGATTTTAATGTAATCTCGCGGATTAGTCGGCCAAAAAGTCACAAACCATGATAACCCAAAAGTATGAATCTAATGTTTAATGATCAACTAGTTGTAATAGCTTACCTTTACCTTGGCAAAGGTGGAAAAAATGGCAATAACATTGACAAAAATTTGCAATAACATTGACAAAAATTGAAGCATGCTCATGTTGTATGAAAAATGCATTGAATAAGATACAATTTTAGAGTGTTATTATAACATGTCTAATGTATCTAACCAAGACATCAAAATGGTGAAAATGTTGGTGAAATCCTATTTATAAAGCATTCTCCCTAGTTCTTGATGGAATATTGTTTCCATTCGAAAAGCACATAAATGAAGCTTCCAACCAATGGAACATAGCTTATTATCACTCCTGGAAACTCAGCCATATAGCAAATGCGTGTGCGAGGCAGATTAGTTTTGGATTTTGGGAATCATAAGCTAGTAGTTTTGACACCTCAATATGTGTGTGATTTCGAAACAGTATAGTAATTCAAATGTTAGTACTTTTGAAGGGATCATATTCAAAACGAAGATGATAAGAGCAATTTTATTTACCTCAAAACATATGAGGAACAAATGTTAAACTTGTAACAAATTTGACAATAGTTAACACCGGAAATCAGAAAGTCCATCAAAATTTAACACGATGTGAATATCATATCAACATATGCGCCGGTGCTATTAACAAAACATGGACCAAGTTTCCCGATTTACATATCTTGCACGAGAGTGCATTCAACATCTTTGTCATTGTGGCGAACTTGAAGGGAAGTAAGGATCTTCTTTATTTTGGTAGATTCGAAATAATTGCTTTGAGTATCTATATGCAAGCATAGTGCATACCTCGATCCCATTTGGGTCATGTTGTTCTAGTTCTTCAACAGTTTTTTTCAGGTCACCATCATAGTCCCCATCCGTGAGAAATTCAGCCAGCTTACCACCCCTGCAAGGTCATGCTTATTTGTTTAGAAAAACAGTGATGACTTGATACACATAAAAATCATAAATCACTACTTTGCATAAACCTGTGGATTATTGACAACATTATTTTGTTGTTCATATCATAAGTAGAAAAAACTTAAAATCATCAATTAGAGTGTGCTTGGAATTGCTTGTTTAAGCACTTATCTACTTATTGTAGACAAAAATTGAACCCTTTAAAAGAAAAGCAAATTTGTACATTTGTATTCATAAACAGAAAAACAGTTTTAGACAAGCAATACCAAACACCCTATATTTTAGTTTTGTTTGTAGGGAGAGAACTTATCAGAGATTTTTAGAAAATAATCTTCCATGATCCTCATAAAATCAAATGTTATTTCATAAAGCTTATAAAAATTCCCGCTCCATCTCCATCTACAGCCACATCTCAAACATTTTACTTTCCCCAAACATACCCTTTGTATGATTGTAGGCTTCTCATCTGGTAAGCGTCTACATTTTTCTCCCGTTAAGTAAAAAACAAATTAATGGATAAGCATGAAATTAGAAGTTAGAGAGTAGAGACATACAACATAATGTGTGGGGGCACAAAAAAGTCTCACCTTGGTGCATCATACAAGTTAAACCCCCGCCCTTTTTGGTATCTGATTTCTTCATATCTCATTTCTGCAGGCGCATCTTCATCAATTGATTTTTGCCTTTTAAGAGCACAAACGGCCCTCATACATAATTCTGGATCTTTACCAAAATCAGCTAACATATCTCCTTCCAGATTCCACTTTCGATTCCAAACTTTTTTTCTCCCTAACATCTCAATAACTACTTGAAGGTCACTTGATTCGTCTTCTTGCTCATCACCGCCATCACTACTTCCACAGGCACTGTCAGATTCACTTTCAGAACTGGGAACGATAAATTCACCCAAAGAATCATCTTCACTGCCCAACTCCTCCTCTACACCACCATTATGCTTGTGTTCCTCATTTGAAAGAGTCAAAATCGCTTTGTCTTGTTTGTTTCTAGATCCTATTTTTCTCAGCCTTTTTTGGCATTGCTTACTTGCATTTTCCTTAACATCATCCTGAGAATCCGTCTTAATCCTAGTATTAGTCTTGTCATGAGTGTGGAAATTGGAGCATTGTCATCATAACTAGTTTCATCATCACTTAAACTATTTGACGAACAAACTTTGAAGCCATCCATATCACTTCTTATGATATTGGAAGTTCTTATCCTTTTAGCACTTGGAAAGTCATCAAGATCCTCTTCATCATTATCGTCCTCATGCTCACTGGAACTATTTCCTCAAGAGAAATGGTCTTGTTCTGGTCACCCGATTGTATCTTGTTTGTTTTTGGATGGGGCCATTTTCTTACTAGAGCATCCATCTTCCTCAAACAGTAACCGCTTTCTAACTTTGCTACTAAACCTAGAGACCACATTAACGTCCTGTTTAGCTTTCTTATTCATATCTGATTCCAATTCATAGACTCGTGACATCAACTCATTGGCCTTTTCTTTCAACTTATGAACTTCGGATTCAGCCTTTTGTTTCTCACATTCCAAAACCTTCATTTCTGTCATTAACTCATAAAACTTCTCTACCTCGTCTTCCCCATCCCTTGCCTCAACAACCTCCCGAATTTTCATGATTTTCCCCTCAATTTGTTCTTAAATTTAAATCTTCAACCTCGACTTCTAACATCAAACACCTTTTTTTTCATCAAGCTCTTCTTTTCCAATTCGAGGCATCTTTTTTTATAGTTTTCCAATTCGCTAGTCATCTTTTCTGCATTCCAACAAATCCTATGTTTATAATTCACCCACGATAAAACATGTTAAAATAGTAAAAATTGGGGCAAATTAATATATAGTGGTTCAACCGGGTCATTGTGCTTTTTTATGCCCTACCTTGCTAATTAACGCTACGATAATGATAGTATTTTTACAATTAAGGTTTTTCTTGTCCTATGTGGTAATCCAAACCCCATGGGGTGTTTGTATCAACTAAGTTTTTCGGCTCATTTGAATTTGGAAAAGCTCGTAAGCTCTTTTTTTGGCTTATTAACTTTTGTCAACATGAGCTTATGGCTTAAGCCCATATGCTCAACTTAAAAAGCCGTAAAAAGTAGGCTTATGAATTCTATAGTCAAATAAGCCCATAAGCCAGAAAAATAAGCTCATACAACCCTCCTGCATTTAACGTAAAAACTGGTAAGCGGAACAGGGTTAACAGGGGCAGAATAATGGAGGTATCCTCGGAACCGTTTCCGACCCTTTCCCAGTACACCCCCAAATGTGTACCTATTAAGGTTTGTGAGGAGGCTAGGCGTCTCACTACTAGATCATTTTATGGTGGTTAAAAAAACCCCATCATAGAGCTTCTTCTTATTTCTTTGTTCTAAATAAGCCATTACTGGAGTTTGTTTAGCTTATATATCGCCTTGTTTGGTTTTAGGTTCATAAGCTCACTTTTTTGTGGTGGCTATATAATCCCAAAATAATCAAAAAGATTTGTTTTATGAAACATGCGAAAACCCAAATAGCAATAAGCCAGCGTATAAGCTTAAACAAACACCACCCAAATAAGCTAACACAGACACGCCCTAAAAATTATCCTAAAATTCATACCAAGAAGTTGGTAAAAGAAACAAATTCGGACCCAATTAGTTATAGAGTAGTGATGACACGCCTTAACTATGAGCTTTCTCTTCATCTTTTACCACCAGATACAACACTTGTACTAATCAAAGGCTATCATGAGGAGAGAGAAATATCATACTCCACTTGTCATATGTTGAGTGGATTAGGCATAAAATTAGTCATGCCATTTAGGCATGACAATCATTTTCCTTAGTTATAATGGTAAAAGTTAATTAGATTCCATAATTAAAACTTGGTAATGGCAAAAGCTTCCTGTTTTTAAGGGTTAGAGCACTAGGTGTCAAAACGAGCCTTAGGCTGTTGTAAAGCCACCTCGGCCAGCATGCATCGATTCTCATTTTTTCCTTAACTAACCACTCAAACCTCCTCACTCATAACAAACCTCAACCTCTTCATTTTGGGGCCCACCACTACACTTTTTTTTTTATTCAATTTTCATTTCTAAATAAACTAAATAAATTCATTTCATTCAAATTAAAAATACAATACATAACACAATAATAAAAAAACAACACGATACGGGAAAAAAAAAACAACACGAGGAAACAAAAATACAACACATACTACTGGATTTAATCTTGACATCCGCGGGCAAATTTTCAAAATCTCCCAACGCGTGAACATACTTGAACTCCTTTCCACCAAATTGTTCTGGGAAGTTTAGTTTAAGCATTTTCGAGATGAGTCAGCGGTCATTTTGAGCACTGACTATACTGCAATTGTTTGTAAATTGCGTTGAACCTTTTGCAATCGACATTAATCCTCGTCCATTTACCCGTGATTGAATTTTTTGTACAATGGTCATCGGTTGTCTGATTATTGAACATATGCATAACGTCGTTCCAAAAATATTTTCTAACGGTTATTTTCCATATCTATAGCTTGCGAAATTTCTATCCAACTTGCTGCAAGCAAGATTTCTTCAGACTTGTTCCACTTTGAGTTTGAGTTATACATTTGTGTGTTTTTTTTTTTGAATTGATGTAGATGTGAAAAAATGGTGGTTATAAATTGTTATTTATAAAGGTGGTTTTCAAATTCAAATTCAAATTCCAAAATTCAGATTCAAAATTCAAATTCAAATTTTAAATTGAAATTCAAAACCATATCAATGAGTTGTTGGCGGGCTAATTCAAATTCAAATTTTAAATTCAAATTCAAAACCATATCTGTTGAGCGGGCTAATTCAAATTCAAAAAGGGGGAGCGGGGTACTTTAAAATTCAAATTCAAATTTTAAATTCAAGCGGTTTAGTTTTCTGGATTATATGAGCCTATATATAGTATCTTCCAAACAGTCACAATTCACACACAATAACACAATTCACACATAAAAAATGTCTGCTAAAGATTTTTCTCACAGAATTCACCAGAGAAGTGCCGAAACCGACTTTCCAACCCCAAATCACTTGTTTTGGGAAACCAACTTTCCAACTCTACGAGTTTGAAGTTTACTCAACACCACCGGAAAATGCTCTTCCGGTGGGTTTTGAAAACATCCCATACCTGGTCCCAATTGTTCCAAATCCACCTGAACAGTCCACATGTGGATTTTCAAACCACTCCCCAAGAGTTAAGTGAGGCTTCCCTCCGGCAAGCTGGTCCCAACAAGATGAAGAGACCCGTTAGGGAGATTAAAGAAGAAATACGTGAAGAGGTCGTCATGCTGTGAGCAAGAAGCACCTGGAAGCTCAATACCTCCCAAGACAATTATTATTTCGACATAATGGAGAGTCGATACTTTAATGGGGAGTTTAATGATTCGTTTTTTTAAGTTTTTAGTAGTTTTATGTATTTCATGTTTTTTATGTTGTTTTATTATATTTTGTAGAAATTTTTATGTTTAAGTATTAACATGTATTTCATGTTTTTAGTTAACAAATTGTTCAAGTCGCAAATCCAGTTTAAATGTTTCATCATTATGCGTTTATGTTTGCAATTTTTTCCTCTACGAACCTTTCAATATCACTATCTATAAAAACACTTCACCTTATTAAAACCTCCACAATATCACCTTATTAAAACCTTTCAATATCACTATATTAAAAAAAAGTACGTTCATCTTAGTTGTGCAACGACCCAATCACGGCGGGACGGCGAGCCTGTCAAAACGAAGGACCAACGACCTCCACGGTGACGGCGACGGCAACCACGTGTGCAGGTCAACGCTGAACGGAGCATCCAGAGTTGCGACGGGCCCGACTATGCGGGCCTCTTGCACTTCACACAGCTTGCATTTTTACTTTTTGTCTGTCAAGCACACATTAAATTTCTCTTTCCTCTCCAATTTTACTCCATACTTTGCAGGGTAACTTTTTGTAGCCATTGGAGTTTTGATTTTTGGAGTTTTGTAGATGACTTCAAGATTTTTTTTTTTCTTCCCATTTTATGAATTTGTATTTGTATTGAACTCTTTGAGTTTTTGAAATTTCATCACCACCCTCACCCGCCAGGCCGCCACCTTCAATCCTATCACCATCTCAGTCGCCTCTTCCCACCACCAACTGCATCCGCCACCGTCTTCACCACTACCAACACCACCAGCTTTGCCGCCGCAGCCCAACCAAACGCAACAAACCAACCACCGTCTCGCGTGTCACCACCACCAACACTCGCAGCCTTAAATGAATATTTCATCCATTGTACATCATTAAAGAGACCAACCAATCATTTTTTTACAAACGAATTACACCAAAAATCGAAAAAATGAACCTATATCTATTGCGAGAGTGGTGGCCGCTGTATTCGTCTATGTTAGATCTCATGTGAAGATGGTGGTTGCAGGTGGGTTTCGACCCGATCTATAGGGTCTAGGGATTGACGATGGTGGTGATGTATGGTTTCTGTAGTTTTTTGACGTAAAGATTAAAAAAGTATTGTGCATAGTTCACCTAAGAGCACTAGGTGTCACGACAAGCCTTAGGCTCTTCGTCGTGCCACCCTCAGCCACATCAGCATCCCATTTTCCACAACTACCACAACAAACCCCCTGCTCACTCTAATAAACCCCAACCTCTTCATTTGAGCCCACCACTACCACTTTATTTTTTTATTCAATTTCCAAATAAACTAAATTCATTTCATTCAAAATAAAAATACAATACATAACTTAATAATATTTATTTCATTCAAATAATACAAATATAAAACAAAGTTTAAAAAAATAAAAAAAATAACTCCAGCCCAAATTTGAAAATCACACTCCATCATTGGCCCATCTATATGACATATTTGAGAAAAAAAAATAATAATAAAAAAAAAAAAAAAAAATCACACTTCTTCTTCTTCGTGTACACACACTGTTACACCAATGCACACGTTCAGATCAAACACTCCAAATTCAGATCTACACATCAATATCCAAATTACACACACTTGAAAATCAAAAAAAGAAAAAAGAAGAAAAAATCAAACCGTTGCATACTTTTGTCAGGGAGAAACCCTCGTCGTCAGAGTGACGAACCAAGCCACGGCGGCCGACGGCGAAGGGGGTCGGTGTCACGGCGGCCGACGGTGAGGCGCCAAGCTGGACGGCGAAGCTTGATGGCGAGGCGACACCTAGTGCTCTAAAGAAGCAAAGAATCTGTAGTACTTTTCTTTAGACTTTGGATCCTTCCTCAATAGAACTAGACATATTTTTGTATAAAAGTTTAATGCACAAGGTACAACTGATGATGGAGTGTAGATACTAATCTGATGGAGTTTAAACCCACATAGCCGTTTTTAATCTTTTATAAAACAAACGCGTGATGAACAGAAACAATGAAACTGAATATTATATGAATAAATAATATAAGGGTTTTTCTATCTTGTGCCTTAGGGGCACATGATAAGAAGGAAAAAAGTACACAAAAAATACTTAAAGACCCACAAAAAATACATATTTTATTAGTGACTGTGTCCTTTTTTGTGGGGTCCTGAGTACTTTTTACGTACTTTTTCCCTTCTTATCATGTGCCCCAAGGGCACAAGATAGAAAAACCCATAATATAAAAGTAAATGTGAACTTACCCAAACAAAAGTGAATGTTGTGTCAGCCTTTATATTATTTAAACAGAATGTGACGTCATTACCGGCAAATTTAATCGATTGAAAGCAGGGCAGGGTTTGTTCGAAACGGTGGTCTCTGGTTAGGCCAAAGGTTTAAGTGAGCAAAAAAATTACAGTATCTAAACCGTTTTCTTTTAAATTATATTTTCAACGACTTCACACAATTTAGGCCAAATTATTTTATAGGAAACCCATGTGGGTTACATACGGCGAAGCAGATAATATAATGGTGTCATCTAAATACACCAACATAATTAATTAATCATTGACTTTATTATAAAAAACATATAAAATAAAGACATTCAATGTACATTAACCATTATAGGACGTGATTACTTTTGTCAATGTACATTAATGATATTGACCTTTATCTCCTTTCTCATTTTTTTTAAAATTTATTTATTACTTTTGTCATATACATATAATTATTTTTTACTTTTGTCATATACATATATGTACTTTTATATAAATGAATAAATAATACAATTTTATTGAAAACGAATAATTAAAAATACAACATAAATAACGTTACATAATTACTTTGTTAGGTCTAGAGGTGGCAAAATGGTTGGGTTGGGTTGGGTTGGGTCATGGGTCTTAGATGCGTATGGGTCTATATGGGTATGGGTCTAGATGGGTCACTTGCTAATTTTTTGTTTCATCATGGAACAAAATAATTAATTACTGTAAACAAAGACAAAAAGTATTCAATATCCATTTTTTTACGTTTTCGTCAGTTTTTATACGTTTTCATCCGTTTTCGTCTGTATTTTTATGTTTTTATATGTTTTCATCCGTTTTTGTCTGTTTTCATCCGTTTTTTACGTTTTTATACGTTTTCGTCAGTTTTAATACGTTTTCGTCTGTTTTAATCCATTTTTTTACGTTTTCATCAGTTTTTATACGTTTTTGTCAGTTTTAATACGTTTTCGTCCGTTTTTACACGTTTTCATCCGTTTTATACGTTTTCGTCAGTTTTAGTCCCTTTTTTTTCGTTTTCGCCCATTTTTTCAAGTTTTCGTCCGCGTTTTTATGTTTTTGTCCGTTTTTACACATTTTCGTCTGTTTTTTATTTTTTCGTCCGGTTTTAACGATTTTTTTACGTTTTTATCCGTTTTTGCACGTTTTTGTCCAGTTTTTTTTACGTTTTTGTCCGTTTTACACGTTTTCGTCCGGGTTTTTATGTTTTTATCCGTTTTTACACGTTTTCGTCAGTTTTTTACGTTTTTGTCCGTTTTTACACGTTTCCGTCCAATTTTTTTACGTTTTCGTCCGTTTTTTACTTTTTCGTCCGCTTTTTTACGTTTTTCTCCGTTTTTACTCGTTTTCGTCTGTTTTTTTACGTTTTCGTCCATATTTAAAAGTTTGTTTACGTTTTTTACGTTTTCGCCCGTTTTTTCGCGTTTTCGTCCGCTTTTTACGTTTTTCTCCGTTTATATGTATAGTGTTTTTAATTGTGTAGTGTTTTTATATGGTATTTATTTTACGTTACTTTTTATAAACTTTTTTTATAAATTTTTTATAAACTTTTTTTTATAAACTTTTTTTATAAATTTTTTATAAATTTCTTATAAATTTTTTATAAACTTTTTTTATTAACTTTTTTTTAAACTTTTTTTAAAAAGTTTATAAAAATTTATAAAAGTTTTAAAAAGTTATAAAAAGTTTATAAAAAATTTTATAAAAATAACGTAAAATAAATACCAGATAAAAACACTGCACAATAAAAATACTATACTTAAAACACTACACAAATAAATACACTATACATATACCTAAAAACTACACAATTAAATTAAAAAAAAAAAATTGCATATGAGAGGAGACCCACAGCCCATGTGGGAGAGAGAGGGAAGAGAAAGAGGGGAGGGGCCCACCCTAAAAGGATAGACCCCGTTTATTTAAAATAATATCCACCGTATGAATAACCCCACCCTTCTTTTAGCATATTTAATAGTACTAAAAGCGGCTGACACAAAATATTATACAAACTTTAACAGATTGACTTTTTGACCAAAAGAAATCTTGTGAGTTTAGTAGCACCCTTTTGCAAACCTCATGTATGTTATTATAAGTTATACTAAATCACAACCTTATTGGTGGAGCAGGTTGGATTAAGTACATGAACAGGCCATACAGTAGAGAAGTGGCCCGTGTGCCCAATTGTGATTGGCTAAAAGGAGTTGGCCCGTTTCCTGTTCATGCCTGTTTTTCTTTAATCACTCCGTAATACAATACCAAAACGTAATTAACGATCTAATTTATGTACTATTGAAGATCAGCCATACAAGTGTTAACCAAATAAAGTCTCACAATGTTATGGAAATAACTAATATGCCGGTGTAGATACGCATCTCTTTTTTATGTCATCTTTACACATTCTAGAACTCTCATTTTCCCATGCGAACAATTAACACACATGCACCAACCTCCGGTGACCCCAATCTTGGCCACCGGAAATTACTTCCTTCAAAATTTATAGAAATCACGAAGAGAAGAATGATGATGAAGTTGATTATAAGATGTTGTCTCTATTCAACATTTTTTTTTTTTTTTTTTTTTTTTTAATGTAATTTATTAGTCATCAAAGAAAGATTGTTTGCTACAAAGATTCAGAAACTTCTGATCATATGTAACTTTCTTTTGCCTCTTTATGCTTGATTATGATTTAGTTTTGGTTAATTCATGATTTAATTTAGATATTTGTTTTATTTTAATCTTTATTTCAAATTAGGGTTTTGTTAATTTGGGGGTTTTCTTGATTTGTTTTGCAGGCTGCCTTGCTGATGATCTTTGCAGCGAAGCCTTTTGAGGTGCTTGTTTCCAAGTTTGTTCTTGCTGAAAATATTGAATTGCGTATTTATAGTGTAGGATTACTTATATGTTTTGCATATGCATTCTTTACCGCAAACCGTATCTTGGCAGGGCAGGCATACCATGATTGTGGTTACAAGTGTTTGGTAACGAGAAGTGATTTTATATGTTGTTATAAATCGTATTCACAAATATATAGGACGCGATCGCAGCTACCATCTGATATAATAAATATAGATTGTTTAGTTGTAGGTTGCGCGTTTCACTTGGGTCTGATGATCCTTTATATATGTTGTCTTGCTGCGGAAGGTGGAAGGATGGTAGAGTGCGACAAACAGTTGCCTCAGCAACCTCCACATGTGCAGCCAGGACATACTATCAACTCTATTACACCAACTAATCCGATGTCTTTTTTATATTGGGCTGCGGGTGTTTTATGTGTGTGAGGTTTCAGTGTCCTAACAAAACACAAGTAGTAAACATGTAATTCATATAATTCATAAGAACAGAAATTCATGACAAAGTAACTAAGAATACCTATCCTCGGATTACAAGAACTAGAATTTGTGGAACTATAGAAACCACGCGCCTCCAATCGCCTTATATTACCCGTAACAACTCCAAATGACTACCAAATGGTTGAGAATTGTACTCAACAAGTTCCTGAATGTTTTACAGACTTAATATGACTTTTGGGTTGAATAAAAGTGGTTAGTAATAGCCTTGGTGAAAGTCTATTACTTCTTGGGGTGTGTCACACTAAACACATAGGTCTAGGTTCAATATATAGCTAAGAACCCTTAACCATCAAGCCAAAAACGTTCTACAGGAGTTAATATCAAGAAATGATCGGACTCCAATGATTAATGGAAGTAATGGCTTCATTAAATGTGGAAATTGTAACTGCAGCTTTGTCCAGCCGATCGGTTGCGAGTTGCAACCGATCGGTTCCTCCCAAAAGTTTCATCCAGCCGATCCAGTTGCAGGCTCCAACCGATCGGCTGGAGTCCATCCATACAGCGAATCTTGACTTTTCTTGACTCAGCTTGATGCATGCCTTTTTCCTTGCTTCCGGCACAGATTTATATGATAAAACTTGATATTTTATTGATGTAGATACTTAGAAATAAACGTGCTTCAAATCATGAGTCCTTGAGCCTTTTCTTCTTTCTTTTCCTTTTCGGGAATTATCCAAATGTGCATCAATTCATCATTCTTCATCTTTTACGATACCTTGCTACATTTACATACAAATACGCTTTCTTTGCAATTTTGCAACAATTATGTGTAAATATAACCGATTATCATGCACAAAACTAACAATAACGCTACTAAAAACATGCTCATTCAGAGAGTTATCACTTGGAATAACTTCCAAAAATGAAGTTACTTGCCTTGGTAAATTTGTCCTCCATTTTAACATCCAAATCAAATGCAACAAATGCATGGGATGTTTAAGACTAACAACTTTGGACCAATGAGATATTGGGGACCAAATGTTTGAGTTTTTGTGTTATTCAATAGATATGCTTGGGAATTGATTTGAGCCCGATGAATGGGTCAAAGATAGTGGATGCACTAATCACATGACGGGAAATCAAAGTCTATTTCTCATCCTACAAAGCATACAATGGAGGTAATGTTACATTTGGCAGTAAATTAAAAGGGAACATCATAGGAAAAGGTACGATCACTCACAACTCCCTTACTATTGAAATTGTTGAGCATGTAGGTAACTTGGGATTTAACTTATTTAGTATTAGTTAAATATGTGATAACAAGTGTAAGGTAATATTCTCCGAAGAGGGTAGTGAGATTACTAAGGACAGTAAGACCATAGGTAGAGGATCTAGGAAAAACGGCTTGTATGTGATGAAAATAGGAAATTAGCCGAAAGACAAACTTTACCTAGCAACCATAGATGAGAATTCTACGCAATGGCATAGGAGACTAGGTCACGCTAATATGCGTTTGGTACAATATTTGGCGTCTAAGGATTTAGTTAGAAACTTACCTAAGCTTAAGTTTGATCAACACTTTTATGATGCTTGTAAAATTAGAAAACAAAACCATGCTAGTCACAAAGCTAAGAATATAGTTTCAACCTCTAGATGCCTAGAAATTCTACACATGGACTTATTCAGTCCATCCGCCGTACGGAGTTACGGAGGAAACCTCTACACTTTAGTAATAGTAAACGACTATTCTAGGTACACTTGGACACGATTTCTTAAGAATAAAAAGGAAGCTTTCGAGCAATTCAAAATATTTAGCAAGAAAATCTAAAATCAATTAGGATGTCCAATAGTTTCTATAAAAACGGATCATAGTTGAGAATTTGATAATGAAGTGCAATTTTGGAGTATATTGTGATGCAAATGGGATTATACGCATTTTCTTAGCTCTGTGCACTCCATAATCAAATGGTGTAGTTGAGAGGAAAAATCATACTATAGAAGAAATGAGTAGAACCATGTTAAACGAACAATCCGTACCACAAAAGTTTTGGTGTAATGCCGTAGACACCTCAACTTATATACTCAATAGGATTTTGATTAGGCCAATCTTAGGATTATACCGTACGAAATTTTAAGAGGTAGGAAACCTACTCTAGATTATTTCAAAGTGTCTGGAATCAAATGCTTCATTTTAAATACAAAATACTACCTCACCAAGTTTGACCCAAAGTCTTACGAAGGTGTTTTCCTAGGATACTCCCAAAATAGTAAAGCCTATATTTCCCTCAATAAGGAAACAATGAAACTCGGAGAATCACTAAACGTGACATACGATGAAAGTCCTTACCTGGCTAAAACATCACCCTTGGTGGATGATGATTTAGTTGAAGAAGAAGCCATAAAGAAAAATGGCAAGAAAAATATAGAAAGTGACATTGTGGATGAAATAGTAGAAGTTGACGAAGATGTCAACATTAAGGAGTCTAGGAATCATCCTCTAGACAATGTCATAAGAAAGTTAAACCAAAGAACTCTTAGATCAAAAGCCCAAAACAAAAATAATTTATTTTGTTTTATATCCACCATAGAACCTAATAGTGTCGGTGAAGCACAAAAGGACGAAAGCTAGGTAGTTGGCATGCAAGAAGAATTAAATCAATTCACCGCAAATCAAGTTTGGGATTTAGTCCCACCACCTAGGAATCAAACCATCATAGAAAATAAGTGGGTGTTTAGGAAAAAACTTGATGGGAATGGCGTTGTGTCTAGGAATAAGGCTAGGTTAGTGGCACCGGGCTATTATCAACAAAAAGGAATAGACTACGATAAAATTTATGCACCCGTAGCTAGACTAGAGTCTATTAGGATACTTCTTTCTTATGCTTGTGCATTAGATTTTAGGCTATATTAGATGAAGGTGAAAAGTGCATTCTTAAATGGTTTTATCAATGAAGAGGTGTACGTTGCACAACCTTCGAGATTCGCTGATTTTGAAAAACCTAATAATGTTTATAAACTCAAGAAAGCACTTTATGGTCTTAAACAATATCAAGCTTGGTAAGATAGATTAAAAGCTTTCGTTCTTAAACATGAACATACCATGGGGATGGTAGATAATACACTTTTCACGAAGAAGCAAAACTCACATCTCATCATTGTTCAAATATATGTCGATGACATTATATTCGGTTCAGCTTGTCAAGATTTATGTGATGATTTTGTGAAAATCATGCATGACAAGATTGAAATAAGCATGATGGGTGAATTAAATTTCTTTCTTGGTCTACAAATAAAATAAATGGAAGATAGCATTTTCTTTAATCAATCTAAGTACATTAAAGAAATTCTTAAGAAATTTGGCTTAGAAGAGTCTAAACCAATGAAAATGCCCATGTCCTCGGATACGAAACTGATGAAATATGAAGAAGGTGAGTCCGTAGACAATACTAAGTCTAGGGGCATGATATGTAGTTTATTATACCTAACGGAAAGTAGGCCCGATATCATGTTTAGTATCTGCCTTTGTGCTCGCTTCTAAGAGGATCCCAAAACCTCTCACCTTGAAGCGGTTAAGAGTATTTTTACGATACATTAAAGGTACTATGAACCTGGGATTATATTATCCTAAGGGGAACGGTGTGAAAACTATCGTCTATGCCGAATCTAATCATGCGGGAGATTACATGGATAGAAAAAAATGCTAGTGCGGGAGATTCATGGGTTGTTGTCTGACTTCTTGGTTCTCCAAGAAACAAACCACGCTTGCTATCTCCACAACCGAAGTCGAATACGTAAGCGCCGAAAAGGCATGTCAACAAGCACTATGGATGAAACAAGCTCTTATCGACTATGACATCCACCTCGATGACATTCCGATAATCTGCGACAAAAAAGGTGCAACTAACTTGTGCAAAAACTCCGTGCAACACTCGCATACAAAGCACATCGAAATCTGATTGGTGCAAAACCGTCAAGTTTTCTCACACAAACCGGCCACTTGTGAATGCCCGACCGTAAGAAACTTAAAACAGTTTAAACACCAATGCAATGAAGTCCAGGAGAGTATAGTGTTTCCCAGTGTTATGTCCCAACGAGCTTGAGAATAGTCAACGTGTAGTGATCGAGATGATTTGAATGGAAAAGAGATATGATTGATTTATACTAAAGAAAAAGTACATAAACTACAGGGGCTTAAATGCAAATTAAAGGAAATTAAAAAGATAAACTATATTAAATAAACGCTATCACTATTTGCAAAATGATGTTTTTGATTTTATGTTTTTATAAAACTTGATTAAAAACTACGTAACGTACTAAAGAAGATGTGAAACTAAAGCAATATAAATCCTAAAAATATGAAAATGATATTTTTACAAACCTAATGATAAAAGAAAATTTTTAGAAAAAGAAAATTATTTTTATAACTAATTATCTAATTATTATTAATTAAAAACTATTTTTAACTATTTAATATTAGCCTAAAATACAAGAAAATATGAAATAAAGCTAGAAAAATAAAATTATGACTTGGAAAAATCTAAAATAACAAAATAGAATTTTAAAAACTATTTTTGTATTTTTCTGAATATTTTTTGTATTTTCTAGGAATTAAAAACTATTAAAAACTAATTAAATTTCTCAAAAATACAAATTTAACTAAGAAAAATCTGAAAAAATATTTTTTTGGCTTTTTATATTTATCTTAACTTAAAATTATTTTTTTTGAAACTTTTCTGAATTATTTGTATTAAATGCTAATTTTAAAGGCTTAAAAACTAATTAAAATGAGGAAAAATAGCAAACTGATTTGGAAAAATCTGAAAAATTCAAGATAAGCTTAAAATAATATGAGGAATCTAGGAAAAATAGAAAAACAAGGGGTTGTGTGCAAGAAAATGAGGCTGCAGTGTAAGTAGCTTATAAATAAGCACTTTTGAATAAGCAAATGCACACAACTGGGGCCCAACTGAAGCAAAACTACAAAATGCTAAAACTACCTAAAAACAACTGATCTCAACTGTTCTTAACCACTAAAACTCAAGTTGCTATGATTAGATTGATTTGAGCTAATGTGCTAAAAACAGTTTCTAGGGGTCACTTTGCAGCTTAAGCACAAGCCACAAAATAAGCAGAAAATGAAAACCAAAAGCTGGATTATAAGCTAGACCTGGGTGGCTATCTATGAACCAAAGCTCAGACCTAGATGAGCTAAACTAAGCTTGTGGCAAGCCTTGCAAAACCCCTGTGCAGACTCAGTATCAACTGAGTCAGTGCACAGGGCAATTGATCCCATATTGACAAGCCAGTTTGGGTATTATAAAAATTTGACAAAATATATAAATTCACAATGATAAACTAGACCATTATAACTTTTTTAAAACCACAAGTTTCATTTAATTTGGCTCAGCAATGAACTCATGAAAAATCATCTTAGTTTGGCCAAACGGAGTTTTCCAGTTTTGACTTTTGACATAGAAATGGAAAATTTGACCAAAATGAAATTTGAAACCAATTTTTGGACTGATTGCGATGCAATATGATGAAATAAAGCTGATGCAAGCTATGCCTATGATTTATGAACACAAAACAAGTGTTTGCTTTAATAAAAATCCAACAGTTAACTTATTAAGACAGCTTATAAGTAATGTTGACTTTGGTGGTTGCAGGCACAAGATAATGACTAGAATGATTTCAAATAAGCTAACCAAGCACGAAACAACAAGTTCTAACTACTGAGCTAACCTATAACACAGTGTACAAAGCTGATCCAAACACCATTTTAAGTACTGATATGCACTTTTAATTAAGCTAACTACTGATCCAACTTGTATAACTGATTAAACTGAGTGACATTGAGCTAAATACAACTATTTAAACAGGTTTAAATTACTTAAGACCACAAATACATATTATGCAATGGCTAAAAAAATGAACTTACAATAGGCCCAAGTTGCAACTGAGGATCAATGAACACTACCTAAATCTGTTCTCAACCCATATCTAACTAAGAATTAACCCATGTTCAATCACAGTATCAACCCAAATTCACCTCCAACTCAGCAAATCAAACCATTTCATCTGGCAGTTGACTTTTGTTGACCATTAGCCAAAATTATTTGAAACTGAATTGAAAGCTTATCAAAAGCTAAAAGAAGCTTTAATAAACTCACTTGAGCTTAAAAAGAAGCCGTTTGAAGCTTAAACATAGGAGTTTGAAACTAACTTTGGCAACAGTAAACTTGAAAACATAAAATGATATTAAAACCTTGAATTACCACTTAAAACTGGATTGCAACTATAAAACCACTTAGTTTGATACATAGAAACAAAAATTACAACATTATGACTTAAACTAAAACATTTAATTAAAAAACGACATTAAAGAAAAAAAATATAAAACTAGCTACTCCTCTTTGCTTCCTTCATCTCTCTTTTATATAGCTCCAATGATTTCTCTCTCATCCTCACATATCCCACCATTGATCATGACCATTGGATCAGCTGAGAAGTTAATAGCCATTGGATTGATTTTTGGCGGGAAAGTTGTATTTGACCTGTTGGGGTTGAGTGCAAAGGTAGAAGGAGCATTAAATGCCTTTTGGAGTATGGTGGAGGAGGGGGACAAGGGAAGTTGGATTGTAGCGGAAGGATGGGAGATGGAGTGTGCAGGGATTTGGCAAGGAAGATGAAGAAAAGGCGGGTAGGGTGTTTTGTTTGACCAGTGTTTGACTGGCTTAATAAATAATGAAGGGGTCCAAAATAGTTATTGATGAGGGGTCCAAGGTTATGGCAGGGTCCAAAATAGCATAAATGGTATTAATGACAAGGACCTAATGTGTAATTTTTGTAAATCAAGGGACCTAGGCTGCCAAATCTGCAAAGTTGTTCCAAGGGACTAAAAGTGACAAGTTTTAATAATACAAGGACCAAACTTGACATTTTCAAATTTCCAAGGGCCATTTTTGCCAATTTTCAAACTTGAAGGACCGATTTTGTAATTTCTCAAAACTTTTGACATTTTTCACCAAAGGACTAATTTTGACAAGTTATGATTTAAAAAGGACCTTTGGTGATTTTTCTTTTGAAATTAGGACTCAGGGACTATTTCTGACAATTTTTGAAACTTGGGGGACTGAAACTGCCAATTATGCAAACTTAGCTCATTTTTCATCTGATTTTGAACATTTTGCATCTGAAACATATAAAATGCAATTTTGGAATATTTTAGATATTGGTTGCATTTCTGAGCATTTTTAGACTTTGCGTTCATATTTAACCAAAAATGATGAGTATTTACACACTCATCAATCCCCCACACTAAACTATTGCTAGTCCCTAGCAATCTTTTGAGAAAAACTTAATGGATTTGAATCTCTTTACAAAAGCCATTACTTGGAGTACCAAATGTTTGATTCAAGTAAGAACCATGGTACACCAATAACTGTGATTTTAGCAAACCACCAGCTTCCACGGATTTGATTTGTCTTTACCAAAGCCGTTGCTCTGGACTAGCCAACTCTTAGATAAATTATCAATATTATCTTTGGTGGTGATTACCATTATGGTTTTTTTTCCACTGCCTTTACCACAAGCCATAAACTTGCGGGCTAGCCAACTCTTCACTTTTAAGGATATGGTTAGCTGAATACCATACAATTTTGGGCAAATTGCAAGCCTTCAACGGATTTGAGATATCTTTACCAAGAGCCGTTTGCTCCTGGATTAGCCAATCCTTTTGTTTATTAGACAAGGCGGACTGATAACCAAGCAAGTAAGTGCAGAACACTTACTCTAAAAATTTTTTTTGCCAAAAACGGGGGAATTGGGTGGATAATTACATGATAAAATTCGTGAGAATTCCCCCCACACTTAGAAATGAATATTGCCCCCAATATTCAAAGTACCGGCGGTTATCCCGAAACAGACTAAAAAGGAAATACTACGGCCATTATTTAGAATGATTTTTTTTTTTTTTTTTTTTTTTTTTTTTTGGGAAAACTTATATCAACAGCGTGGGCACTCCCCCACCCTAGGGTGTAGAAAGTAGAAAGAAATCAAAATATGGGGTTGAAAACCTATATGTTTTCTACTGTTTTTGTTCCTCTGAGTCCTAGCATGACTCGACCCCGCAATTCATTGGTTCAATGGGAAGCAAAGTGGAAGAACATCTCCATCGGACTTTTCATTCAAGATGTTTGGACAAACATTGAAGCACGTGAAAGTTTCCACACCGATTGAGATATATTCCCGACTCAGAGAATTGAAAATTCCGGGGTCAAAGATGGTATCTTCACTCTCTAGGAGTTGACATGGAGAAGAAATGGGAGGAAGGCAAGTGTCAATTACTTGACAACGGGTGGGATGGGTGGGCAAAAGATTAATGAGGACATTAACGGAATGTTCAGAAATCTTATCCACCACTTTATAAGTCACAACATCCGTGTTGGACTTAAGAAATATCCGAGATGTGACTCCTTTGAAAGGTAAGATACCGGGTTTGAACCTTTGTCCTCGAGAGGAGAGACGCAAGTATCAACCACGGTAAAATCCTTAAGGGTGGATGAGTTACTCCCATGGATGAAAAGAGAGTGCGGGCATTTTGCTCAAAAAGCACGTCCTCAATTCGGCGGATGAGGATCGATGTGGCGAGTTCACGGCGAACTCATGGAAAAGTCTACTCCTTTGAGGAAGGAGGAGGCAATTCAAATGTGGGCGACTCATACTCGGGAAGAGAAATATGAAAAGTGGGAATGCCACTACTCTCCTTTTTAATTGATCGTCATCAAAGCGGAATACATCAAATTCCGGAAGAGAATTATTGGAAAAAGCCTCAAGCTCGAGAAAATGGTTAGGGCTTTTCAAGATAGAGTCACTATCCTCAATGGGGATAGGAATTTGGTTTAGCACAAAAATGATTCGATCTTAGAAGCGAGGAGATTTACATTGAACAATTTTTCACGGTATCTAGTCCTCAATTTCGGATCATCGAATCTCTCACTTCCTCTAAGCTAACTAGCTCAGAAGGTAACTCCTCGACATAATCGATGTCTCCATAGGATAAAGAATCGTCAAACGAAGTACAATCATTGTCAGAATCGGAGAACATCTCGACATGATCGTTTGGGATGTCAAGAGGGGAAGAAGAATCATCATCAAGAGGCTCATCAAACATATTAACGGAGATAACCTCGGACTCACTTGGGGTTGGGACAAGGTTCTCAACACAAAAGCGGTTCGTTTCGAATAGTGCTAAGATTTTCGTCCCCATTAAAAGGTTATCGAAGGTTCTCTGATAAGGTGGGAGAGTGGACATGTGCGGTACTTTGTGGGCTTGAGGTATGCACCTTGTCCTTTATCATCTCCCAATCCTCCTCATCCTCGTCATCGAGACGGAAAGCCTCGTTAAATAGGAAGCTTTTGGCTGCTCGCTCCTCGGCTAGAAATCTTTCATTGAGAGCTGCTTGTTCCTCGGAAAGTTCTTCAAGGATACAAGGATATTGATCGATAACGGGAAGTTGTGGGGGTTGGACATTGTGGCTGGAAGTGTTATAACAAGGATCGGGTCCAAAGTAATTATGATTCCACGATTGACATTGATAATCATCATGAGGACCCCTACACTTAGCACAATGAGGGTATTGGGGAGAGAAATTTTGAAACGATGTTTGATCATTGGAATGATGAAAATACGGTTACGGTTAGTATAAATTTTATGGAGGGTAGTTGAAATTGGTTTGAGGATAATTGAAAGAGTTTGGGTTAGAATCATAAGCGAATGAATTCTCGGCACAAATTGAACAACATCCATTGACAAGATAGTTTCCACACCACTCGCACATACATTTGAAACAACGAAAACCTTTTGGTAACAAGTCTCCTAGCAAGTAGCAATAATTTTGATCAAACAAAGGTATTTGAGCTGGGAATAGGAATGAGGGTTCAACAACATCACATATGGTAGGTAAAGTTGTATTTCCGGTGAATCTTGCGAAGTTCAATTAAGAAGTTTTGAATCATGTCATTTACGGCCCTAAAGAAGTAGTCGGTAAGCGTTAGAAGATTCCGGAGTTGGGACAAGTGGTGTGCTCTTAGAGCTAGCAAGTTCCACCACTTAGTTATGGTCTCGGTGTTTGAGCGGGTTCATGGTAATCAATTCTAATTCTCGACCTTTTTCATCGGCTTGAATTTGCTCGATTAGATTTGGGCTCTAAATTCAAAGAAATAGTCTCGTAACCCTCGGTGAGTGCTTGAGGTAGCTCAGGCGTTTGAGCGGGTTTGTCAACATTAGAGCGTATTTCGGGTTGTGGCGGTGGTCAAAATAACTTAGAAAAGATTTTTTATGGATAATTCGCACAAATTGCAAAATTAAGCGAACTAGGCCTTCGCTGCATCACACACACTTGTGGCGATGATGTTGATGATTGTCGACATAAAATTAAACATTTAGAGGTTAAAGAGATAGAATTAAGCGGTTTTGAGGTTAAAGAAGAGTAGAATCAAGCGATGCGAGAGGGTAAGAGAAATAGAATCATACTGGATAAGAAGAATGAGAAAGAGTATTTTGGGATTTTTGGATTTTTATAAGAAAATATAAACATATATAGATGGTATGAACAATGAGCGAATATTCAAATCACTAATCACGCTAAGCGTAAGATAATTAGCCATGACTCCCGGCGTGGCGCCAAAATTTGATTGGTGCAAAAGCGTCAAGTTTTCTCACACAAGCCGGCCACTTGTGAATGCGGCCGTAGAAACTTAAAGCGTTTAAACACCAGTACAATGAAGTCGGGAGAGTATAGTGTTTCCAGGGTCGTTATGTCCCCAGCGGCCGTCGAGAATAGTCAAGCGTGTAGTGATCGAGATGATTTGAATGGAAAAGAGATATGATTGATTTATACTAAAGAAAAAGTACATAAACTACAAGGGCTTAAATGCAAATTAAAGGAAATTAAAAGATAAACTATATTAAATAAGCGCTATCACTATTTGCAAAATGATGTTTTGATTTTATGTTTTATAAAACTTGATTAAAACTACGTAGCGTACTAAAGAAAATGTGAAACTAAAGCAATATAAATCCTAAAAATATGAAAATGATATTTTTACAAACCTAATGATAAAATAAAATTTTTAGAAAAAGAAAATTATTTTTATAACTAATTATCTAATTATTATTAATTAAAAACTATTTTAACTATTTAATATTAGCCTAAAATACAAGAAAATATGAAATAAAGCTAGAAAAATAAAATTATGACTTGGAAAAATCTAAAATAACAAAATAGAATTTTAAAAACTATTTTTGTATTTTTCTGAATATTTTTTGTATTTTCTAGGAATTAAAAACTATTAAAACTAATTAAATTGCTTAAAAATACAAATTTAACTAAGAAAAATCTGAAAAAATATTTTTTTGGCTTTTTATATTTATCTTAACTTAAAATTATTTTTTTTGAAACTTTTCTGAATTATTTGTATTAAATGCTAATTTTAAAGGCTTAAAAACTAATTAAAATGAGGAAAAATATGGCTGATTTGGAAAAATCTGAAAAATTGAAGATAAGCTTAAAATAATATGAGGAATCTAGGAAAAATAGAAAAACAAGGGGTTGTGTGCAAGAAAATGAAGTGTAAGTAGCTTATAAATAAGCACTTTTGAATAAGCAAATGCACACAACGAGGATAAGCTGAAGCAAAAAACTACAAAATGCTAAAACTACCTAAAAAGCAACTGTCTCAACTGTTCTTAACCACTAAAACTCAAGTTGCTATGATTAGATTGATTTGAGCTAATGTGCTAAAACAGTTTCTAGGGGTCACTTTGCGGCAAGCCAAGCCACAAAATAGCGAGAAAATGAAAACCAAAAGTGGATTATAAGCTAGACACGGGTGGCTATCCTGAACCAAAGCTCGGACCTAGATGAGCTAAACTAAGCTTGTGGCAAGCCTTGCAAAACCCACAATGCGGACTTCGGTATCAAGCGAGTCGATTACCTGAGACAATGTCCCATATTGACAAGCGGTTTGGGTATTATAAAAATTTGACAAAAATATATAAAATTCACAATGATAAACTAGACCAGTATAACTTTTTAAAACCACAAGTTTCATTTAATTTGGCTCAGCAATGAACTCATGAAAAATCATCTTAGTTTGGCCAAAGCGGAGTTTTCAGTTTTGACTTTTGACATAGAAATGGAAAATTTGACCAAAATGAAATTTGAAACCAATTTTTGGACTGATTGAGATGCAATATGATGAAATAAAGCTGATGCAAGCTATGCCTATGATTTATGAACACAAAACAAGTGTTTGCTTTAATAAAAATCCAGCGATTAACTTATTAAGAGCGACTTATAAGTAATGTTGACTTTGGTGGTTGCAGGCACAAGATAATGACTAGAATGATTTCAAATAAGCTAACCAAGCACGAAACAACAAGTTCTAACTACTGGGTTAACCTATAACCGCGATTGTACAAAGCTGATCAAACACCATTTAAATCTTGATATGCACTTTTAATTAAGCTAACTCTTGATCCAACTTGTATAACGATTAAACTGAGTGACATTGAGCTAAATACAACTATTTAAGCAGGGTTTAAATTACTTAAGACCACAAATACATATTATGCAATGGCTAAAAAAATGAACTTACAATAGGCCCAAGTTGCAGCGAGGATCAATGAACACTACCTAAATCTGTTCTCAACCCTTATCTAACTAAGAATTAACCCATGTTCAATCCATGATTATCAACCCAATTCACCTCCAACTCGGCAAATCAAACCATTTCATCTGTGATTGACTTTTGTTGACCATTAGCCAAAATTATTTGGCTGAATTGAAAGCTTATCAAAAGCTAAAAGAAGCTTTAATAAACTCACTTGAGCTTAAAAAGAAGCTGTTTGAAGCTTAAACATAGGAGTTTGAAACTAACTTTGGCAATGATAAACTTGAAAACATAAAATGATATTAAAACCTTGAATTACCACTTAAAACTGGATTGCAACTATAAAACCACTTAGTTTGATACATAGAAACAAAAAATTACAACATTATGACTTAAACTAAAACATTTAATTAAAAGCGACATTAAAGAAAAAATAAAACTAGCTACTCCTCTTTGCTTCCTTCATCTCTCTCTCTTTATAGCAAATGATTTCTCTCTCATCTCGGCATATCCCCATTGATCATGACCATTGGATCAGGTGAGAAGTTAATAGATTGGATTGATTTTTGGCGGAAAGTTGTATTTGACTGTTGGGGTTGAGTGCAAAGGTAGAAGGAGCATTAAATGCCTTTGGAGTATGGTGGAGGAGGGGAACAAGGGAAGTGGGATTGTGGTTTGGAAGGATGGGAGATGGAGTGTCAGGGATTTGGCAGGGGAAGATGAAGAAAAGGCGGTAGGGTGTTTTGTTTGACGTGTTGGTCTGGCAATAAATAATGAAGGGGTCCAAAATAGTTATTGGCAGGGGTCCAAGGTTATGGCAGGGTCCAAAATAGCATAAATGGTATTAATGACAAGGACCTAATGTGTAATTTCTGTAAATCAAGGGACCTAGGCTGCCAAATCTCAAAAGTTGTTCCAAGGGACCAAAAGTGACAAGTTTTAATAATACAAGGACCAAACTTGACATTTTCAATTTTCCAGGGGCCATTTTGCCAATTTTCAAACTTGAAGGACCAATTTTGTAATTTCTCAAAACTTTTGATATTTTTCACCCAAGGACTAATTTTGACAAGTTATGATTTAAAAAGGACCTTTGGTGATTTTTATTTTGAAATTAGGACTCGGGGACTATTTAGACAATTTTGAAACATGGGGGCTGAAAGCGCCAATTATGCAAACTTAGCTCATTTTCATCGATTTTGAACATTTTGCATCTGAAACATATAAAATGTAATTTTGGAATATTGTTAGTATTTTGATGCATTTCACGAGCATTTTAGGCGTTTGCGGTTGATTTAACAAAAATGATGAGTATTTACACACTCATCAAAATCCATCATCATTTCCTTCGTGAAAATGTTCAAAAGGAAATATCTCTATCGAAAAGGTGTCAACAAAAGATAACATCGCCGACATACTAACCAAACCTCTCAAAAGCGAATCCTTCACTATCTAAACATATGATTAGGAATGAGGGAACACATACCGTAAATCGTTGATTTACTCGTGTTCAAAACATTTTTAGATTAGAGTCAAGCCTTCCAAAACTCCAATGACAACTTGAATATATTTCATCCGAAGTATTTAAGGTATATTTAATAATGCGAAATGCAATTAAATGTCATTTCCGTTCTCAATTACGTTTTTCAAATCCCATTGGATTTAATCTCTAAAGAATTTATTTGGTAAAAGTTCTTTAAAACATTGGTTAGAACGTGACGGTACCAAAAAGCAGAAACAAAACAAATTGGTTAAACGTGAGACGGTACCACTAAAGTTGTGCGGTGCCACTAAATTTAGTGAATACCGTCGGACCGATCCAACTGCTAGAAACTTTTTTCTTTTTAATTTTTCTCACTTTTCACAATTCAAACCAAACACACCTTCATTCTTTGTTATGGTGAACAGAACCATTCCAAAACCTAAATTCACCATCTAAAATCGAAAACGAAATCAAATCACTGAAGAATCAAACATATATCATCATATTTCACATCAATTGTAAGTAATTTCATTGTAAACTTCTGAAATCTCATGTCTATGGTTCTATTTTGCACAAAAATTGAATTAGCGATCTTTGATTCTTGGTCATATCTTTTAAATTAGGACTACAAATAGATAATGTATAACTAATATATTTCCCCTAAATGTAGAATTTGCATAAATGAGTTTGATTAGTAAGTTTCAAAAACAACTTACACCCCAAATTCATTTTCAAAAATTTCTCACGATTAGGAACATCATGAAACTATTTTCATGCATTGTTAATACATTATAAAAATGTTTTCTCATGCATACATGATGAACTCTAGAATTTGAGTAAGAGTACATAACTAATATGTATTTTTCAACACATTCGATTGAGCAAAAGTAAAGATATGAGCATTTGGGTAAACTCAATATTTTTATTTTTTAATCGAGTTGACCCCACCTCCACATTGTTTGCATATAGACACACACTAGGAATGTATTTCTAAATGATAGATTCATGATGATTTCAATTACTTTTGTTTTATAGGTGATGATATGTCTCATTTGTTTGACTTGATCACAAAATGATACTCTCCTATATCCCTAACATCTCACTCGAACCATTCACACCCGGAAACCACATTCGTTGCTTCAACAACCTTGAGTCTCGCTATTTTCATGAAGGACGAATTGTTGACCCTTCTCTTCTTTACCAACAACATATTAACACCCTATTTCAAGCAATTGGACTCATTTGCTTACCATCAACGAGCAAATTTGTCCTCGTTTTGGTTAGAATTATTTAAACAAGCTGAACTTAAATTAACGTGCGAGGATCAATCTGTGTCACTTTGGTTTTGGATACAAAACTAAAAGTTTGTCTTAACTCTTGAGCAATTTTCTCAAATCCTTAGACTTCCAAATCATGGGCAATGTGATTATATGGAAGATTGGTATCTTGAGTATCTATTTAACTATTGAGAGGAAAATAGTTAATATTGTTCCTACATTCCCTCTCCACAAGAAATAACTAGACTTGTTCGTACTCCTCAACGTGTCCAATACCAAAATCCAAACAAAATTCGTATGGATGAAGTTCGTTTTGAACTACAACCATGTTATTTTACGAAAAAAATGTCCTTAGTCTTGCAGGAAATCGTGAGCATCTTCCAAGCGTGTTGTTCTCATATTATTTATTATCTTCTAACTCAAAAACCGTACAATCTTGCTTACTTCTTTGCTAAGCGAATTATACATCTCAAGGGTGATAAAAATAAATTGATACCCTATAGGATGGTCTTGACTCGTCTCTATCATCACATCATGAAATTCCGCTTATATCTTCGAGGTCTGTAACATATTGGATTTCACAAACACATCATAACATATAAAAGTGGGGTGTATGGTTTGAAGGTTTAGAGAGAGAAAGTAGAATGGGAGCCTTTCTAGAGAGAGAAAGTAAACAAAAGAAAGAAGGTTAGATTAGGTGAAAGGTCCAACCCTCTACCTTGGGAGGTAGAGGGTATTTATAGTTACATACTACACGTCTCTCCGGTTGTGGATCAGGGCATACAGTGGGTAAAGACCCGTCAGTCCTCCACTTGTTTGCTCTAAACTAAATAACTAACTAAATAACTAGTAAATAATGTAATGTCTACGAGCTAACATATGCTAGACTAGAGTTGGGGTGACCGACTCTTCACTATGGATTTTCTAAATCCTAACAATCTCCCACTAAGGGAGGTCACCCCATGAATTACATTTTGTGTCCTAGCATTCTATTCTTGAGTTCGTTCTTGAGCTCGTAGACTTTAATTCTTCAAATTTTGTATTTCTTTGTGCTTTACGGTGAATTCTTCAAAGTCCAAATACTTTGTACTTTAAGTGGAGGTCTTTGAGTGATCTACAGTAGATGATTCTTTGAGCCAACTTTGAGTTCATCGGCCACAACAAATCTCGACTCATCCTTTGTTGTATAGCCATTATGTGAAGTTGTGACTTTCGGACCGACATGCTCACATTTTGGATCTTGATATCTTCTCATCGAGTTGCGAAGCTTTGTTGATTCATAATATTTCAGCAGTAGCGAAGCATGGATTGAAAATATCGAGTCGGTTGATGAAGATATGCACTTATCATGATTTTTTAGATTGTGAAAGCAGCGTGTGAGCATGCGCGCTATGGATTGACTCCTCAATTACGATCAAGCTGCAACCGTCGGGTGTACGCATACAATAGTTAGCAATAAAGCGCCGCGAAAGTGTCTTTGATCACTTTCGTTGAATTGAGGTGCGGCCCACGGTTCCCCGTTGATCGATACAAATCTTTACCTGTGATCAGGTATAATTTGAAGAATCTCCTTGTGAGGTTTTGCGGTACATTTCTAAACGTTCTCAAACGGAGCGTCTCAAAGAAGACAACAAGTGAGTAAACCAACAATTGAGATTCAGCGATTGATGAAAAATTGATTTGAAAACAATGGCGTATTACTTGTAGAAAAAGTTTTGCAATATAGAAGGTTTTATGAGAAAGATCAATTTTCAATTAAAAATACTTTTGTATTTGAAAGAGAATACACATTCGATGTGCTAAAGAAAAGATTTGCACATCGAATGGTTTTTCCAAAAGTATTCGTCAATTCATTTCTGAACCAAGATTCAAGAATGATAAGCCCCATTGTTTTCTAACCGGTTTTCACAAGCTTGATCTTTTGCAAGATCTCACATGTTACCACCAAGAGCTTGTTTGATGTTGGCTCTAGAAGGATTTCCATCTTCATCATGAATATTTAACATATCACTTAGATGTTACGGCAATACCACAAGGATAATGCGTAGGATTCTTAAAATATATTCTTACTTTCCACATTGTGTGAAACAGTATGTCTTCATTAATTTTGTGTCCTAATGAGATTTTGTGGATGATCTCTTGGTTCTAGACTCAATTGTGCACATTTGGTTCCTATGTCGGAGACTAGGGAGAGGGTCTCCTTCTTCAATATCAACAATCTCTAATAGAAAGTCGATAGATAATGTAGGTTCCCCGTGAGAATGAAACAAGTCCTTTTAATAGGAACTTGAGTAGCAGGAAGTTTAGTCTTAGGTCGCGTCCGGGTCCATGACATCTTGTCTTCAATACGGTGTTACGTTAGCAACCACCCGTAGCATATGTATTGAACCGGTTTTACGCCTAAGGTTGAATTAGCGGAGGGCTATTTCATTTCACCCTTTTCTCATTTCATTTCTTTTCATTCTTCAACCCCTTGATTCTTGAGACTTCATAACTAGAACCTTGTTGGGTTTATTCGATTACTAGCTCGGACTCGGTCGGCACTCTTCCCATTTCTCATTTTCTCCTTTTTTCATCATACCTAAGGACTCTACACTATCTAGTGGATTGTCCCTGGGTAGATCCCTCCGACTCTGGCGAGATCGTGGGAACGAATACCTAACCTAACCATCCTTATATCACCATGCATAAAGTAAATTGGTCGGTCTTATGGTATTATTCTTTCCTTCTTGAAACCAATTGAAAAATCATTTGGAAAATCAATCAAGGTACTTGTGATATAATATCATAGCATTTTGTACCTTAATTGTTTTGATCATTTAGAAATGCCCCCCCCTCAACATGTGCATATGATTATGAAATTGTTTAGCACATGGAGGCAAGAGTTCTTTTGAAATAATTTCTTTGATCACAATTTCCTTAGAAAAAGCCTTTTGATTTTCTTGGTAAATTCTACCCCTCAATATGTGCGTTGGATTTTTCAAAATCATTTTGCACATAGAGGCAAGAGGTTTTTGAAGTACTTTTCACGATTCTTGATAGAAACCATTCGCTCCCCTCAATATGTGCATCGATATCTGAAAAGAGTTTGGCACATATTAGAGAGAACTTGCACTTTGAATCAAAACGATCATCTTTTATCAAATTTCATATTAAATCACAAATTCTCCCCGATCAAAAATATCAAACCCTTTGAGATTTTGGATCCCAAGTGATTTAATAAGGTTTGGAAAATATGGCAGAATATGTGGCCTTGTTTAAATACTCTTCTGGTTTTTGGTTAAATGCTCCTCCACAATCATATGCATTATGTATTTGAAATCGTTTGGGACATGAAGGAAGGAGTGCTTTTGAAACAATCACCCTTTAAAACCGATTTGAGATTTAAATCACGATCTCTCCCCCGATCAAAAATATCAAACCATTTGAGATTTGTGATCCCAAATGGTTTAAATCATTTAGAAAATTTTGGGGAAAGATGTGTGATAACGTCAAATGGTCCTAAATATTAAGTGTCAATTTCCCCCGATAATGCTTGTTATTTATATCATTTATATGGATTTACGCTTTTTTCCATTGTTTTCCACTTTCGAGGTAAATTCACGAGCATTGGAGCTAAAGAGGCGAGGAAATGGAAACATTACTAAAGGTTTATCACGGTATGCTTATTTGGAAGAATTCGGTGTAACTTCGTCTCTCCCATTACGCCGTAACTATTGCGTGACCCAGAAGTCCAACTTATCAAGAGGTTCTGGCGTAACTCTTCCCAAAGGTTATGGCGTAGTAACTCCATTAGGTCAAAAGAGGTTCCATGATACTACGCCGTAACTCTTGCATCACTACGGCGTAACCGAGTTTATTGAAGACTACAACGTAACCCCTTATAAGGTTACGCCCGTAACTAGCGAGATCTAGTGCATTTACGAGGAAATAGAAGGTTACGGCGTAACTCCTCTATTGGTTATGCATAACCGGACGGCCTATAAATACCCAATTCCGGCATTTCAAAGCATCCCATTCCACATACAACACTCGAGAGCGTGGAAAAAAGCTCAAAGCGAGTCTAGGGGAGCATACGGGTGTTTCAAGGGATCGTCACACCATTCACGATAAGCTTTAGCGTTTATTATTTATTTTACTTTCAATTAATATATTTCGTACCTTTGAATATTGGATTGATTTGCATGATTAATATGAGCGGCTAAGCACCCTTTGGTGCTAGCCTAGTTATTATTCCTTAATTATTTTGTTTGCGTTTACCTTTACTTCCGTACAATTATTTCTAAGTGTATGCATGCATAGTTCTTTGGTAGTCACCCTTGGTTCGGTAGTTTTGAATGGCGATAGAGGCCAATTGCTTAGGAGATATGACCAAGCTGACCCTAGGTGTTGAATTGAGATGGGAAGGGTAATATATGACCAATGACAACCCTTTCTACTTGTCTTGATTTGACCAAGCGATCACCTATCGTTTGGATGAACTTAAGAATTGGGGGTGTAGTGTCTAAGTTCCTAACGGCCGGGCACTCACTATTTAGAATCTAGCATGTAGCGGTACTTAATGACTTGGCTTAGGGGACCTGGAACAACATGACTTATGGGTGCGCTGATTTCTCTGTGGTGGCATCTTCTTTGATAGGTTAGGGCGAATTGACCAAATCTTGTCCTCTCGAATTTGACCCCACACAAGTAATTGGAAGTAGGTAGACGTAGACATAACTAGCTAGGAGGATTGACTAGGTTTGCACCACTATTCCTCTATTGATTTCCCTTTACCATTTATTTGCTTATTTTATATTACGCATTAGTAGTTTAATTAATTAAATACCTATCGATACCATTATAATTACATGACAATTAGACTTATTAATAATCGACACATAGCTCTTGGGGCGACCTCGGCTTTACCATTTACTACACTACACCCGACCGGGTACCGCACTTTAGTGCATTAGGGTAGACCATAAGTATAGCGAGACACTATAAATATTAAGACACAGTGATAAAACGCATCAAGTTTTTGGCATTGCGGTGAGTTATATTAGGATTGATATTAAGTCTTTCATTTCATTTTAAACTTTTCTCATGATCATATTTCAAGTTTTTAGGTACCATGGAAGTTATTAACATCGATGACCTCACTCTTGAGGAATACTTGGCGTTGACTAGAGCGGATCAAGGGTCGGGTCTCGTAAGACGGCAATCGAGCGGATGTTAGTTTGAGATTAAGACCAATTTATGAGGGCTTAGTGCTAACCCTTTTCGAAGAGGGGACGAAGGCATATGAGCGCGTTGAAAATGTCCTATACATCGCTAGCCATTTCAAAATTCGGGTGTCTCATGATCTTTGTTATGCTCGGGGTCTTCCCTATGACCTTCAACTGGGCGGCTAGAAGATGGATCGAAAGATTGCCCGGGCGGTTAACACTTGGGCACTCGAAGAAACACTTTATCCAAAGATATTGCCCACCATCGAAGATTTCTCATCAACTTTTGGAGATCCATAACTTCAAACAAAGAGGCAGCGAAACTCTGTATCAAGCTTGGGGCGGATACAGCGATCTTCTTTATAAGTGTCCTACCAATGATCTTAATAACTAGCGAGAAGGTCAATATTTTCTCTGAAGGAATAAGCGTAACTACAAGGCAGATCTTTGGACTATCAGGACCTATCGAACATGACTCCCTACTCACGCACTTGAAACCATTCAAAAATGGCGGACCATTCTCAAAAATGCGACGGGTGGAAGTAAAAAGAAACAAAGCGGAAGCTTGCGAATGCGGCAATCACTAGTAAAATTGAAAGTCTCGGTCGAGATATCTTTGAAGGTCGAGAGAAACCGATCATGCCATCCAAGTGGGTTGTGAAAGCTGTGGAGGAGGACATCTTACGAAAAATTGTCCTCATATGGGCCGAAGAGATATTGAAGAAGCTAAGTATGGATAAAATCGACCATTTTCACGATAATGTCGAAATAGTAATGGTTATCGTGGAAATTACAACCTTGGGCCTTATGGAGAAAGAAAGCCCAGTCTTGAAGAAACAATTAATAAATTTACGGAAAATTGGCCCAAAGGCAAAGAAAGGGGCGGGATGAGTGGTTAAAGGAATTTGAGGAAAACAACGGCGAAACATTTCCAAACCACGACTCGACTCGAAAAACCTTGAATCCATGATGATTAGGCTCATTGAAAAGTAAGGAGAAATAGATAAACACGAAAGATCTAAACCGGCTATATAATGCAAGGTAATATTTTAGATAATAACTCAAAGGTTGGTCAATGATACAAATTGGGGAAAAATTAGATCAGCAGTCGGATTCGCATACGTAACATACCTAATGAGTTCACGGTGTAACCTTGTGTTTAACAGCGACAGCGGGGTGAAAATCTTGAGGAAAGAGACTCTAATGAATTATGCGTAACCAAGAATCAGATTCTGGCGTATTTGGGATACATGGAGAAAAATTCCTAGACATAGGCGAGTGAGGAAAAACTTCGAGAACTCTCTTGAAGATGAAGAAGAACCACTTATCACTCCTTTGGGGTACTCAGTCGTCATCCTGATGAAGAAACCACAAGGGCATGGCCTACATGCAGACCCTTCCACGAGTATTGCAATGGAGGAGACAATGAAAGAAAGGAAGAATGGACATGCCCTCATGAGCGTGAAAGACATAGTATCAAATTCGGTAATTTGGCCTTTAAAGATTGATGCGCAATTCAATTCGGGGATGCCAAGATCAATCCCAATCTTCTTAGGAAGCTAAAAATTGATTCTGAGAACACACCGAGAGAAAAAGGCGACTAATAGAGATATACTGCGCGGATGAGCACTTAAGAGAAACTAACAACAAAAACTACGTAGTCACGAGTGCGAAAAAGTAAAATCTCACGGGGAAATTTTAAAAGTCATGAAATCCGTCTGACGATGCATTGTAATGGGGAAGCAACTCGGAAGATTAGGAAAAGACGAATTATTTTGGTCCTCAACCAATGATGAGGAGAGAACAAGTTTACATTGGTTGGACAATTTAGGATTGATAGTTGAGTAAAATTAAGTATGGATATGTGGACACATTAACCAAGAGAAATTTGGAAGGAATTCATGAATCGAGAAAACTCAAGCAACAAAAGTCTGACTACGAATAAAGCGACTATTGACAATGAAAAGAGTTGGTTTAATGATAAAGAAAAAGAATGCGGCGTTACGGTAGAAAATCACCTTTCGATGAAGAATGGTTCAAGGACACGACGATGGCGATGATATTGAAGGGATCCTTGATTACCTTGAATTGCAAGGAGATGAGGAGTTGCGATCGATGGCAGGAGCTTACGAACAAAGGAGGTGCAAGCTCACAGGAATTCCTTACAAAAGACCACCCCAATTATAGTGAAAAATATGAATTACTCGCTACCACCTAGGTCCGGAAGAGAAATTTTGTAAAGTCCGAAAAATCAAAACCATTGAGTACCTCCGAACTGAATCAAATGTTGCATGGATGAGACATAATTTGATGAAGGATATTGAAGAAGTAGGGCAAGTTCAAAGGCCCCATAGGAAGCGGACTCTGAGTCTAACTTAAAACTTGTTAATAAAGAAAAGTGCTCTTCGGGAGACAACCAATTATCCCTTTCTTTTGTTTTATTTCCTTTACATTTGGGTTTGTGTTTTCTAACCATTTTTGCGGGGAGACAAAGTAATAGCTGCGATTCTTGTCTGCCGCGAGTTAGCGGCGTAACTCATCTTGGTGATTACGCCGTAACCAGCTTGGTTAGCAGCGAAATTCTTGGCGCATTACCAGTGCAGGTAATACCATCTACGTGATTCTGGCGTAACTACTCGCTTCCACGGCTCATACCGAGGTTTTGCGATTCTGGTAGTAACTCCCTAATAGGTTCTGGCGTAGCGGCTCCTCTACTAATTCTTTCATTTTTAAACACAGTTACCTTGTATTAATTTTTAAATGAACTTTGTGGGTGTATTCCCTGTAAACCCTCACGAGACTTCACTTTCGTCCACTTGGGGCAGGGCTTGTTGCATTAAGCTAAATGCAGCAAGTGATTCCTCTGAAAGTGAGTTAGGTTTGTTTTTCCTTTTATTTTATTTTTCTTTTTAGAATTATGCTTGTCGGTATTGTGATTTTAGGGATGTAAGTTTGTTCATGAAGCTTAAACGAAGGCACGGTTCTTTCTCGTGGGCCTTCTTCTTTTTGGAGCAAATTTCAGGGAAGTTCTCGCTCTAATTCTACCTTTCTCTTCACCTTTATTTTAATGCCTAGTACAAAAGGGACTTTGTACAATTCAACTGGGGGACAGGGTAGAATTATATCTTGAACTTTATTTTGCTCTCGTTTTTCTAGTTTATTTTGAAAAATTATGCCATTTTAAAATTTTGACATGTTTTCCTAACAACTAGATTAGACCTTAGCCGAGCACATACAACCCTTGACATTACATGGTGAGATTAGCCTTATCCGTTTCCAATATTTTACCCAAATCCACCAAATTATGAGTGTGTTGGTAGCTTGTAAACTTTAGAACTTGGCCTTTGCATCATTTCGAGACCATAAACGAGGTATGTTGAGTTAGCTCGATGTATTTGGACTTTTCAGTTTTAGAAGGCAATATTATAGGATTATCATCCAAACAGCCTACCATTGTGAGTCTATCGATTAGTCACCTCTACTTTTCGACCCCAATGTGAAACCCTTTTGTGGCACTCACCTTTAGTGCAAGATACCCCTAGATACACCCATTCTTGAGCCATTCCTTTCATTTTGG
>OU343220.1:84028336-84102535 GCA_910596185.1 Chrysanthemum makinoi | reverse complement strand
TTCCCCAAGACGCTTGAGTGTTTCTCGTTGAAGGCTTTTCGCCAAGTCGGAAGAATAAACTCAAAACGCTCTTTGGAAGAGCTTTGGTGAAGATAAATCGCTAACCGTATTCGCGCCTCACAAAATAGAGTTCCACCACACCTTTTTCCACTTGTTCCCCGATGAAATGATGTCAATGTCGATATGTTCTTTTACTCGAAAGTGTTGAACGTTGTTGCACGAGAGAGCAATAGCACTTTTATTATCACAAAGATGTAGGATTTTGTTGAATACAAAGCCATAGTCAAGTAATTGGGATCTCATCCATAGATTTGAGCACAACAAGATGACATGGCTATGTATTCACCAGAAATAGAAGTACTCATTTGCTTTTTGAAGACCGTACTACAAGCTTATCACCCAAAATGAGCACCCCAAACGCATTTCTCGACGAAGTATCTTGACACCTCGTGATGATCTCGTGATCTATATGTCGTTAGTGACATACCGTGTGTCTTCGGGTACCAAAGTCCCATATTGATGGTTCCTTAGAGATATCGAAAGACCCGTTTAACCGCTTCAAGGTGCTTTTTGTAGGCTTAGCCCGTATCTAGCACACATGCATACAAATGTAAGAATATCGCTCCATCGTCGTGAGGTACATCGTGTGATCCAATCATACTACGATATTTCATTGGTCTACCATGATCCCCGAGTGGTCCTCATCTAGTTTAGTACGCTCAATCATGGGAGTGTCAACATGGTCACTAGAATCAAATCCAAATTTCTTTAAAATCTCATTTGCATATTTAGATTGATTTATGAAAATGCCTCCTGACTTTAGAAATTTGTAATCCTATGAAAAATGACATTTGTCCCATCATTGACATTTGAAATTTAGAACCCATTTCATTTGAAAACGATCACACCATTGGGGTCACGAGGCAAAGATAATATCATCAACATAAATTTGAACATGAATTAAATGTTTGCCCGACTTCCTGGTGAACAATGTTGGATCAATCGCTCCTTTGTTAAATCCAGTAGATAGAAGAAACTTTGATAGCGTATCATACCATGCCCTTAGAGCTTGCTTTAAACCATAAAGAGCCTTCTTCAAACGATAAACGGAGTAGGATTCGATTCACAAATCCTTCAGTTACCGACGAGACGACTTCTTTAAGATCTCCGTCGTAAATGCCGCCTTTACATCCATCCGATAGACTACCATGTTCTTACTTTAGCAAAGATTAGCCAAGAAGATTCTCATTGCCTCGATTCGGCAATCGGAGCAAAAGATTCTTAAAAATCAATACCCTCCTCTTGACGGTATCCTTTAGCAACTAATCGAGCCTTGTTCTTAAACACATCACCATGCTCATCAAGTTTCACTTTGAAGATCCATTTTAGAGCAATGATCATAGCACAACTGAGTGTACTAATTCCCATATGTCGCTAAACCGCTAGTGTCCGGACCCAGAGAAAGACGAAGTCAAGAAGCACCATAAGGCATCGGTTGCAAGTTGTTTCCATGTGGATACAGGACGAGAGGGATTTCCAATGATGTTGTCTAATGGATGATCGTGAGTCCATTTTCCGAGGTGTTCATGTGGTAGTTGAGGGACCTGGGTAGCCGAAGTCGATGTCTCGAGAAGATGGTTCTCGATGATGATTCAGGAACAAATATGTTTTCAAATGGAGCATCTTCGGGAGTATCAAAGGGATTAACTTCATCATTGATCGTAAACATTTCCATGATGTACATTTGAAGATTGATGATTTGTTGATGAAATGGATGATCGCAACAGCGCTTCTTGGCTTAATGATATGAGATGAAGGGTTAATTTCATTGACAGGATGATGTACCTCTGATTGAATTGTCATATCATTAGTTACTTGATCAAATTGTTCATCAAACATTGGATCAAAATTTCTTTAAATCATCTTCTCGAGGAGAGGTACATATGGAGTTCTTGATAGGGGAGTTTGGTACAAGAGATGAACCAATGGGCTACTTTGAAGTCTTGAGTCTGGCTGGATTGTCCGAGCCATTTGACGGTCGGCTCATCAAGCGTGGCGTGAATTGTTTCCATGATATTTGGGTTCTCTTGTTGTAGATTCGGTAACCTTTTTGTTAGGTGCATAGCCTACAAAAACTCAATGTCGCTTTAGCTCTCAGTTTTCCTAAATCTTGACCTTCATTAGTTGGATAACATAAAGCACCGAACACACGAAGGAATGAAAGGTCGGGTTTTCATTTGTGGACAAGTTCAAATGGAGTTTTTCCATGAGCAGTGTGAATCAGGGATCGATTTTGGGTGTAGCATGCGGTGGCGATGGCTTCACCCCAGAGAAACATTGGAACTTTTGAGTAAATCAGCATAGTCCTTGGGGCTTCCACAAGAGTTCAATTTCGTCTTTCAACTACACCGTTCTGTTGAGGAGTTCGAGGAACACTTCTTTGATGGCTGATTCCAATACTTTCATAAAACTCACCAAGTTGTTTGTTAACAAACTCGGTTCCATTGTCGTTCGGATGATTCGACCGTTTTGTTAAGACGAACCTGCATTGTTTGATGAGTTTGATGATGATATCCGGAGTTTCATCCTTTGTCTTTAAGAACTTTACCCAGGTGAATCTAGAGAAATCATCCACCACAACTAACACATATTTCTTCCCAAATATATTCTGCACTCTCATGGGTCCACATAAGTCCATGTGAATTGTATGAAGAACTTCGTGGTGAGTTTGTAGGTTTGGGTTTGTGGGCATACTTCTAGCTTTTCCCAATTGGCATGCTGAACAAAGATGATCCTTTTCATACTTAAGTCTAGGTAGACCTACAACTAAGTCCTTTCGGGAGAGATCATTGATGGTGCCGAAGTTCAAGTGATTGAGACGACGATGCCATAACCATGACTTTGTTTTAGAAGCCTTTGACAACAAGCAAATTGGAGAAGACTTCATCATATCTTCGATAGAGATGGTGTATAGATTTGAGCCACGTGAACCTCTTAAAAGTTCCTTACCATCAAGTTCTCTAACAAAACAAGTATGTTTTCGGAAGGCTACTTCTAGATCAGAATCGCATAATTGACCAACAGAGAACAGGTTATGACCAAGACCTTCCACATAATATACCACGGAGATAACACTCTTACCAACAACATAATCTCCATAACCCAAAATTGCACCGAAATGATCATTCCGAATCTAAGCGTCTCGATGAATTTGCTCACGAAGTTCATGAGCGCGACCGGTCTCGGTCATATGCTTGGAACGGCACTGAGTCCAGTACCACAAACGATTTGAACGATCTGCAGTTGAACCTGAACAAGAATGGATAAGCGGATAATTGGGATCCCCATGCAAGAATGGGTTCCACTTGGTTATCAGCGTGATGGAACACCCACATCGAAATAGAAGCATCCATATCGAAGTTGAAGCAATGGAATCATTGGGAATAGATGCAATCTTTGGGTATGCGTATTTGACCTATTCAAAGTATGTTCACTTCTTAAGGGAATAGTTCTACCAATGAGCATCCATTTTCTAGTGGGCATAGTCTTAGCGATTTGAGAGCCATGATTATTCTTATGGCCAAAAGGTATCCAATAATATCCTATTTTTATAAATGTTCTTCTGTGGGTTTCCACTGTTTTCTAACAATCTTTCGTCTTTGCCTTTTAGCCTTCTTTTCACGATTATTAGCATTAACAATTTTAACGGGCATTTGACAGCATTAGACAAAGCATTCACACCACATTCATGATTAAGCAGAATTCAAGACATCATTACAAGGTTTGCAAATAGTATCGAAATTGAATTAATTACATTACGCCTATGGCTAATACTAGAATCAACACGATTCGTTTTATTCAACTCAAACTTAAAGTTCCTAGATTGGTCTTCTACTCTCTTCCAATGCACATTCTTAGCTTGCAAGGTCCTATCATTCCTTGTATTGTCTTGAGACTTTGACACTTCGCTTTAATGTCATGATTACTCTGTAGAGGAATGGGAACATTAGTTGGTTGATCTAATTTTTGCATTCCCGAACTTGATGTGCAAGGATCTGAACTACTAGAAGGCACATTAGTGTTTACTTTCTTAAGATTGTGATTTGGACTATTTGCAAGCACACTAAAATTCACTTTCTTAGCACTAACATATCACGGAATCAGAACTACTTGAAGGCACCCTAAGGTTGACATTCATAACATTGGGCATAGAATGGATTTCATGCTTGGCACTAGGCATAGAACAAGGCATCACAGCTTTGCCTTTTCAGGATTTTGGGCATGTTGCAATTACACATTCAAGCGACTCTTGAGATCGTTTGGCCTGGAGGCAAGCAAACCTAATTTCTCTATCAAGAGGTTTGTTAATGAAATCCTCTTCGACAATCTCACGGAGACATTCTAGACTATCCTTAAGGTAAGCACAATAGTCATGAAAGCGAGGTTCATTATTCCTAAGATGAGGAGGAATGTATTTAACAGATATGATTAATTTGCAGTCAGAGGATGACTTTGAACAACATTCTTATTAAAACAAGTGGCGTTTCCCATTTCCCGACTTCTCGATTCTCAATTTCTTTTTGTAAAGACGTTATTTTTTCGTTGTTTTGGTCACGGGTGACTTTCATTGAATCATATAACTCTTTAAAGTGTCGTTTAACTTTTTCATTTTCTTCTAGAAAACTCTCGTTTTCCTTTTTTAAGGCATTAACCAAGTTTTGAAGATGAAAAGTTTGAGAGTACTGAGTATCTAAAGGAGGAGGCATTTGGGATCCAGTCACATTGTTCTTTTCACCCTTCAATTGAGAGATTTGGGCTTTCAACTTTTTGATCGTGTTACAATGAGCTCGAATCTGTTCATCACGTTTGCTAATTTAAAAAACCGCATCAAATTCAGGGGCATCCAAGGATGTCTTGATATTTGAGGTTTTAACATTTTCTTTTAGATGTTGATATTTTAGTTGTAAATCAAAATGTTCAACTTCTAGTTTAGAAAGATGCTTTACCAAATTATCGTGATCATCTTGATCAATTTTCTCATTAAGTTTTGAATTAATCTTTTCAAGCTCAATGACACGATCATGGGAGACTTTCGGAGCAACAGATAATTCATGAAATTGAGATGCATTAATGGAGCAATTCGTAGCAGTAAAAAACACATCTTGAGCAATACATTCAGAAATAAGATTCTCATTCAAGGTATGCAAGTTCTTCCTCTCAATCTCATTATATTTTAATGCTCGCTCATAGTCACTAACCTCAACTATCATTGCATCAAATTCCTTTTCCATTCCTTTAATATCTGAATTTATCCCCTTTTAAGACTCTCAAAATGATCTTTTAGTAGTTTGAAAAAGGCATGACCTCGTTAGATAGCATTCTTTTGTTTGCTCAAAACCCTTTCCCCCAGTTATCCATGGGTGTGATCCTTTTTTTACAAGTTTTCTCAAAATTGACAAATAGTTGAAGAATAACATATTGGCTGATTAAGGTCTTGCTATTAGTGGCAATAGTTCTAGGAACTAAATGCATCGGTGTATTTGGAGGATACACAGTCGCAGCATGCATTTTCCTAAGGAAGGTTTTGTTTCAACAAGATTTTCGACTTTAGCTTATCTAAATCCTTTTCGAAAACTTGTTCGGTGTTAATAACGTTTGAGGCTTAAATTTGTTTAAGGAGATCCAGTTTCCTTCTTGTAATCATGGGGTTTGATCGTGATGTTATTCTTTTTGCATTCGGGATCTTCTAGCTTCTTATTCATTTTCACCCTAGATGCATCATCTAATTTTCTATCTTCCTCGGTGCACTCAAGCGCTAGGTTTCTGTCTAGGTTTAAGAATCTCATTACCATCATAAATTACATTTTGAGCAGCTTAGCTAACTTCTGCGTACTCGGGATTGGGTTTATCTGTAATGGGAACACTATGCTTATCGCTTAAAACTCTATGCTTAGTGACCATGTGAGCAGTCTGAATGGTATTCCCTTGTACGTACAACTTATTTTCAAGCTTGTTCTTCAAAGTTTTAGATTAGAAAAATCATTCAAAAGTTTTGATTCCTTGGCATGAAATTCTTGCTTAAGCACTTTAACATTTTCTTGAAGTTCTTGTTTTTGCTTAGCAGTTTTTGAAAGATTTTCTTGTAAGGAATTTAACTCTTGTTTTAACACTTCTTCTCTAAAATTACTTTTTCTAATAATTATACGCATTTGGTTATCCAACTCCTGCTCACGATTAGTTAGCTCAAACTTAGCACGTTGTTCATAAATGGCAATTCGTTCTTTATAGGCATTAAGTTCGAGATAACGAAATCATCGAGGGGCACGCGGTGTATTCATCACAGAAATAATCATCATTGACTGCAGGAGATACATCACTTGATACAATCACACTTTCACTTTGTTTCACATATTGATCATATGGGACAACATTGATATTACCCATATTTTCAATATCGACTCAATGATTTTAGTTGATTGTATTTCATTATGTATCTTTTGCACATCAACTTCATCATATAATTTTAATACCCGAGATGATTTTGTCTTTGGATGGTCCAGCTTGTGGTGAAGAGACCTTAGGAGAGACCATTGGAGAAATGCTAGCCATGAAAATTGTTTGTGCAGTGGGTCCATCATCAACATCAGAGTCGTATGCATCGATCAGCTACTTGAAAGGCATTCGATGATTGTGACCTATCTCCGAATAGGCTGCTCATCCACATCGCATCATATGTCTTAGCATTCCCCTGACAAAAACAACAGCTCCTCTTCATCCAAGGTTGCTCCATTGTCACGAGCTTGCACTAGCAACATCTTATCCCCTGAAGTATTCAGCATTCGAGGACGTTTGGAGATGTGCAATTCCTTGCAATGTGTCCCTCACCACCACGTTTGTAACATTTGACCGCTTTGCTTGTCCTTGATTTCTAGTCCTTCCTCGGTTCGATTTCCTACATAGCCTCCACCGCTCCACCCTTCTCCGATCATCTGCCTTTCTTGGCTGGATGCACCATAACCTTCCCATCTCGATAGTGGCGATTGTGTGGATTGGATGCTGGTCTGAGGTTGTTGTTGGTGTGTGGGAGAGTGTTCATGTTTTGACTGATCATGAGAGCAAGTTGACTAATGAAGTTTCCTACGGATGCATCGGCATCGGCTTGTTTGAACATTGGATCGGGAATGAGTTTGTGAGTTCCATCACCCATGGGTATAACTTGTGAAGCTTTAGTGGTAATCCCAATGTTTGAGTAGAAGGCGGTTGAATCATTTGATGAGCTTGTCTCTCCCGGATTTGTTTTGAATTGTTCAAGAATCCTCTTTTCAAACATGGCATGTCTCATTCGAAGAAGGAAGGCATAGAGTTGCTCATAGTTTGTATTCTTCAATCCTTTGGTTAGCTTCACGCAGGGTGACAACTTGTGCCATTCGAGATTCATGTTGTTCACAAACTTTGAGTTCAGCTGAATGTTTGGCATAGTCATTCGATGTTCTCATGTCATTAACCAACTTGTGGAATCTCACGTAATACTCATAGACACTCTCATCTGGTTTCATCTTGAAGTGCTCAAATTCATCATAGAGTTGTGATTCTCTGTCTTCCATGGTTAATTGAGCACGAGAAGCATCTTGACATTATCCCATACCCTTTGCTTCATGTTGTGATTGATAAGCTTAGATATCTTTTGGAAGACCTTATAGTATGATGTTAGAAGCCCTGATATCTGCATCGAATCTCTTCTTCTCCTTATCATTGAGCTCATCATACGTCTTTGGTGTGTCTATTCCATAGATCATCGTTCCATCTTCAGCTGTATCAATTATGTCTCTAGTAGTCTCAACCCGATAAGGTCCTTCATCAATAGATTTGAGAATGTTGACCCCATTTTCCTTTCCAAGACAGTACAATCTGATTCTTTGAGCCCAAGAGTCGTAGTCGATTCGTCAAGCATAGGTGGGCAGTATCGACCCTGCTTGAACGTCCTCACTCTGGAAGAAACAATAGTTGGAATGATGTTTGCCATGATTACAAGTTCTACGGGATTTTACAATTCTTTGATTAAACCGGGAAATTGATTCTTTCACGGGATTTTACTAAACCAAAAAAACAACCGTAAGAATGTATTACGAAGAAGTGATAAGTCTAAAATTAGACAAGTAGTAAAACACACAACTCGCTTAATTATCAACTCGCAAAACACCCAACTCGCTCAAGGAGACAACTCGCTTAAGGAATCAACTCGCTAAATAGCCAAATTAGCATTAGCATCAACTCGCAACACGTCAACACGCTTAATGAATCAAGTCGCTAAATAGCTTCGCTTTGGTATCAACTCAAACACAATCAACTCGGCTGAACACCAAGTCGCTTAAATTAACTCGCTAGCACACTCGCTTAGTAGCTAAGTCGCTTTAGATCTCAAGTCGCTCAAAGAAACAACTCGCTTAGAACCCAAGTCGCATAAAAATCAACTCGCTAAACAGCCAAGTCGCATGTACCAACTCGCATCCAATAACAAAGCAACTCGCTTTGAAGAACAAAGTATCCGAGACTCAACTCGCTTCGTACAACCTTCTAAAATAACCACTTTATCAATCAAAAACAACCAAACCACAATGATTTAAGCCTTCCAATTCAAAACATAAACACATATGATGATCCTAAACACAAAAGTACACGCAAAATTCAAACTTTAACACTAGAATTTGTCCAAATGAATCAAACTCTCCTAAACCTTTAATACCCCAAAACCTTATGAAATCCACCAAAACAAAAGCATGAAAGATGAGTGATCAAACCATGGCTCTTGATACCAATTGTTAGATATAGGATTTCACAAACACATTAACCATAACCATATGGGGCGTTAACTATGTTTAGAGAGAGAAAGTTCTAGTGAGAGAAAGGAAGAGAGTTGGGAACTATATGAAACAAAGAAAAATGGTATTGAAGCTCCAACCCTCTACCTTGGGAGGTAGAGGGTATTTATAGTTCTTACAAACAAACGCCACCTACGGTACGTGGATCGGGCATACAGATGGGTAAAGACCGTCCGTCCTCCACGGTGTTACTTAACTTAAAATGACTACGACTACGAGCTTTCTAACGATTACATATACTTGAGGTGACCGACTCTTTAATACCGGGAACTTCTAATTCCTAACACTCCTCGATACTAATCAATAAAGCTCATACTATAGTGCTTATAACGTTGCACTTTACAATATCATAACTCAATCAACTATTTTTTTTTTGAACATATCAATATAACATAACATCCCCCCACTTGAGATGAACAAAGGGAATTCGGGGGGTCTTCAATGATCTTCATAAATGTTGTTGATGAAAGCGTGATTTCCAAACCTTTCCACTCGAACCTTGAACTTAAGCAAATGATGACTTCCCAATTACAAATAAAAGACTACATAGTAGGCTAAGGTGTAAGGGTGTAACGAAACAATATATTGGGTTGAGAAAATGAAAGGAATGGCTCAGAAGGGTGTATCTAGGGGTATCTTGCACTAAAGGTGAGTGCAACAAAAGGGTTTCACATGGGGTCGAAAAGTCGAGGTGACTAATCGATAGACTCACAATGGTAGGCTGTTTGGTTGATAATCCTATAATATTGCCTTCTAAAACTGAAAAGTCCAAATACATCGAGCTAACTCAACATACCTCGTTTATGGTCTCAAAATGATGCAAAGGCCAAGTTCTAAAGTTTACAAGCTACCCACACACTCATAATTTGGTGGATTTGGGGTAAAATATTGGAAACGGATAAGGCTAATCTCACCATGTAATGTCAAGGGTTGTATGTGCTCGGCTAAGGTCTAATCTAGTTGGGTTAGGAAAAACATGTCAAAATTTTCAAAATGGCATAATTTTTCAAAATAAACTAGAAAAATGAGGGCAAAATAAAGTTCAAGATATAATTCTACTCCGTCCCAGTTGAATTGTACAAAGTCCCTTTTGTACTAGGCATTAAAATAAAGGTGAAGAGAAAGGTAGAATTAGAGCGAGAACTTCCGAAATTGCTCCAAAAAGAAGCCTGAGAAAGAACCGTGCCTTCGTTTAAGCTTCATGAACAAACTTACATCCCTAAAATCACAATACCGACAAGCATAATTCTAAAAAGAAAAATAAAATAAAAGGAAAAACAAACCTAACTCACTTTCGTAGGAATCACGGTTGCATTTAGCGAATGCAACAAGCCTGTCCCAAGTGGACGAGTGAAGTCTCGTGAGGATTTACAGGGAATACACCCACAAAGTTCATTTAAAAATTAATACAAGGTAACTGTGTTTAAAAATGAAAGAATTAAAGCAGAGGAGCGTTACGTCGTAACTCCTATTAGGGAGTTACAGAATGGCAAAACTCGTATGGCCGTGAAAGAGAGTTCTGGTAACTCACGAGAGATGGTATTACCGTAATTGGTAATGCGCCAAGAATTCTGCGCTAAACCGCTTGATTACTGGCGTAATCACCAAGATGAGTTACGCCGTAACTCTGTCTAGATCAACAAGCGTCGATAATTACTTCTTTGTCTCTTGCAAAAATGGTTAGAAAACACAAAACCCAACAGAAAGGAAATAAAAACAAAAGAAAGGGATAATGGGTTGTCTCGAAAGAGCACTTTCTTTATTAACAAGTCTTAAGTTAGACTCGAGCAGGGGCTCCTATGGGGGCCTTTGAACTTGCCCTACTACTTCAATATCCTTCATCAAATTATGTCTCATCCATGAAACATTTGATCAGTTCGAGGTACTCAATGGTTTTGATTTTTCGGACTTTACAAAATTTCTCTTTTGGACCTAGGTGGTAGCGAGTGAATTCATATTTTTCGACTATAATTGGGGTGGTCTTTTGTAAGGAATTCCCGGAGCTTGCACCTCCTTTTTCGTAAGCCTCGTCATCGGATCGGTGAACTCCTTATCTCCTTGCAATTCAAGGTAATCAAGGATCCCTTCAATATCATCGCCATCAAGCTGTGTCCTTGAACCATTCTTCATCGAGCAGATTTTCTACCAGAACGCGCTTGCATTCTTCTTTATCATTACAAACCAACTCTTTTTCATTGTCAATAGTCGTTTTATTCGTGTAGTCGAGACTTTTGTTGCTTGAGTTTTCTCGATTCATGAATTCCTTCCAAATTTTCTCTTTGGTTAATGTGTCCACATATCCATACTTAATTTTTACTCAACTATCAAATCCTAAATTGTCCAGCCAAGGTAAACTTGTTCTCTCCTCATCATTGGTTGAGGACCAAAAGAATTCATCTTTTCCTAATCTTCCAGAGTTTCTTCCCCCATTACACAGATCATCGTACGGATTGCATGACGCCCAGAAACTTTCCCCAGGAGATTTTACTTTTTCGCACCAGTGACTACGTAGTTTCTTGTTGTTAGTTTCTCTTATGTGCTCATCCGTGCAGAGTATATCTCTATTAGTCTCTTCCTTTTTCTGAAGGTGTTAGTAATCAATTTTAGCTTCCTAAGAAGATTGGGATTGATCTTGGCATTCCCGAATTGAATTGCGTACCAATCTTTAAAGGCCAAATTACCGAATTTGATACTATGTCTTTCACGCTCATGAGGGCATGTCCATTCTTCCTTTCTTTCATTGTCTCCTCCATTGCAATACTCGTGGAAGGGTCTGCATGTAGGCCATGCCCTTGTGGTTTCTTCATCAGTGATGACGACCGGAGTACACCGATTGAGTGATAAGTGGTTCTTCTTCATCTTCAAGGGAGAGTTCCTCGAGTTTCGACTCGTCTATGTCTAGGAATTTTTGCCCATGTATCCCGATTCTGCAGTAACTAAGATTCTTGGTTACAGTAATTCATTAGAGTCTCTTTCCTCGATTTTTCACAACCCGTTGTCATTGTCAAACACAAGGTTACGCCGTAACTCATTAGGTATGTTACGGCATAACTCAGATCTGTTGACGAATTTTTCCCCTGAATTTGTATCATTGACCTGAACCTTTGAGTTATTATCGAAAAATATTACCTTGCATTATATAGCCGGTTTAGATCCTTCGGTTTATCGTTATTTCTCCTTACTTTCTCCTTGAGCCTAATCATCATGGATTCAAGGTTTTGAGTTAGTCGCGTGGTTTGGAAATGTTTACGCCGGTGTTTTCCTGAAATTCCTTTAACCACTCATCCCGCATCCTTTTGCCTTTAATTTGAATTTTCCGAAATTTATTAATTGTTTCTTCAAGACATGGCTTTCTTTCTCCATAAGGCCCACGGTTGTAATTTCCACGATAACCATTACTATTTCGATTATCATTGTAAAATGGTCGATTTTCTCCATACGTAGCTTCTTCAATATCCTTTTCGTCCATATGAGGACAATTCTTCATAAGATGTCCTCCTCCACAGCTTTCACAACCCACTTAGATGGCATGAACGGTTTCTCGACCTTCAAAGATATCTCGTGAGACTTTCAATTTTACTAGTGATTGCCGCAATTCAAGCGAAGCTTCCGCCTTGGTTTCTTTTCCTTCCACCGTCGTGCCATTTTTGAGAATGGTCCGCCATTTTTTGAATGGTTTCAAGTGCGATAGTAGGAGTCATGTTCGGATAGGTCCTTGATAGTCCAAATCTGTCTTGTAGTTACGTTTATTCCTTCAGAGAAAATATTGTCCTTCTGCTGGTTATTAAGATCATTGGTAGGACACTTATAAAGAAGATCGTTGTATCTCTCCCAAGCTTGATACAGAGTTTCGTCGCTTCTTGTTTGAAGTTATGGATCTCCAAAGTTGATGAGAAATCTTCAATGGTGGGCAATATCTTTGGATAAAGTGTTTCTTCAAGAGTGCCCAAGTGTTAATCGCCGGCGGGCAATCTTTCGATCCATCTTCTAGCGCTCCAGTGAAGGTCATAGGGAAGACCCCGAGCATAACAACAGCATCATGAGACATGCCCGGAATTTTGAAAAGGCTAGCGATGTATAGGACATTTTCAACGTGCTCATATGCGTCTTCGTCCCTCTTTCCGAAAAGGGTTAGCGCGAAGCTCCCTCATAAATTGGTCTTTAATCTCCGAACGAACATCCGCTCGATTGCCGATCTTACGAGACCGGCCCTTGATCCGCTCTAGTCAACGCCAAGTATTCCTCAAAAGTGAGGTCATCGATGTTAATAACTTCCATGGTACCTGAAAACTTGAAATATGATCATGAGAAAAGTTTAAAATGAAATGAAAGACTTAATATCAATCCTAATATAACTCCCGTGGCGCCAAAAACTTGATGCGGTTTTATTGACTGTGTCTTAATATTTATAGTGTCTCGCTATACTTATGGTCTACCCTAATGCACTAATAGCAGGCAGTGTACGTCGTGTGTAGTGTAATAAATGGTAAAGCCGAGGTCGTCCCAAGAGCTATGTGTGTCGGATTATTAATAAGTCTAATTGTCACAGAATTATAATGGTATCGATAGGTATTTAATTAATTAAACTACTAATGCAGAATATAAAATAACAGCAAATAAATGGTAAAGGGAAATCAATAGAGGAATAGTGGTGCTAACCTAGTCAATCCTCCTAGCTAGTTATGTCTACGCCTACCTACTTCCAATTACTTCGTGTGGGTCAAATTCGAGAGGACAGCATTTGGTCAATTCGCCTAACCTATCGGCAAGATGCCACCACAGGGATAAATCAGCGCCGTCATAAGTCATGTTGTTCCCGGTCCCTAAGCCGAAGTCATTAAGTACCACTACATGCTAGATTCTAAATAGTGAGTGCCCGGCGGTTAGGAACTTAGACACTACACCCCCAATTCTTAAGTTCATCCAAACGATAGGTGATCAGCTGGTCAAATCGCACAAGTAGAAAGGGTTGTCAGTTGGTCATATCTTACCCTTCCCATCTCAAATCCAGCTCACCTAGGGTCAGTAGGTCATATCTCCTAGGCAATTGGCCTCTATCGCCATTCAAAACTACCGAACCAAGGGTGACTACCAAAGAACTATGCATGCATACACTTAGAAATAATTGTACGAAGTAAAGGTAAACGCAAACAAAACAATTAAGGAATCATAACTAGGCTAGCACCAAAGGGTGCTTAGCGCCATATTAATCATGCAAATCAATCCAATATTCAAAGGTACGAAATAGATGAATTGAAAGTAAAATAAATAATAAACGCTAAAGCTTATCGTAATGGTGTGACGTCTCCTTGGAAACAGCCTCAGTATGCTCCCTAGACCGCTGCTTGAGCTTTTTTCCACGCTCTCGAGTGTTGTATGTGGAATGGGATGCTTTGAAATCTGGAATTCGTGGGTATTTATAGGCGAGTTTGGGTTACGTAACCAATAGAGGAGTTACCGTAACCTTCTATTTCCTCTTAAATGCACTAGATCGCTAGTTACGGCGAACCTTATAAGGGGTTACGTTGTAGTCTTCAATAAACTCGGTTACGTCCAGAAGAGAATCATGCAAGAGTTACGCGTAAGTATCGCGCGTGGAACCTCTTTTCACCTAATGGAGTTACGTCATAACCTTTGGGAAGAGTTACGCCGTAACCTCTTGATAAGTTGGACTTCTGGGTCACGCAATAGTTACGGCGTAATGTGAGAGACGAGTTACGCCGTAACTTCTTCCAAATAAGCATACTGTGATAAACCTTTAGTAATGTTTCCATTTCCGCGTCTCTTTAGCTCCAATGCTCGTAATTTACCTGAAAGTGGAAAACAATGGAAAACAAGCGTAAATCCATATAAATGATATAAATAACGAGCATTATCGGGGGAAATTGACACTTAATATTTAGGACTATTTGACGTTATCACACATCTTTCCCTAAAATTTTCTAAATGATTTAAATCATTTGGGATCACAAATCTCAAATGGTTTGATATTTTTGATCGGGGGAGAGATCGTGATTTAAATCTCAAATCGGTTTTAAAAGGGTGATTGTTTCAAAAGCACTCCTTCCTTCATGTCCCAAACGATTTCAAATACATAATGCATATGATTGTGGAGGAGCATTTAACCAAAAACCAGAAGAGTATTTAAACAAGGCCACATATTCTCCCATGTTTTCCAAACCTTATTAAATCACTTGGGATCCAAAATCTCAAAGGGTTTGATATTTTTGATCGGGGGAGAATTTGTGATTTAATATGAAATTTGATAAAAGATGATCGTTTTGATTCAAAGTGCAAGTTCTCTATAATATGTGCCAAACTCTTTCGTATATCGATGCACATATTGAGGGGGAGCGAATGGTTTCTATCGGCAATCGTGAAAAGTAATTCAAAAACCTCTTGCCTCTATGTGCAAAATGATTTTGAAAAATCCAACGCACATATTGAGGGGTAGAATTTACCAAGAAAATCAAAAGGCTTTTTCTAAGGAAATTTTGATCAAAGAAAGTATTTCAAAAGAACTCTTGCCTCCATGTGCTAAACAATTTCATAATCATATGCACATCTTGAGGGGGGGCATTTCTAAATGATCAAAACGATTAAGGTACAAAATGCTATGATATTATATCACAAGTACCTTGATTGATTTTTCAATTGGTTTCAAGAAGGAAAGAATAATACCATAAGACCGACCAATTTACTTTATGCATGGTGATATAAGGATGGTTAGGTTAGGTATTCGTTCCCACGATCTCGCCAGAGCCGGAGGGATCTACCCAGGGACAATCCACTAGACAGTGTAGAGTCCTTAGGTATGATGAAAAAAGGAGAAAAATGAGAAATGGGAAGAGTGCCGACTGAGTCTGAGCTAGTACTGGAATAAACCCAACAAGGTTCTAGTTATGAAGTCTCGGTAAGCACTGAAGGGGTTGAAGAATGAAAAACAAATGAAATGAGAAAAGGGTGAAATGAAATAGCCCTCCGTTAATTCAACCTTAGGGCGTGAAACCGGGTTTAATACATATGCTACTGGTGGTTACTAAGGTAACACCGGTATTGAAGACAAGATGTCATGAACCCAGTGACGCACTGCACTAAACTTCCCAAGCTACTCAAGTTCCTCTTAAAAGGACTTGTTTCATTCTCACGGGGAACCTACATTATCTATCGACTTTCTATTAGAGATTGTTGATATTGAAGAAGGAGACCCTCTCCCTAGTCTCCGGCATAGGAACCAAATGTGCACAATTGAGTCTAGAACCAAGAGATCATCCACAAAATCTCATTAGGACACAAAATTAATGAAGACATACTGTTTCACACAATGTGGAAAGTAAGAATATATTTTAAGAATCCTACGCATTATCCTTGTGGTATTGCCAGAACATCTGAGTGATATGTTAAATATTCATGATGAAGATGGAAATCCTTCTAGAGCCAACATCAAACAAGCTCTTGGTGGGTAACATGTGAGATCTTGCAAAAGATCAAGCTTGTGAAAACTGGTTAGAAACAATGGGGCGATTCATTCTTGAATCAACCTTGGTTCAGGAAATGAATTGACGAATACTTTTGGAAAAACCATTCGATGTGCAAATCTTCTTTTCTTTAGCACATCGAATGTGTATTCTTTTCAAATACAAAAAGTATTTTTAATTGAAAATTGATCTTTCTCATAAAACCTTCGTCATATTGCAAAACTTTTTCTACAAGTAATACGCGATTGTTTTCAAATCAATTTTTCATCAATCAGTGAATCTCAATTCGTTGGTTTACTCACTCCGTGTTGTCTTCTTTGAGACGTTCCGGTTTGAGAACAAATAGAACAGCTAAAACCTGTCAAGGAGATTCTTCAAATTATACCGATCACGGCGGTATTTGTACTTGATCAACGGGAACCGTGGGCGTGCACCTCAATTCAACGAAAGTGATCAAAGACACTTTCGCGGCGCTTTATTGCTAACTATTGTATGCGAGTACACCCGACGGTTGCAGCATCGAATCGAGGAGTCAATCCATAGCCGCATGCTCACATTGCTTTCACAATCTAAAAAATCATGATAAGTGCATATCTTCATCAACCGACTCGATATTTTCAATCCATGCTTCTGCTACGCTGCTGGAAATATTATGAATCAACAAAAGCTTCTGCAACTCTGATGAGAAGATATCATGATCCAAAATGTGAGCATGTCTGTCCAAAAGTTACAACTTCACATAATGGCGATACAACAAAGGATGAGTCAGAGATTTGTTGTGGCTGATGAACTCAAAGTTGGCTCAAAGAATCATCTACTCGTAGATCAGCTCAAAGACCTCCACTTAAAGTACAAAGTATTTGGACTTTGAAGAATTCACTGGTAAAGCACAAAGAATACAAAATTTGAAGAATTAAAGTCTACGAGCTCAAGAACGAACTCAAGAATAGAATGCTAGGACACAAAATGTAATTCATGGGGTGACCTCCCTTAGGGGGAGATTGTTAGGATTTAGAAAATCCATAGTGAAGAGTCGGTCACCCCAACTCTAGTCTAGCATATGTTAGCTCGTAGACATTACGTTATTTACTAGTTATTTAGTTAGTTATTTAGTTTAGAGCAACACCGTGGAGGACGGACGGGTCTTTACCCACTGTATGCCTCGATCCACAGTCCAAGGAGGACGTGTAGTACGTAACTATAAATACCCTCTACCTCCCAAGGTAGAAGGTTGGACCTTTCACTGAATCTAACCTTCTTTCTTTTGTTTACTTTCTCTCTCTAGAAATGCTCCCATTCTACTTTCTCTCTCTAAACCTTCAAACCATATGCCCCACTTTTATATGTTATGATGTGTTTGTGAAATCCAATATGTTACAGACCTCGAAGATATAAGCGGAATTTCATGATGTGATGATAGAGACGAGTCAAGACCATCCTATAGGGTATCAATTTATTTTTATCACCCTTGAGATGTATAATTCGCTTAGCAAAGAAGTAAGCAAGATTGTACGGTTTTTGAGTTAGAAGATAATAAATAATATAAGACCAACACGCTGGAAGATGCTCACGATTTCCTGCAAGACTAAGGACATTTTTTTCGTAAAATAACATGGTTGTAGTTCAAAACGAACTTCATCCATACGAATTTTGTTTGGATTTTGGTATTGGACACGTTGAGGAGTACGAACAAGTCTAGTTATTTCTTGTGGAGAGGGAATGTAGGAACAATATTAACTATTTTCCTCTCAATAGTTAAATAGATACTCAAGATACCAATCTTCCATATAATCACATTGCCCATGATTTGGAAGTCTAAGGATTTGAGAAAATTGCTCAAGAGTTAAGACAAACTTTTAGTTTTGTATCCAAAACCAAAGTGTTAAAGATTGATCCTCGTTACGTACGAGTTCAGCTTGTCGAAATAATTCTAACCAAAACGAGGACAAATTTGCTCGTTGATGGTAAGCAAACAGTCGAGTTCAATTGCTTGAAATAGGGTGTTAATATGTTGTTGGTAAAGAAGAGAAGGGCCAACAATTCGTCCTTCATGAAAATAGTGAGACTCAAGGTTGTTGAAGCAACGAATGTGGTTTCCGGGTGTGTTTGGTTCGAGTGAGATGTTAGGGATATAGGAGCGAGTATCTTTGTGATCGAAGTCAAACAAATGAGACATATCCTCACCTATAAAACAAAAGTAATTGAAATAATCATGAATCTATCATTTAGGAATACATTCCTAGTGTGTGTCTATATGCAAACAATGTAGAGGTGGGGTAAACTCGATTCAATAATAAAAATAATGAGTTTACCCAAATGCTCATATCTTTACTTTTGCTCAATCGAATGTGTTGAAAAATACATATTAGTTATGTACTCTTACTCAAATTCTAGAGTTCATTATGTATGCATGAGAAAACATTTTTATAATGTATTAAAAATGCATGAAAATAGTTTCATGATGTTCCTAATCGTGAGAAATTTTTGAAAATGAATTTGGGGTGTAAGTTGTTTTTGAAACTTACTAATCAAACTCATTTATGCAAATTCTACATTTAGGGGAAATATATTAGTTATACATTATCTATTTGTAGTCATAATTTAAAAGATATGACCAAGAATCAAAGATCCCTAATTCAATTTTTGTGCAAAATAGAACCATAGACATGAGATTTCAGAAGTTTACAATGAAATTACTTACAATTGATGTGAAATATGATGATATATGTTTGATTCTTCAGTGATTTGATTTCGTTTTCGATTTTAGATGGTGAATTTAGGTTTTGGAATGGTTCTGTTCACCATAACAGTAACAGAAGGTGTGTTTGGTTTGAATTGTGAAAAGTGAGAAAAAATTAAAAAGAAAACAGGCTCTAGCAGTGGACGGTCCGACGGTACCACTAAATTTAGTGGTACCGTACCAACTTTAGTGGTACCGTCTGCTGTTTAACCAATTTGTTTTTGTTTCTGTTTTTGGTACCGTCTGCTGTTCTAACCAATGTTTTAAAGAACTTTTACCAAATAAATTCTTTAGAGATTAAATCCAATGGGATTTGAAAAACGTTAATTGAGAACGGGAAATGACATTTAATTGCATTTCGCACATTAAATATACCTTAAATACTTCGGATGAAATATATTCAAGTTGTCATTGGAGTTTTGGAAGGCTTGACTCTAATCTAAAAATGTTTTGAACACGAGTAAATCAACGATTTACGGTATGTGTTCCCTCATTCCTAATCATAAGCGTAGATAATTGAAGGATTCGCTTTTGAGAGGTTTGGTTAGTATGTCGGCGATGTTATCTTTTGTTGACACCTTTTCGATAGAGATATTTCCTTTTGAACATTTTCACGAAGGAAATTATGATGGATTTCGATGTGCTTTGTATGCGAGTGTTGCACGGAGTTTTTGCACAAGTTAGTTGCACCTTTGTTGTCGCAGATTATCGGAATGTCATCGAGGTGGATGTCATAGTCAATAAGAGCTTGTTTCATCCATAGTACTTGTTTACATGCCTTTTCGGCGCTTACGTATTCGACTTCGGTTGTGGAGATAGCAAGCGTGGTTTGTTTCTTAGAGAACCAAGAAGTCAGACAACAACCCATGAATCTCGCCTTTAGCATTTTTCTATCCATGTAATCTTCAGCATGATTATATTCGGCATAGACGATAGATTTTCACACCGTTCCTCGGGATAATATAATCCAAGTTCATAGTACCTTTAATGTATCGGAAAAATACTCTTAACCGCTTCAAGGTGAGAGGTTTTGGGATCCTCTTAGAAGCGGCACAAAAGGCAGATACTAAACATGATATCGGGCCTACTTTCCGTTAGGTATAATAAACTACATATCATGCCCCTAGACTTAGTATTGTCTACGGACTCACCTTCTTCATTTTTCATGAGTTTCGTATCCGAGGACATGGGCGTTTTAATTAGTTTAGACTCTTCTAAGCCAAATTTCTTAAGCATTTCTTTAATGCATTTTGATTGATTAAAAAAAATGCCATCTTCCATTTGTTTTTTTTTTGTAGACCAAGAAAGAAATTTAATTCACCCATCATGCTTATTTCAATCTTGTCATGCATGATTTTCACAAAATCATCACATAAATCTTGACAAGTCAACCGCAATATAATGTCATCGACATATATTTGAACAATGATGAGATGTGAGTTTTGCTTCTTCGTGAAAAGTGTATTATCTACCATCCCCATGGTATGTTCATGTTTAAGAACGAAAGCTTTTAATCTATCTTACCAAGCTTGATATTGTTTAAGACCATAAAGTGCTTTCTTAAGTTTATAAACATGATTAGGTTTTTCAAAATCAACGAATCTCGAAGGTTGTGCAACGTACACCTCTTCATTGATAAAACCATTTAAGAATGCACTTTTCACCTTCATCTAATATAGCCTAAAATCTAATGCACAAGCATAAGAAAGAAGTATCCTAATAGACTCTAGTCTAGCTACGGGTGCATAAATTTTATCGTAGTCTATTCCTTTTTGTTGATAATAGCCCGGTGCCACTAACCTAGCCTTATTCCTAGACACAACGCCATTCCCATCAAGTTTTTTCCTAAACACCCACTTATTTTCTATGATGGTTTGATTCCTAGGTGGTGGGACTAAATCCCAAACTTGATTTCTGTGAATTGATTTAATTCTTCTTGCATGCCAACTACCTAGCTTTCGTCCTTTTGTGCTTCACCGACACTATTAGGTTCTATGGTGGATATAAAACAAAATAAATTATTTTTGTTTTGGGCTTTTGATCTAAGAGTTCTTTGGTTTAACTTTCTTATGACATTGTCTAGAGGATGATTCCTAGACTCCTTAATGTTGACATCTTCGTCAACTTCTACTATTTCATCCACAATGTCACTTTCTATATTTTTCTTGCCATTTTTCTTTATGGCTTCTTCTTCAACTAAATCATCATCCACCAAGGGTGATGTTTTAGCCAGGTAAGGACTTTCATCGTATGTCACGTTTAGTGATTCTCCGAGTTTCATTGTTTCCTTATTGAGGGAAATATAGGCTTTACTATTTTGGGAGTATCCTAGGAAAACACCTTCGTAAGACTTTGGGTCAAACTTGGTGAGGTAGTATTTTGTATTTAAAATGAAGCATTTGATTCCAGACACTTTGAAATAATCTAGAGTAGGTTTCCTACCTCTTAAAATTTCTCCCGGTATAATCCTAAGATTGGCCTAATCAAAATCCTATTGAGTATATAAGTTGAGGTGTCTCGGCATTACACAAAACTTTTGTGGAGTGCCGGATTGTTCGTTTAACATGGTTCTACTCATTTCTTCTATAGTATGATTTTTCCTCTCAACTACACCATTTGATTATGGAGTGCACAGAGCTAAGAAAATGCGTATAATCCCATTTGCATCACAATATACTCCAAAATTGCACTTCATTATCAAATTCTCAACTATGATCCGTTTTTATAGAAACTATTGGACATCCTAATTGATTTTAGATTTTCTTGCTAAATATTTTGAATTGCTCGAAAGCTTCCTTTTTATTCTTAAGAAATCTTGTCCAAGTGTACCTAGAATAGTCGTTTACTATTACTAAAGTGTAGATGTTTCCTCCGTAACTCCGTACGGCGGATGGACCGAATAAGTCCATGTGTAGAATTTCTAGGCATCTAGAGGTTGAAACTATATTCTTAGCTTTGTGACTAGCATGGTTTTGTTTTCTAATTTTACAAGCATCATAAAAGTGTTGATCAAACTTAAGCTTAGGTAAGTTTCTAACTAAATCCTTAGACGCCAAATATTGTACCAAACGCATATTAGCGTGACCTAGTCTCCTATGCCATAGCGTAGAATTCTTATCTATGGTTGCTAGGTAAGTTTGTCTTCTAATTTCCTATTTTCATCACATACAAGCCGTTTTCCTAGATCCTCTACCTATGGTCTTCTTTTCCTTAGTAATCTCACTACCCTCTTCGGAGAATATTACCTTACACTTGTTATCACATATTTAACTAATACTAAATAAGTTAAATCCCAAGTTACCTACATGCTCAACAATTTCAATAGTAAGGGAGTTGTGAGTGATCGTACCTTTTCCTATGATGTTCCCTTTTAATTTACTGCCAAATGTAACGTTACCTCCATTGTATGCTTTGTAGGATGAGAAATAGACTTTGATTTCCCGTCATGTGATTAGTGCATCCACTATCTTTGACCCATTCATCGGGCTCAAATCAATTCCCAAGCATATCTATTGAATAACACAAAGATTCAAACATTTGGTCCCCAATATCTCATTGGTCCAAAGTTGTTAGTGTTAAACATCCCATGCATTTGTTGCATTTGATTTGGATGTTAAAATGGAGGACAAATTTACCAAGGCAAGTAACTTCATTTTTGGAAGTTATTCCAAGTGATAACTCTCTGAATGAGCATGTTTTTAGTAGCGTTATTGTTAGTTTTGTGCATGATAATCGGTTATATTTACACATAATTGTTGCAAAATTGCAAAGAAAGCGTATTTGTATGTAAATGTAGCAAGGTATCGTAAAAGATGAAGAATGATGAATTGATGCACATTTGGATAATTCCCGAAAAGGAAAAGAAAGAAGAAAAGGCTCAAGGACTCATGATTTGAAGCACGTTTATTTCTAAGTATCTACATCAATAAAATATCAAGTTTTATCATATAAATGCGTGCGGAAGCAAGGAAAAGGCATGCATCAAAAGTCATTAGTCAAGAAAAGTCAAGATTCACATTTGTATGGATGGACTCCGTACCGATCGGTTGGAGCACGCAAAGCTGGATCGGTGGATGAAACTTTTGGGAGGAACCGATCGGTTTTAACTTCGCAACCGATTTCGGTGGACAAAGCTGCATTACAATTTCCACATTTAATGAAGCCATTACTTCCATTAATCATTGGAGTCCGATCATTTCTTGATATTAACTCCTGTAGAACGTTTTTGGCTTGATGGTTAAGGGTTCTTAGCTATATATTGAACCTAGACCTATGTGTTTAGTGTGACATACCCCAAGAAGTAATAGACTTTCACCAAGGCTATTACTAACCACTTTTATTCAACCCAAAAGTCATATTAAGTCTGTAAAACATTCAGGAACTTGTTGAGTACAATTCTCAACCATTTGGTAGTCATTTGGAGTTGTTACGGGTAATATAAGGCGATTGGAGGCGCGTGGTTTCTATAGTTCCACAAATTCTAGTTCTTGTAATCCGAGGATAGGTATTCTTAGTTACTTTGTCATGAATTTCTGTTCTTATGAATTATATGAATTACATGTTTACTACTTGTGTTTTGTTAGGACAAGAAACCTCACACACATAAAACACCCGCTGACCCAATATAAAAGACATGTGGATTAGTTGGTGTAATAGAGTTGATAGTATGTCTGCACATGTGGAGGTTGAGGCAACCGCTGTTTGTCGACTCTACCATCCTTCCACCTTCCGCGACAAGACAACATATATAAAAAGGATCATCGGACACCAAAGTGAAGCGCGCAACCTACAACTAAACAATCTATATTTATTATATCGGATGGTAGGCTGCGATCGCGTCTATATATTTGTGAATACGATTTATAACAACATATAAAATCACTTCTCGTTACCAAACACTTGCAACCACAATCATGGTATGCCTCGCCAAGATACGGTTTTGGTAAAGAATGCATATGCAAAACATATAAGTAATCCTACACTATAAATACATAATTCAATATTTTCAAAAGAACAAACTTGGAAACAAGCACCTCAAAAGGCTTTTGCGCAAAGATCATCGACAAAGGCGACACCAAAACAAATCAAGAAAACCCCCAAATTAACAAAACCCTAATTTGAAATAAAGATTAAAATAAAACAAATATCTAAATTAAATCATGAATTAACCAAAACTAAATCATAATCAAGCATAAAGAGGCAAAAGAAAGTTACATATGATCAGAAGTTTCTGAATCTTTGTAGCAAACAATCTTTCTTTGATGACTAATAAATTACATTAAAATATATATATATATATATATATATATATATATATATATATATATATATATATATATATATATATATATATATATATATATATATATGATGAATAGAGACAACATCTTATAATCAACTTCATCATCATTCTTCTCTTCGTGATTTCTATAAATTTTGAAGGAAGTAATTTCCGGTGGCCAAGATTGGGGTCACCGGAGGTTGGTGCATGTGTGTTAATTGTTCGCATGGGAAAATGAGAGTTCTAGAATGTGTAAAGATAACATAAAAAGAGATCATTATCTACAGGCATATTAGTTATTTCCATAACATTGTGAGACTTTATTTGGTTAACACTTGCATGGTAGATCTTCAATAGTACATAAATTAGATCGTTAATTACGTTTTGTGGTATTGTATTACAGTTGATTAAAGAAAAAGGCATGAACAGGAAAAGGGCCAACTCCTTTTAGCCAATCACAATTGGGCTGTGGCCACTTCTCTCTTGTATGGCTTGTTCATGTACTTAATCAACCGCTCCGCCCAATAAGGTTGTGATTTAGTATAACTTATACTAACATACATGAGGTTTGCAAAATGGTGCTACTAAACTCACCAAGATTTCTTTTGGTCAAAAAGTCAATCTGTTAAAGTTTGTATAATATTTTGTGTCGGCCGCTTTTAGTACTATTAAGGGTGCGTTTGGTTGATAGGTTCCAAGATCAGTTTGGGACTCAAAGTGAAAACATGTTGTTTGGTACATATTGGTGGGCCCAGGATTTGGGGTTGAGTCCTTAAAATTCGGCATACTACAATCCAAGGTAGGAAGCAGGGATTGAGTTTTCTTATGCTATTTTGTTTAAACAAGTGGGCCTCGTTTTAACAAGAGTCACACATTTTTTCTTTTTTGTTCTTTTACAATAATTAATTTTACTTTAAATGGATTATAAAAATAAAAAATAACTATGATATAATTTATAATATATTTTATCTTTTTTCTATCAAATCCAAATCTAAATCCTAATCCATATTTAAATCCAAATTCAAATCCTAATCCTAAACCTAACTACAAACCAAACGGACCCTAAATATGCTAAAAGAAGGGTGGGGTTATTCATACGATGGCTATTATTTTAGATAAACGGGGTCTATCCCTTTAGGGTGGGCCCCTCCCCCCTTTCTCTTCCCTCTCTCTCTCACATGGGCTGTGGGTCTCCCCTCATATGCAATTTTTTTTTTTAAATTTAATTGTGTAGTTTTTATGTATATGTATAGTGTATTTATTTGTGTAGTGTTTTTATATGTATAGTATTTTTAATTGTGTAGTGTTTTTATATGGTATTTATTTTACGTTACTTTTTATAAACTTTTTTTAAAACTTTTATAAACTTTTTTTTAAACTTTTTTTATAAACTTTTTTATAAACTTTTTTATAAACTTTTTTTATAAACTTTTTTATAAACTTTTTTTTATAAAAAAAGTTTATAAAAGTTTATAAAAAAAAAGTTTAAAAAAAAAAAAGTTTATAAAAAGTTTATAAAAAAAAAGTTTATAAAAAAAGTTTATAAAAAAAGTTTATAAAAAGTTTATAAAAAATTTATAAAAAAGTTTATAAAAGTAGTTAAAATAAATACCATATAAAACACTACACAATTAAAAACATATACATATAAAAACTATCAAATAAATACACTATATCATATCTAACACAATTAAATTAAAAAAATGCGTATGAGGAGGGACCCAAATGTGGGAGAGAGAGAAGAGAGAAAGAGAGGAGGTACTGGATAGACTTCGTATATAATAGTACCACCCTAAAAGAATTCTAAACTTTTATAAGGGATACACTATTCATACGGGGTCTATCCCATAGACCTGCCACTATTCTCAGGAATATTTCATTTGTCCCCCCACTTTTTTCAGTCCTGACTGTACGTTTTTGTAATACATTTGAGTATTTCGGCCAGTTTTAAGCGTTTGGCATTAAACTTTATATTTGATTTAAGCAAGATTTCGGTTTATAGCTGATATAAACAAAATTATAAAAATAAAAAAAAATAAAAAATAAAAACAAAAAAGTAGGGGGGTACATCTAAAATTATAGCCACCGTATGAATAACGCCACCCTTTGATAATTGTGATGCTTCATATGCTCGTATTTTGCAATAAATCATTAATTAAGTGAGACCCTGTACCCAATTTACTACATAAGAGCACTGCTAATAAATGTGATTAATTGAGTCTACCACATGGTAACATCTTTCTAAAATTTTAATTTCACAATAACAAAATACGTTATATACATATAATAAGTAACTTTAAAGTTTAAAAAGAAACAAATCACAAAATTTTACTTTCACAATAACAAAATTCGTTACATACCGGATTACTTTATTATGGACACACCGGATTACATCTTTGGATTACTTTACTTTTAATTAAACCTATAAACTTACCAACAATATGTTGACCATTTTGGCATGTATTTCTCAGGTACCTAATTTTGGCATGGTTCACACGTTGAGCCAAGCCTATTCGAGATAACATAATACTTTCGTTTTGTGTCACGAAAAGAATTATATCAAATGTGGGTATCGTACTTGGAAAATTACAAGCAACTTCAATCAGTACTCGAAAAATATCAACGTACCTTTCTCTCTTTTTCACATTTAATATTATATTATTTTTTACATTTGAAATATCTCTTTTATAAAATTTTTCTACACCACCTTATTATGTTTCAAAACATTTCAGGTGTTTCAAGCTATGTAACCGAATAATGGTTAAACAATCATAAAGTGACACTACGCGAAGGTTGCCCATTCACGTTAACTTCGTCCCACTACAGCGAAGGTTGCCCATTCACGGTTAATTATCAGTATTCGAAAAATATTGACCTAACAAAGTAATTATGTAGCGTTCTTTTATATTATATTTCTAAAATAAATAAGTAAGAAAAAACAAATAATAACTACTAGAATGTAACTATATTAGAACACTATATAACTACTTGATTGCAATATGAGCACTATATAACTATACTAGAACAAACAAACAATAACTACTAGAATGTAAAATGCAAGATTACGCGAAGGTTGTCCATTATCGTTAAATCGTCCATTTTGACCTAATTAGAGGTGGCAATTTAATACCCAATGGTTAAATTTGGGTCTAGTTAGGTTTAGTTTATTTTAATAGATGGGTTTAGTTTATTTTAATTAATTAATATTGATGGGTATAGTTGGGTCTAATAATATACCCACATGGGTCTAGTACAATATTTACATTGTTTAAATTGGTTGTTAACTAAAATTATAAAAATCACTCATAGTCTATTTTTATACGTTTTCTTACGTTTCCATACATTTTATCATTTTAAATAGTCCGTTTTTAACGGTTTTTACGATTTTTGTCGTTTTGCCGCGTTCACGTCTGTTTTCTACGTTTTTACGTTTTGCGTTTTAAGTTTTTTACGTTTTAAATTCGTTTTTACATTTTAAGCGTTTTTTTTCCGTTTAGTCATTTTTTCGTTTTTGTCCGTTTTAGATGCATGTTTTAAGTTTTGATCCTATTTTGACAATTTTTACTTTTTGCGTTTTAGTCCACGTATTTTCACGTTTTTATGCATTTTACCGTTTTCATCGGTTTTTTTTACTGTTTTATCCGTTTTACACGTTTTCATATGTTTTGCGTTTTTGTCGGTTTCATATTTTTCCTCCGTTTTGTTCACGTTTTAAGCGTTTTTTAGCGTTTTACGTGTTTTTCGTTTTTACTCGTTTTCGCGGTTTTCGTTTTTCGTCCATGCTTTAGCAACCTTTTTCACGTTTTCACGTTTTGTTACGTTTTACGTTTTTCCGAGAGGTTTTTACGTTTTGTCTATTTTACGTTTTTCATCGTTTTTCACGTTTTTCCGTTTTATAGCGTTTTCATCTTTTAGTACGTTTTGCAGGTTTTTACACATTTTCGTCAGTTTTTTTGCACGTTTTGCTTTAGTTTTTCTTGTTTTCGTTTGCTTTTTACATTTTTATTCGTTTTACACGTTTTGTTTTTACGTTTTTAGTCCTTTTATGTTTTATCCATTTTACACATTTTCGTTTTTCTCGTTTTTGTCGCGTTTTACGTTTAGTCCACTTTTACGTTTTTGTCCGTATTTTACGTTTTCAACCATTTTTTAAAACTTTAGCGATTTATGTTTTAATACGTTTTACGTCATATTTTCTACGTTTTACTGCGTTTTAGGTCTATTTTTACGTTTTACGTCAAAAGCGTGTAAAAGCGGATAAAACAAAACGGCGAAAGGTGTAAGGTAAAAACACAGAAGCGTGAAAAATCGTAAAGAATGTTAAAAGCGGGGCAAAACGCGTAAAAGCGGCAGCATATTAAACGGCAGCGTAATAAAATGGATGAAAGCGTAAAATGGGCCGAGCGTGTAAAAGCGGACAAAAAGCGTAAAAGGCGAAAATGTGTAAAAGCGGATAAAAACAAAAACGGGCGAAAACATGTAAAGCGGACAAAAACATAACGAGAAAAGTGGCGATAACATGCAAAATGGACAAAAAGCGTTAAAAGCGAAAGCGTAAAAATAGGCAGCGTGTAAAAGCGAAAAAGCGTAAAAAAAGTGGGCGAAAGCGAAAGCGGCGAAATCGTAAAAAAGCGGACGAAAATGTGTCGGCAAAAGCGTAATAAAGCAGATGAAAGCGTGTAAGCGGACAAAAGCGTAAAAAGCGGGCGTAAGCGTGTAAAAATGCGGACAAAAGCGTAAAAACGGTGAAAGCGTGCAAAACGCGACAAAAGCGTAAAAACTTTGGCGAAATGTGCAAAAGCGGACCAAAAGCGTAAAATAACTTAAAAATATGGAAGAAAATGTAAAAAGCGGTAGCGAGTAAAAGCGGAGAAAAGCGTAAGCGGGACAAAGCAAAAGCGGTGCGTAACAAAAGCGTAAAACAAACTTTTAAATATGGGCCAGCGTAAAAAGCAGGTAGCAGTAAAAGCGGAGAAAAGCGTAGCGACGAAAAGCGTAAAAAGCGGACGAAAGCGTAAAATTGGGCGGAAGCGTGTAAAAGCGGACAAAACATGCGTAAAAAGCGGCGTGTAAAAGCGGTTAAAGCGTAAAAACTAGACAAAACATGCAAAAGCGGACAAAAAGCGTAAAAAATGCGTTAAAGCCGGATGAAAGCGTAAAAACATCTGAAAAGGCGTAAAAGCGGACAAAAACATAAAAAAGCGGCGGAAACATGAAAATGAAGCGAAAAAGGGACTAAAAGTAGCGAAAGCGTATAAAGCGGATGAAAGCGTTGTAAAAGCGGACGAAAGCGTATTAAAAATACAAAAAGCGATATAAAGCGGTAAAACGTTAAAAATGGATTAAAACCGCGAAAAACATAAAGCGGTGACGAAGCGATATTAAAAGCTGGCGTATAAAAACGTAAAAACGGATGAAACCAGGACAAAAGCGGATGAAAACATATAAAAACATAAAAATACAGGCAAAAGCGGATGAAAGCATTATAAAGCGGCCAGCAGTAAAAAAATTGATATTGAATATTTTTTGTCTTTGTTTGATAATTAATTATTTTGTTCCATGATGAAACAAAAAAAACTACCAAGTGACCCATCTAGACCCATACCCATATAGACCCATACGCATCTAAGACCCATGACCCAACCCAACCCAACCCAACCATTTTGCCACCTCTAGACCTAACAAAGTAATTATGTAACGTTATTTATGTTGTATCAACGTACCTTTCTCTCTTTTTCACATTTAATATTATATTATTTTTTACATTTGAAATATCTCTTTTATAAAATTTTTCTACACCACCTTATTATGTTTCAAAACATTTCAGGTGTTTCAAGCTATGTAACCGAATAATGGTTAAACAATCATAAAGTGACACTACGCGAAGGTTGCCCATTACCGTTAACTCGTCCACTACGCGAAGGTTGCCCATTACGGTTAATTATCGTATTCCGAAAAATATTGACCTAACAAAGTAATTATGTAACGTTCTTTATATTATATTTCTAAAATAAATAAGTAAGAAAAAACAAATAATAACTACTAGAATGTAACTATATTAGAACACTATATAACTACGCGATTGCAATATGATCACTATATAACTATACTAGAACAAACAAACAATAACTACTAGAATGTAAAATGCAAGATTACGCGAAGGTTGTCCATTATCGTTAAATCGTCCATTTTGACCTAATTAGAGGTGGCAATTTAATACCCAATGGTTAAATTTGGGTCTAGTTAGGTTTAGTTTATTTTAATAGATGGGTTTAGTTTATTTTAATTAATTAATATTGATGGGTATAGTTGGGTCTAATAATATACCCACATGGGTCTAGTACAATATTTACATTGTTTAAATTGGTTGTTAACTAAAATTATAAAAATCACTCATAGTCTATTTTTATACGTTTTCTTACGTTTCCATACATTTTTATCATTTTCGTCCGTTTTTAACGGTTTTTTACGTTTTTGTCCGTTTTTGCACGTTTACGTCTGTTTTTTACGTTTTTGTCCGTTTTACACGTTTTCGTCCGTTTTTTTACGTTTTCGTCTGTTTTTTTACATTTTCGCCCGTTTTTTCACGTTTCCGTCATTTTTTTTACGTTTTTGTCCGTTTTCGTCTGTGTTTTTAAGTTTTCGTCCTATTTTTGACAATTTTTTTACTTTTTTGCACGTTTTCGTCACGTATTTTTTACGTTTTTGTCTGTTTTACACGTTTTCATCTGGTTTTTTTTTTCTGTTTTTATCCGTTTTTACACGTTTTCATATGTTTTTTGCGTTTTTGTCAGTTTTCACATGTTTTCCTCTCCGTTTTATACGTTTGCCGTTTTCCCGGCGTTTTAAATTACTTTTTTCTGCGTTTTTACTGCGTTTAAATGCGGTTTTACGTTTTGTCCATGCTTTAACCTTTTTTACGTTTTACGTTTTGTTCGTTTTGCGTTGTCGAGGTTTTTCGTTTTTGTCTATTTTACACGCGTTTTCATGTTTTTCGTTTTTCGTTTTATAGCGTTTTCATCTTTTGTACGTTTTTGCGGTTTCACACATTTTCGTCAGTTTTTTTCACGTTTTCGCGTTTTTCTTGTTTTCGTTTGCTTTTACATTTTGTCCGTTTTACGTTGTTTTTACCGCGTTTTGTCCGTTTTTATGTTTTTATCCATTTTTACACATTTTCGTCCGTTTTTTCTACGTTTTTGTCCGTTTTTACACGTTTCCGTCCACTTTTTTACGTTTTTGTCCGTATTTACACGTTTTCAACCATTTTTTTAACGATTTCGTCTGTTTTAATACGTTTTCGTCATATTTTTACGTTTTTACACGTTTTCGTCTATTTTTTACGTTTTCGTCAAAAACGTGTAAAAACGGATAAAAACAAAAACCAGACGAAAAGGTGTAAAAGGTAAAAAACCTGAAGAAAACGTGAAAAATCGTAAAGAATGTTAAAAAGCGAGCAAAAGCGTAAAAGCTGGCAATATTAAAACAGTAAAGCACGTAATAAAATGGATGAAAGCGTAAAAGTGGACGGAAACGTGTAAAACGGACAAAAACGTAAAAAGGGACGAAAATGTGTAAAAACGGATAAAAACATAAAAAACCAGACGAAAACATGTAAAACGGACAAAAACATAACAGAAAAGTGACGATAACATGCAAAAATGGACAAAAAACGTTAAAAGCGTACGTAAAAATAGACAAAAACGTGTAAAAACGGAAAAAACGTAAAAAGTGGGCGAAAACAAAAAAAACGGCGAAATCGTAAAACGGGGAAAATGTGTGAAAGCAGGCAAAAGCGTAATAAAACAGGATGAAAGCGTGTAAAAACGGACAAAAAGCGTAAAAACGGAATAACGTGTAAAAGCGGACAAAAGCGTAAAAACGGGCAGCGTGCAAAAACAGACAAAAACGTAAAAAACCTGACGAAAATGTGCAAAAACGGACAAAAACGTAAAAATAACCTTAAAATATGGAAGAAAATGTAAAAAACAGAGCAGTAAAACGGAAAAAGCGTAAAAGCGGGGCCAGCAAAAAAAGCGAGCGTAACAAAACGTAAACAAACTTTTAAATATGGACGAAAACGTAAAAAAAAAACGAGTAAAAGCGAGGAGAAAACGTAAACGGGTAAAACGTAAAAACGAAAAAAAAAATTGGGCGGGGAAAGCGTGTAAAGCGGACAAAAACGTAAAAAGCGGCAGCGATGTAAAAAGTTAAACGTAAAAACTAGACAAAACATGCAAAACGGACAAAAGCGTAAAAATGCTTAAACCGACGAAAACGTAAAAACATACGAAAATAAAGCGGACAAAAACATAAAAACGCGGAGCGGAAACATGAAAAATGGCGAAAACGAAAAAAGGGACTAAAAGCCCCGAAAGCGTATAAAGCGGATGAAAACGTGTAAAAACGGACGAAAACGTATTAAAACTGACAAAAACGTATAAAAACTGATGAAAACGTTAAAAAATGGATTAAAACCGACGAAAACATAAAAACGGACGAAAACGTATTAAAACTGACGAAAACGTATAAAAACGTAAAAAACGGATGAAACCAGACAAAAACGGATGAAAACATATAAAAACATAAAATCTGAAAACGGATGAAAATATAAAAAGCGTAAAAAATTGATATTGAATACTTTTTGTCTTTGTTTACAGTAATTAATTATTTTGTTCCATGATGAAACAAAAAAAACTACCAAGTGACCCATCTAGACCCATACCCATATAGACCCATACGCATCTAAGACCCATGACCCAACCCAACCCAACCCAACCATTTTGCCACCTCTAGACCTAACAAAGTAATTATGTAACGTTATTTATGTTGTATTTTTAATTATTCGTTTTCAATAAAATTGTATTATTTATTCATTTATATAAAAGTACATATATGTATATGACAAAAGTAAAAAATAATTATATGTATATGACAAAAGTAATAAATAAATTTTAAAAAAAATGAGAAAGGAGATAAAGGTCAATATCATTAATGTACATTGACAAAAGTAATCACGTCCTATAATGGTTAATGTACATTGAATGTCTTTATTTTATATGTTTTTTATAATAAAGTCAATGATTAATTAATTATGTTGTTGTATTTAGAAAACATGTAAAAACGGAAGAAAACGTGTAATTCTGATGGTAAAAACGCAGTAAAAACGGCGATCCATTATAAAACGGACGAAAACATGTAAAAACAGACGAAAACGTGTAAATACGGATGAAAACGTGTAAAAACGGAAGAAAACGTGTAATTACGGACGAAAACGTGTAAAAACATACAAAAACGTATAAAAACGGACGAAAACGTGTAAAAACGGACAAAAACGTGTAAAAACATATTAAACGTGTAAATACGGATGAAAACGTGTAAAAGCAGGCAAAACGCGTGAAAATATGGACCAAAGCGCGTACATGCGTATGCAGCGTGTAAAACATACGAAAAGGTGTAAAACGAGGTGAAAACGTGCCATAAATACTGGGGCAAAGCGTGTAAATACGGATGAAAACGTGTAAAAGGAAAACGTGTGAAAACGAACGAAAACGTGTAAATACGGACGGAAACGTGTAAATACGGATGAAAACGTAGAAAGAACTAATCCGTTAGTCCTTTATACTAAAGGTCGTTAGTTAATTGTGAAAAGATTTTAAAAAGAAGATGACAAGGACATTTTGGTCATTTTATTCTGATATGGTTGAACCTGTAACATATGCAAACCACGGTGGTGAACGGTCAAAAAACTTTAGTGACTGTAAGTGAAAAAATGACCAAACCACAGTGACCATTTATGTAATTAACTCTTTAAAAAAAACGGTTTAGATACTGTAATTTTTTTGCTCACTTAAACCTTTGGCCTAACCAGAGACCACCTTTTCGAACAAACCCTGCCCTGCTTTCAATCGATTAAATTTGCCGGTAATGACGTCACATTCTGTTTAAATAATATAAAGGCTGACACAACATTCACTTTTGTTTGGGTAAGTTCACATTTACTTTTATATTATGGGTTTTTCATCTTGTCTTGGTAGCATGATAGAAAAAGGAAAAGACGTAAAAGTACTCAGGACCCCACAAAAAAGGACACAGTCACTTATAAAATATGTATTTTTTGTGGGTCCTTAAGTACTTTTTGTGTACTTTTTTCCTTCTTATCATGTACCCTTAGGGCACAAGATAGAAAAACCCTTATATTATTTATTCATATAATATTGTTTCATTGTTTCGTTCATCAGCGTTTGTTTTATAAAAGATTAAAAACGGCTATGTGGGTTTAAACTCCATCAGATTAGTATCTACACTCCATCATCAGTTGTACCTTGTGCATTAAACTTTTATACAAAAATATGTCTAGTTCTATTGGGGAAGGATCCAAAGTCTAAAGAAAAGTACTACAGATTCTTTGCTTCTTTAGAGCACTAGGTGTCGCCTCGCCATCAAGCTTCGCCGTCCAGCGTGGCGCCTCACCGTCGGCCGCCGTGACACCGACCCCCTTCGCCGTCGGCCGCCGTGGCTTGGTTCGTCACTCTGACGACGAGGGTTTCTCCCTGACAAAAGTATGCAACGGTTTTATTTTTTCTTCTTTTTTCTTTTTTTGATTTTCAAGTGTGTGTAATTTGGATATTGATGTGTAGATCTGAATTTGGAGTGTTTGATCTGAACGTGTGCATTGGTGTAACAGTGTGTGTACATGAAGAAGAAGAAGAAGAAGTGTGATTTTTTTTTTTATTTATTATTTTTTTTTTGTCAAATATGTCATATAGATGGGCCAATGATGGAGTGTGATTTTCAAATTTGGGCTGGAGTTATTATTTTTTTTTTTGAACTTTGTTTAATATTTGTATTATTTGAATGAAATAAATATTATTAAGTTATGTATTGTATTTTTATTTTGAATGAAATGAATTTAGTTTATTTGGAAAATTGAATAAAAAAAATAAAGTGGTAGTGGTGGGCCTCAAATGAAGAGGTTGAGGTTTATTATGAGTGAGGAGGGGGTTTGTTGTGGTTAGTTGTGGAAAAATGGGATGCTGATGTGGCGCTGAGGTGGCACGACGAAGAGCCTAAGGCTTGTCGTGACACCTAGTGCTCTTAGGTGAACTATGCACAATACTTTTTTTTTTAATCTTTTACGTCAAAAAACTACAGAAACCATACATCACCACCATCGTCAATCCCTAGACCCTATAGATCGGGTCGAAACCCACCTGCAACCACCATCTTCACATCAGATCTAACATAGACGAATCTGGCCACCACTCTCGCAATAGATATAGGTTCATGTTTTCGATTTTTGGTGTAATTCGTTTGTAAAAAAATGATTGGTTGGTCTCTTTAATGATGTACAATGGATGAAATATTCATTTAAGGCTGCGGGTGTTGGTGGTGGTGACACGCGAGACGGTGGTTGGTTTGTTGCGTTTGGTTGGGCTGCGGCGGCGAGGCTGGTGGTGTTGGTAGTGGTGAAGACGGTGGCGGATGCAGTTGGTGGTGGGAAGAGGCGACTGAGATGGTGATAGGATTGAAGGTGGCGGCCTGGCGGGTGAGGGTGGTGATGAAATTTCAAAAACTCAAAGAGTTCAATACAAATACAAATTCATAAAATGGGAAGAAAAAAAAATTAAATCTTGAAGTCATCTACAAAACTCCAATGGCTACAAAAAGTTACCCTGCAAAGTATGGAGTAAAATTGGAGAGGAAAGAGAAATTTAATGTGTGCTTGACAGACAAAAAGTTACCTTGCAAATGCTTGTGTCTTTTTATAATTTGGAAAACTGTTTTATTATTAAAATATTAGATGGCGTGTATACCATATAAGAGCACACGGTGTGGGCTTGCCGTCCACCGTGGAGGCTCGTTGTCCTTCGTTTTGACACCGCCGTGGCTCGCCGTCCGTCGCCGTGATTTGGGTCGTCGTCTGCACAACGAAGATGAACGTGTACTTTTTTTTTCTCTTTTTTTTTTTTTTTATAAATATATAGTGATATTGAAAGGTTTTTAATAAGGTGATATTGTGGAGGTTTTTAATAAGGTGAAGTGTTTTTATAGATAGTGATATTGAAAGGTTCGTAGAGGAAAAAAATGCAAACATAAACGCATAATGATGAAACATTTAAACTGAAACTTGAACAATTAACTAAAAACATGAAATACATAATACGCTTAAACATAAAAAACTACAGAATCTCCATAATAAAAACAACATAAAAACATGAAATACATAAAACTACTAAAAACTTAAAAAAACGAATCATTTGAGTCCCAACCCTCAGAACTAGTTGCCGGAGAATTAAACTCTCCATTAAAGTATCGACTCTCCATTATGTCGAAATAGTTGTCTTGGAGGTATTGAGCTTCCCGTGCTTCTTGCTCACGGCGAGCAGCCTCTTCACGTGCCTGCTCTTCCATAATCTCCCTAACGTTCTCTTCATCTTGTTCCAGTTGCCGGAGGGAAGCCTCACTTAACCATTTGGAGGTGGTTTTGAAAATCCACATGTGGTGGTCACGGTGGAGTTGGAACAATTGAGAGGTATGGGATGTTTTCAAAACCCACCGGAAAGACATTTTCCGGTGGTGTTGAGTAAACTTCAAACTCTGGTAGAGTTGGAAAGTTGGTTTCCGGCAAGTGATTTGGGGTTGGAAAGTCGGTTTCCGGCAACTTCACCTGGTGGGAATTCTGAGAAAAATCTTTGCGAGACATTTTTTGTGTGTGAATTGTGTTATTTGTGTGTGAATTGTGACTGGTAGGATACTATATATAGGCTAATATAATCCCGCTGAAAACTAAACTGTTTGAATTTAAAATTTGAATTTGAATTTTAAAGTACCCCGCTCCCCCTTTTTGAATTTGAATTAGCCCGCTCAACAGTATACGGTTTTTGAATTTGAATTTAAAATTTGAATTTGAATTAGCCCGCTCAACAGTATACGGTTTTTGAATTTCAATTTAAAATTTGAATTTGAATTTTGAATCTGAATTTTAGAATTTGAATTTGAATTTGAAAACCACCCTTATAAATAACAATTTATAACCACCATTTTTTCACATCTACATCAATTCAAAAAAAAACACACAAATGTCTCAAACTCGAAGTGGAACAAGTTCGAAGAAATCTTGCTGCAAGCAAGTTTGGATAGAAATTTCGCAAGCTATAGATATGGAAAATAACCATTCCGAAAATATTTTTTGGAACGACGTTATGCATATGTTCAATAATCAGAAAACCGATGACCATTGTACAAAAAATTCAATCACGGGTAAATGGACGAGGATTAACGTCGATTGCAAAAAGTTCAACGCAATTTACAAACAGTTCTGTCGAAGTGCTCAAAATGACCGCACTCATCTCGAAAATGCGAAACTAAACTTCCAGCAACAATTTGGTGGAAAGGAGTTCAAGTATGTTCACGTTTGGGAGATTTTGAAAAATTGCCCGAAGTGGGATGTCGAAGATTAAATCCAGTAGTATGTGTTGTATTTTTGTTTCCTCGCGCTGATTTTTTTTCCGTATCGTGTTGTTTTTTTATTATTGTGTTATGTATTGTATTTTTAATTTGAATGAAATGAATTTATTTAGTTTATTTGGAAATGAAAATTGAATAAAAAAAATAAAGTGGTAGTGGTGGGCCCCAAATGAAGAGGTTGAGGTTTGTTATGAGTGAGGAGGGGGTTTGTTGTGGTTAGTTGTGGAAAAATGGGATGCTGATGTGGCGCTGAGGTGGCACGACGACGAGCCTAAGGCTCGTTTTGAATAGTTGTCAGGATCCCGATCCTGATCTTAGGATCTTACGATTTTACGATAATGCAAAGCAAAAACGATCCGGATCCTACATAGGATCTTTGCAAGCTTAAGATCTTATAGGATCTCGATCTTGATCATACGATCTAATCCGATCCGATCTTACTTTTCTCGGATTACAAACTAAAAAACTACAAATTTATGGGTTGTTTGTTTGTTAAATTCAAAAAACAACGTGTTAATCTTTTTATACATTTTATAATCATAATTTAAGACAATATTTATATGAAACATTCATATTATTTTATGGTTTTCATGTATTAGGATTTGTAGATTTGTATAAAATTACATAAACTATTAAGAAATAACATTAGAGTAGGATCTTAAGATCCCGATCCGATCTTACGATCACGATCTTGCAAAGACGAAAACGATCCTGGGTAGGATCCCGATCTTGACAACCTTGGCTCTAACCCTTTAAAACAGGAAGCTTTTGCCATTACCAAGTTTTAATTATGGAATCTAATTAACTTTTACCATTATAACTAATTGGTCCGAATTTGTTTCTTTTACCAACTTCTTGGTATGAATTTTAGGATAATTTTTAGGGCGTGTCTGTGTTAGCTTATTTGGGTGGTGTTTGTTTAAGCTTATATAGCGGGCTTATGGCTCATTTGGTTTTCGCTTATGTTTCATAAAACAAATCTTTTTTGATTATTTTGGGATTATATAGCCACAAAAAAGTGAGCTTATGAACCGAAAACCAAACAAGGCGATATATAAGCTTAAACAAACTCCCCGAGGTAATTGGCTTATTTAGAACAAAGAAATAAGAAGAAGCTCTATGATGGGGTTTTTTTAACCACCATAAAATGATCTAGTAGTGAGACGCCTAGCCTCCTCACAAACCTTAATAGGTACACATTTGGGGGTGTACTGGGAAAGGGTCGGAAACGGTTCCGAGGATACCTCCATTATTCTGCCCCTGTTAACCCTGTTCCGCTTACCAGTTTTTACGTTAAATGCAGGAGGGTTGTATGAGCTTATTTTTCTGGCTTATGGGCTTATTTGACTATAGAATTCATAATCCTACTTTTTACGGCTTTTTAAGTTGAGCATATGGGCTTAAGCCATAAGCTCATGTTGACAAAAGTTAATAAGCCAAAAAAAGAGCTTACGAGCTTTTCCAAATTCAAATGAGCCGAAAAACTTAGTTGATACAAACACCCCATGGGGTTTGGATTACCACATAGGACAAGAAAAACCTTAATTGTAAAAATACTATCATTATCGTAGCGTTAATTAGCAAGGTAGGGCATAAAAAAGCACAATGACCCGGTTGAACCACTATATATTAATTTGCCCCAATTTTTACTATTTTAACATGTTTTATCGTGGGTGAATTATAAACATAGGATTTGTTGGAATGCAGAAAAGATGACTAGCGAATTGGAAAACTATAAAAAAAGATGCCTCGAATTGGAAAAGAAGAGCGAAAACGATGAAAAAAGGTGTTTGATGTTAGAAGTCGAGGTTGAAGATTTAAATTTAAGAACAAGGAATTCGAGGGGAAAATCATGAAAATTCGGGAGGTTGTTGAGGCAAGGGATGGGGAAGACGAGGTAGAGAAGTTTTATGAGTTAATGACAGAAATGAAGGTTTTGGAATGTGAGAAACAAAAGGCTGAATCCGAAGTTCATAAGTTGAAAGAAAAGGCCAATGAGTTGATGTCACGAGTCTATGAATTGGAATCAGATATGAATGAGAAAGCTAAACAGGACGTTAATGTGGTCTCTAGGTTTAGTAGCAAAGTTAGAAAGCGGTTACTGTTTGAGGAAGATGGATGCTCTAGTAAGAAAATGGCCCCATCCAAAAACAAACAAGATACAATCGAGGTCGACCAGAACAAGACCATTTCTCTTCAAGGAAATAGTTCCAGTGAGCATGAGGACGATAATGATGAAGAGGATCTTGATGACTTTCCAAGTGCTAAAAGGATAAGAACTTCCAATATCATAAGAAGTGATATGGATGGCTTCAAAGTTTGTTCGTCAAATAGTTTAAGTGATGATGAAACTAGTTATGATGACAATGCTCCAATTTCCACACTCATGACAAGACTAATACTAGGATTAAGACGGATTCTCAGGATGATGTTAAGGAAAATGCAAGTAAGCAATGCCAAAAAAGGCTGAGAAAAATAGGATCTAGAAACAAACAAGACAAAAGCGATTTTGACTTAACTAGTTCAAATGAGGAACACAAGCATAATGGTGGTGTAGAGGAGGAGTTGGGCAGTGAAGATGATTCTTTGGGTGAATTTATCGTTCCCAGTTCTGAAAGTGAATCTGACAGTGCCTGTGGAAGTAGTGATGGCGGTGATGAGCAAGAAGACGAATCAAGTGACCTTCAAGTAGTTATTGAGATGTTAGGGAGAAAAAAAGTTTGGAATCGAAAGTGGAATCTGGAAGGAGATATGTTAGCTGATTTTGGTAAAGATCCAGAATTATGTATGAGGGCCGTTTGTGCTCTTAAAAGGCAAAAATCAATTGATGAAGATGCGCCTGCAGAAATGAGATATGAAGAAATCAGATACCAAAAATGGCGGGGGTTTAACTTGTATGATGCACCAAGGTGAGACTTTTTTGTGCCCCCACACATTATGTTGTATGTCTCTACTCTCTAACTTCTAATTTCATGCTTATCCATTAATTTGTTTTTTACTTAACGGGAGAAAAATGTAGACGCGACCCAGATGAGAAGCCTACAATCATACAAAGGGTATGTTTGGGGAAAGTAAAATGTTTGAGATGTGGCTGTAGATGGAGATGGAGCGGGAATTTTTATAAGCTTTATGAAATAACATTTGATTTTATGAGGATTATGGAAGATTATTTTTCTAAAATCTCTGATAAGTTCTCTCCGCCAAACAAAACTAAAATATAGGGTGTTTGGTATTGCTTGTGTAAAACTGTTTTTCTGTTTATGAATACAAATGTACAAATTTGCTTTTCTTTTAAAGGGTTCAATTTTTGTCTACAATAAGTAGATAAGTGCTTAAACAAGCAATTCCAAGCACACTCTAATTGGTGATTTTAAGTTTTTTCTACTTATGATATGAACAACAAAATAATGTTGTCAATAATCCACAGGTTTATGCAAAGTAGTGATTTATGATTTTTATGTGTATCAAGTCATCACTGTTTTTCTAAACAAATAAGCATGACCTTGCAGGGGTGGTAAGCTGGCTGAATTTCTCACGGATGGGGACTATGATGGTGACCTGAAAAAAACTGTTGAAGAACTAGAACAACATGACCCAAATGGGATCGAGGTATGCACTATGCTTGCATATAGATACTCAAAGCAATTATTTCGAATCTACCAAAATAAAGAAGATCCTTACTTCCCTTCAAGTTCGCCACAATGACAAAGATGTTGAATGCACTCTCGTGCCAAGATATGTAAATCGGGAAACTTGGTCCATGTTTTGTTAATAGCACCGGCGCATATGTTGATATGATATTCACATCGTGTTAAATTTTGATGGACTTTCTGATTTCCGGTGTTAACTATTGTCAAATTTGTTACAAGTTTAACATTTGTTCCTCGTATGTTTTGAGGTAAATAAAATTGCTCTTACCATCTTCGTTTTGAATATGATCCCTTCAAAAGTACTAACATTTGAATTACTATATTGTTTCGAAATCACACACATATTGAGGTCTCAAAACTACTAGCTTATGATTCCCAAAATCCAAAACTAATCTGCCTCGCATACGCATTTGCTATATGGTTGAGTTTCCAGGAGTGATAATAAGCTATGTTCCATTGGTTGGAAGCTTCATTTATGTGCTTTTCGAATGGAAACAATATTCCATCAAGAACTAGGGAGAATGCTTTATAAATAGGATTTCACCAACATTTTCACCATTTTGATGTCTTGGTTAGATACATTAGACATGTTATAATAACACTCTAAAATTGTATCTTATTCAATGCATTTTTCATACAACATGAGCATGCTTCAATTTTTGTCAATGTTATTGCCAAATTTTTTGTCAATGTTATTGCCAATTTTTTGTCCACCTTTGCCAAGGTAAAGGTAAGCTATTACAACTAGTTGATCATTAAACATTAGATTCATACTTTTGGGTTATCATGGTTTGTGACTTTTTGGCCGACTAATCCGCGAGATTACATTAAAATCATATTGATATTAATAGTTTTAAGTTTTAACACAGTAGAAACAGTTTTGATGGTGTTTGGGGTTTGTTGAATCTGTTTTTATGATGAGACATAATTGCTGGAAGTTGTTTACAATGATATAACATCTGGTAATGACCCGGATATTCAAACGATGATTAAAACAGATTCATGGCCGTTATAGTTGTGATACAAGTAATAACTCGAGTTATTACTTGTTATATTGTAGATGCTCTTGGCTTTCAAAGCGAAAGCCAAATGCAACTACAATCTCCAAAAGTCTACCCCTTGTATTTGTGTGATGTAGGTTCTCTTGGTGTCATCCATCTCTTCTACTAAGGACTTGTATTTCACCTGTAGCTCGTGGCAGAAGAACAGTGGTAATGTTATTTTCATGTATTCTCGTCACACAAACCATTGTATTTATTTCATATTTCTCTGATTACTCTGTGTTCATAGTTTTTCTGATGACATCTTGTATTTGTAGATTCATGGGCTGTCATGGTTGATCATGATAACTGCTCTTCTTTGTAATATTCAACTTAATTAAGAGTAATATAATTTGTTGTCTTATGTGATGATTTAGGCTGAGTTTAGAGTGGAATTTGCTGTGTATATTATAAACAAAGTTTCCAGTGACATGAAATTTATAATGCTATCGGTTAGTTTATGTAATGTTTATAACCAGAAATTGTCTAGGTGGTTAGTAACACGGATAACAAATAGATAAAAGAAATTAGGAGGAACACAACAAACTGTTAATTTGACTGGTAGAGTCATCGTTCTGTTAACAGAGTTTTGGTTTATCTATTCTATCACCCCGAATGTAACGGGTCACTAAACTTTGAATAACTGCTTTGTATGCCACTTTAGTCATCATAGTGGCGAACAATGCCTTCACCAAAAATGTACCAAAATACACTTCTTTAACCAATTAACATAAGTTTAGTGATCCCAGTTTCATGTATATTCAAAGCCAGAAAGTTACATTAAAAACCATATCAGTCAATTGATCCAACAACAAATGAGTATTCAATCACCCAAGACATACATACTTGCAAGCTCCAATGATAATTGTAAAATTGTCAAACAAGTTAAACTAGGGCTTGAAAAGAACTAACCAAAAACATCTATAGAGATAGTAATTTCATGAGGACCGACATTCACAATCCATTGATTTTATTATACTCCGTACTAAAATAATAACAGTGAATATTAAAAGACAAAGAGGATCAGTTGTAAACACAAATCTCTAAATCATCATCATATTAAACACATAAACATACCAAACCAAACATCATAGAATAGTACCAACCTTAACCAATACTAATCCCCATAAATCAAGCTCCTCCCAATCTCGAAGCTCAAGAAAGCATCCACACACGCATACCGCACCTGATCAAGTGTCAACCACCTGTTATCCCAACGACTCATCGTAACATACTTTGGCTTAACCAAATCCTTCCCTAAAACCCATCTTGTTAAACCCTTTAACCCCGCGTTCTTCAACTCATTCGCATTAAACTCCTGAACAGCCAACACCCTTAAATCCACAGTCCTACCAACCCTAATCCTATAATCCCTCCACAACTTACAAACATCATTGTCGACCCCAACGCCAACAAAAGTGTAATCAGGATTACTCAAAAACTTAATAAGTGATTTTGGGATAAAGGGTGCATGCATGATTTGGAAAATAAGACAACGACGTCCCACACATAACTGTAATATAGCAACTTGGTTTTCCATGTAAGCGTTTTGGTTAGGCCTCCATTCGATGTCAAGACCGACTAAAAGGTTGTTTAGACGGCGGCTGTGGATACGTTCGATTCTAGAGATCCATTGGTCGACATAGTAGGGTGTTTCTGTGACTAGGGTATTGATCCTATCATCGAAGAATATGACGTCATAGTAGTTGTGTGTGTCGAGACCGAGTTCGTGATCATAGATGGTGATTGTCATGGTGGTTGTACGTGTGGTGTTGTTCGGTTGCCCAGAAACTGAGAAGAAAGAGAGAAAAACTGTAGAAGTTGTTTAATCGTATCGTATAATGAACACAATTAATTGTATTTATTCTAAGTATTAGAAGTTAATTAGGTAAGTATAGATTTGAATACGCATTATGAGTCATGACCGACTATATATAAAAGAATTGTATATTAGTATACGATGAATTTTTTTTATTTCAATTCCTACATTTAGGGAAAGTTTGCCAATAAAAGGCGTCACAGGCTAAAAGATTTTACATTAAGAATTTGTTTGGTGCACAAGTTTATTACTCCCTCCGTCTCAAATTTATTGTCAGGGGACAAGAAGCACAAATATTAATAAAAGTGGGACCATTATAACTCTCAACCACTCAAACGGAATATTCCCTCATTATATTCTCTTTTTCTTACTAAAATGGGTAAGTGGACAATTAATTTGAGACATCCATAAAAGGAAATATGGACAATAAATATGAGACGGAGGGAGTAGCATTTATGATCTGTGAGCATTGAGTGTTGTGACGTTTATGATTGTTTGGAATAACAAGTAGCATTATTTTAATATTTTTCTTTTCAGAATGCTTATTTTTCAACTCTTCATGAAATAACATTTAGGAAAGTGGAGCATTTGAGAGCTGTTTACACATTACGATTACAACTGCATTTACGTTACCAAAATTTTTTATAGAAAGAATAAAAAAGTGAATACTCACATCTACTGCTTCCTGCCATCTTCTATTTTACTGTTAATTTTAGCAAACATAGTTTGAACACTTTTTTTTACATGGGTTCAATAATCTTTTTCACAATAGGAGGGGAATAATGCATTTTTCTAAATATTATATCACTGTCCTTACTACATACTAAAGAAAATAAACATTTACTAAAGACTTTCAGAATAAAATTAATTTCATGTTTAAAATACTCTATATCGTAACATATCCATAAATCCATTTTGACTTCTACCATCAATACTTTAACGAGGTATCTGCTACTCGTGCTTCGCCGTGTGAACATTGATAAGAAGTTAGAAAATGTGGTATTAATACATGTTTCAGTACGTAGTTTAGAGTTATAATTCTTAAGCTAACAGAATCATAAACCAACTAAACGAACAATCAAAGACAAATTATCACAGATGATTCATGAAGAGAGCACGTGCCAAAGCAATCCGCATTCTACATCCACCAGAAAGGTCTCATGTTTTCTTTTCTTGTATTTTTTTGTTAAAACCAAAACCGTTCAAAATCTCAGCGGCACGCTTGTCAGCACTAGATGCATTCATAGCTTCCAAACGTTCATAAACTTTCTCGAGAACTTCTTCACCGCCATCATCCTAATTCCAAATGAGAAAGTAATGTAGGTTGTCAAGATCGGGATCCTACCCAGGATTGTTTTCGTCTTTGCAAGATCGTGATCGTAAGATCGGATCGGGATCTTAAGATCCTACTCTAATGTTATTTATTAATACTTTATGTAATTTTATACAAATCTACAAATTCTAATACATTATAACCATAAAATACTATGAATGTTTCATATAAATGTTGTCATAAATTATGATTATATTATATTTAAAAATATTAACATGTTGTTTTTTGAATTCTACAAACAAACAACCCATAAATTTGTAGTTTTTTAGTTTGTAATTCGAGAAAAGTAAGATCGGATCGGATTAGATCGTAAGATTGTAGGAAAACACAATTTAAACCAACAACAGATCTTGAATCTAAATCCAAGATCAACTTCTTTTATTCAACCAAAACTATCCAGATCAATAAGCAACTGATCTTAATCAGAACAACCCAGAAACATCACATGAATCACAACCAACTGAACATCAACACAATCCTTTCCACTGCTATTCAGGTGAAAGGCTATTGACTACTTATCAATAGTTTTTTACAATATATGAAACCTCACAATCACTCTAAAGCAATATTTGAAACAATGAGATAATAGTTTTGGTTGAGAGAAGATTGTCTGCAATCTTCACACAGATATGATGAATGAATATGAAACCCTAAACGGGTTGAGACAATATATAGCATTGACTCCAGCCTTGACTCCATCTTTCCAGATATAGCACAAAGCCCCCTTCAACTATCAACAACTTTCACCTTTTCACCAAACCTCAATCATAGCTTACAACTGAGAATACAAAATGCACAACATTAGTCCCTATAGTATAAAGTTTCAGATATTGAGTTATATTTTAACATCCCCCCTTAACTCAAACCTGAAACATATCATAAAGACCCAGTTTAGAAACCAGTTTCTCATGTTGTAGCTTATCAAGACCTTTAGTAAAAATATCAGCTATCTGATTTAAAGACTGAACTTTTTCTGTTTTGATAACTCCAGCCAAAATTTTTTCTCTTACAAAATGTAAGTCAATTTCCAAGTGTTTTGTTCTTTCATGAAAAACAGGGTTAGCTGCAATTTTAATTGCAGCCTGACTATCACAAAAAAGTTTTACAGGCAAAAAATGTTCCCAGTTTAGATCTTTTAAAATTTTCAAGACCCAAACAATTTCTGAAGTAGCAGAGGCCATTGCTCTATACTCAGCCTCTGCACTAGACTTAGAAAGGGTGTTTTGTTTTTTACTTTTCCAAGAAACTAGTGAACCATTAAGAAATAAACAAAATCCTGTAACTGATTTTCTAGTAACTACACATTTGGCCCAATCTGAATCCACATAAGTCTCAAGATTTACAAAAGAGTTTTTAACAATATGAATTCCTCTTCCAGGAGACCCCTTTAAGTATCTTAAAACCTTAAGTGCAATTTTAAGATGAGACTTAAGTGGTTTATGCATGAACTGACTCAAACAATGTACAACATATGATATATCGGGCCTAGTATGTGTTAAGTAAATCAATTTTCCAATAAGTTTTTGATACTCAGTTATATTATCCAAAACAGGATCAGTAGTAGTAGGTTCATTAGTAATAGAAACACTTTGTTCTAAAGGAAAAGCAGACGGCTTACAAGCCAAGTAAACCAAACTCGAGAAAGCAGATCTAAGCAATATTTTCTTTGAGTTAAACATAAACCCTTATCAGTTTCAATTACTTCAATACCCAAAAAATACTTAAGTTTTCCTAAATCCTTAATTTGGAATTTAGACTTAAGAAATTCTTTAAAACTTTCAATCTCAGCCAAGTTATTACCAGTAACAATAATATCATCAACATACACAAGTAAAGTAACAATATTACCTGAATCATTTTTGACAAACAAGGAATAGTCACTCTTACTCTGTATAAACCCATTTTCAAGCAAAGCACTGGTTAACTTAGCATTCCACTGCCTGGGTGCTTGTTTCAGACCATACAAAGACTTTTTAAGTCTACAAACTCTTTTATCATTATCATAAAAAAAACCATCAGGTAAAGACATATAGACAGTTTCATGTAGATCACCATAAAGAAAGGCATTATTGATATCAAGCTGAAATATAGGCCAACTTTGTTGAACAGCTAAATTAATAAGACATCTAACAGTAACAATCTTCACAACAGGTGAGAAAGTTTCATCAAAGTCAACCCCTTCCTTTTGACTATAGCCCTTAGCAACAAGTCTAGCTTTATATCTATCTACCTCACCATTGGACTTATATTTTATCTTAAAAATCCACTTACAACCTATAGCCTTTCTGCCTTCAGGTAATTTAACAATTTCAAAAGTGTCATTTCTATACAATGCTTCCATCTCATTATTCATTGCATCTACCCAGTGCTGATACATGCAAGCCTTCCAATAATTTTTAGGTTCAAAGCTTTTATTCAATTCAATAACAAAGCATAAAGTATCTTTCTTTAGCTTAGCATAAGTCACAAATTTTTCAAGACCAAATTTAACTTTTGAATCAACAATATAATCATTGTATTTGTTAGGAAAATTTGAAGTTCTACCAGTTCTTCTTAACACAGTTTGACCATTATTATGTAAACTATTATCTGCTGCTTGTTCAGGAGAGGGACTATGATCACCCTCAGAAGCACTCACACCAACTGGTGTTGCAGCCATCTCATCAACACTGGCAGCCTCATTGGAACCAGGAGAATGCCCCAAATCACTCTCTCTTTGGTCAATTGTTGGGCCATCCAAGTGTTGAGAGTTGCTGCCATCACCCAACTGATGATCATTTTGATTTATATTACCCATAGGGTACCATTTAGCTTATTATCATCATTGGGTGTGTCGAGATCTTCACTAGTAATTTCATCAAAGAAATTAACATGGTTTGGATTGGAGAGTCGAGGGCGCGAGAAGAGTTTTTAATCTTGAAAGGAAATACTTTTTCAAAAAACTTTACATCTCTAGAAAAAATAAACTGATTCCTTTCAAGACTATAAAGCTTATAACCTTTTTGAAAATTAGAATACCCAACCAAAACACATTTTTCTGCTCTACTACTAAACTTATCATGACTGGTAAGAATAGTAGCAAAACATAAGCAACCAAACATTCTTAAGTGTTTTAAATCAGGTTTTCTTTTAAAGATAAGATTAAAGGGAGACTTTCCATTTAGCACTGAGGAAGGCAATCTGTTAATCAAATAAGTGGCAGTTAAAATGCATTCAGACCATAAAAAAAAGGCAATCCCCCTGAAACATAAGGGATCTAGCAACATTTAAAAGATGCCTATGTTTCCTCTCTACAACTCCATTTTGTTGAGGAGTATAAGCACAAGAAGTTTGATGCACAATACCATTACTTTCACAAAATTTGTTAAACTGATTATTAACAAACTCAGTACCATTATCACTTCTAAAAACTTTAACACTTTTCTCAAATTGTGTCTTAATTAGATTATAAAAGATTTGAATGCAATCAAACACTTCATGCTTATACTTAAGAGATAAACCCAAAACCACGGTGAAATCATCAACAATAATTAGAAAAAATCTATATCCTTCTTTACTTTTAACTCTATAAGGACCCCACAGATCAATATGAACAATATCACCAAGACTTATGGTTTTATGGTCACTTAAAGGAAAAGGTTCTCTAGTTTGTTTAGCCTTTTGACAGACATCACAAGGCTCAATTTCAGTTTCATTTTCAAAAAAGATTTCACCTTTTAAAACAGACAAGACCTGATCAGAAGGATGACCAAGCCTGCCATGCCACAAATTTTTTGTCAAATTACATGTAGGGATAGAATTCTTAAATTCTAGGTCAGTACCTTGATTTCCATCAAAGTAATACAATCCATCCTTTTGTTTACCAATCCCTAGCACACTCATTCCCCTCAAATCCTGGGGTAAAACATAACACTGTAAATCATCAAAAGCAATAACAAATTTGCTGTCTCTAGCCACTTTATGAACAGACATTAGACTAACACAATATTCTGGAACAACAAGCACATCATATAAAGTTAAATGTTTAGTTAGAATCATATTTCCAACCTTAGTGATTAAGGCCTCAGTCCCATTTGGGTGAGTAACCTTAATTCCAAGTTTGGAAATATCAATCACATTAACTAAGCATTTATCAGTATATGTAAGATGCTGATTAGCACCAGAATCAACAATAAGCCCAGCTGCAACAAGTGCAGGTCTAAACTTACTGTTATTACAGAAAAATCTTTCAAAGTTTTGATTAAAGAACTTGCTATTGTTTAAAACAATACCTGCCATATTGGCATGTACTCCTTTTCCATTCCCATCAACAATTTTAGAGTTTTCTTTAATCAATGAAATCAGTTTAGAAATCTGGTCATCTGAAAAAGTAGAAGTGGAACTAGAACCAACTGAATTATTATTATTTATAAACCTCTTGTTAAAGTTCGAGCACCCGACTATTATTACCAGTACTAGTCCTTTTATTCTTTCCAAAATCAGCAGGGTACCCAATGAGTTTAAAGCATCTATCAGCAGTATGTCCATTAAAACCACAGTGTTCACAAACAAACATAGGACCACCAGCAGTCCTCCTATTATCACTAGTCCTAGTGGTATTATTTGGCCTAGAATAACCACCAGAGGATGGGGGCCTCTGAGAGTTAACTCTATTGAGCACACTGGAGTTAAACACAGTTGACTGAGACTTGTTAGAAGTCCCACCAACTGAACCAGTAACCACAGATCTATGAGACTCCTCACTAGAGATAATGGCAAAAGCCCCTTTCACATCAGGTAGAGGATCTCTAGATAACACATTACTTCTTATTTGCATATAAGAATCATCCAAGCCCATTAAGAATTACATAAGTTTCATTAACTGATTATGTTTTTTAAATCATCGCACATGACAAGTGCACCTAGGCAACTGAACTAAAGCATCAAATTGTTTCCACAAAGTGCTCAGTTTATTAAAGTATTCAGCAATAGAACAACCATTTTGAGACAAAGAATTGATTTTATGATGCAGATTAAAAGTAACTGAACCATCAACTCTATCAAAAGTTTCTTTTAATTCATTCCACACATCAGAAGCTCTTTTTGAAAAAATTTGACCCAAGAACAACTCTTCTGATATGGAATTCAAAATCCATCCCAATACAACAGCATTAACCCTGTAGGAAAACACAATTTAAACCAACAACAGATCTTGAATCTAAATCCAAGATCAACTTCTTTTATTCAACCAAAACTATCCAGATCAATAAGCAACTGATCTTAATCAGAACAACCCAGAAACATCACATGAATCACAACCAACTGAACATCAACACAATCCTTTCCACTGCTATTCAGGTGAAAGGCTATTGACTACTTATCAATAGTTTTTTACAATATATGAAACCTCACAATCACTCTAAAGCAATATTTGAAACAATGAGATAATAGTTTTGGTTGAGAGAAGATTGTCTGCAATCTTCACACAGATATGATGAATGAATATGAAACCCTAAACGGGTTGAGACAATATATAGCATTGACTCCAGCCTTGACTCCATCTTTCCAGATATAGCACAAAGCCCCCTTCAACTATCAACAACTTTCACCTTTTCACCAAACCTCAATCATAGCTTACAACTGAGAATACAAAATGCACAACATTAGTCCCTATAGTATAAAGTTTCAGATATTGAGTTATATTTTAACAAAGATCGTATGGTAAAGATCGGGATCCTATAAGATCTTAAGCTTGCAAAGATCCTATGTAGGATCTGGATCGTTTTTGCTTTGCAGTATCGTAAAATCGTAAGATCCTAAGATCAGGATCGGGATCCTGACAACTATATGAGTAATGTTATCTAAGCCTTTGTGCAATAGAAACAATCAGTACCAACTAAATTGTATCTCCGGTACATAACAAGAGTTGATAAGTTCAATCGTTTGGTTGATCTTGTTGCGAATTTTTCTAATAGGTCAAATAGTTCCCAAAAAGCTAAAAGGTCAAGGGTCAAATGGGTTAAACACTGCATAAAGTTCAAATTTTAAGTGTTTACTCAAAGATATAGATTTTCATTGTAATAATCTTTTGTGTTAATTTGACGCAATATACTTATTAATAACAGAAGGATAAACATGGTCTTTTTTTATCCGCACCTATTTTGACCCATTACCTGACCAACAAATTTGTAATCGGTGTGAGAGTTTGCGAGGTCTTTGTGGGCATGGACGGACCCACATGTATGCCGGGTGTGGCACGGGCTACACCCGATTCTAGGTCACGAAGTGCAAAAAGATTTCAAAATTGTCGTTTTTGTGGTATGTGCAACCCCCAAAATTTTTTTGCTACTTTCGTTTCTTACGGTGTAACTTTTGTTAGTCCAACATTTCTTTTGTGCAACACCCTATTAAAAATCCTGGGTCCGTCCCTGTTTGTGGGTGGTTCCGGGTGCGGAACTCCGTTAGGTGCTAGTGGGTCTAGGTGTAAATCGGTGAAAGCTAAGGTGTACGGTTTATCCATCACAGATATTTTGTACTAGTGAATAGTATAGGTGTCGCAGATTCCCAACTGGACCTACGGATTATCTAAACCCGTCATCCGGAACCAATATAAATTGTTGTGTTTGTCTCTTCCCTTAACTCTTAACTTACGATTTATATTGTTTAATTGTTTACACCTGGTATGTGCTAAAACACATCCCTTTTTGTTATCAAAACTGACCCAAAATAACCAAGAAAGAGCCGTTTATTGCTAATATTTGTGGTTTTCTTGAGTTTGTGCTTGTGCAGGTACGGATATGTTAAAACACACAAAAAGGAGCCAAATCCGAAGAAAACCGAGCACAAGAGAGAGAAGAGAGCCGAAACCGATGCCGGGATACTATTTCAGGGATTTTGATGCTCTAAGGATCAAATTACGAAGTTCGGGGCTTGATTTGGAAGTTTTCACAATAAACCTTTCACTTTCCCATTTATCCATTTTCACCCTTATACTTTCACAATTTACATGTTTGGTCCTTGGTTCACTTAATAATCACACTACTAATCCTTTTATACAAAACCAAATAAACCAATCCTTTTATCAGCCAAGGCCCAATATGCTAACATCAAAACACTCTTACCCGTCCAATCCAATAATCCCACCCGTATCCAACATCTATACCCGGTTACCCACTTCTTTGCAGGTCAAATACCCACCCACGAGTCAAAATAATATAAACAAACTTCCCAAATCCACCAACGCGCCTAAAACCAAATGACCCCATTGATTTACTGTTTCACCTCAACCTCTTTAACCATGATTCAAGCCTCATTTACCCCACTTAAAAGAGCTTCTAGAAGACCTCTTACAACATGTCAGAGGTGTGTCAGCATTGGAATGCCAGCGTGTACAAACTAAAGCCTCCCATTGGTGGGAACACATCACCCAAATGATCAAACGGCTATGATTAGAGTAGATGACACAAGGGTTGATGAATGGCCAAGATGAAAGTATCCAGAAGCATCCCAATCTCTCAGCTCTAGCTATAAAAGGCCCCTTCACCACATTGTTGATTTCGTCCAACTTTTCATGTTTTAGAAATAGTTTTGACCATTTAAGTTTCTTGTCATTTAATTGTTTTTAGTAGTAATTCAGTAGTTAATTTGTATTGTAATCTCAGTTTTTCAATTAATGCAAATTTACTTTTCCATTTACATCTTGTTAATGATAATCTGCAAAAACTCATTTGACTATTAAATCTGTTTTTAAGTTTGTTATTTCCAGTTATTGAAACTCACAGAAGCCTATCTGAGCTTCTGTGAGTTATTGTTGCTTCAATTTTATCTGAAATTTAGTTTTTGCAAAAAGGTCAACATTAGTCAAACTGTAAAAGTCAGAATCTATTTTAGCTTAAATCCTACTTTGAGATTGTTATATTGATAAGTTTCAAGTTATTTTTAGTATTTTGGATTAAGTTGAGTTCAGGTCACATCCGTTTTCAAAAGTTCACTTGCAACTTGGTGTTTTAAAGAGTGTTTGGTACAATGGGTTAGATTAGGAAGAATTCTGTTTTAGCTTTGTAGTTTAGTTTGATTTAGTCAAATAGTAGTTACTAATGCAGTATTAGCTGTTTTTATGCAGATTTAATAGTCCTAAGTCCAATTTGCTAGTTTAAATTTCATTCCATAATCTGTCCTGTGAAGCTAATTTCACAATTTCTGTGCAGCTTAACTGTTAGTTTAGTCTATTTAGTTGAAATGCCTTTGCTTATTTAGGAAGGTAATGACATAAGCTTTCATGAGTCTTGCTTTCGTTAACCAGTCTATGCTTTTATAGTAGAATTTAGTTAGCTTGTTTTTGTTACTATTAGCTTACTTTTGTTAATGTAGTAGCCATCTCTTATCAGCACTTATTTCATTATATTTAGAGTAATTTGCAGGTTTAATGTAGAATGGGATCAGTATCAATTCCCTTGTAGCTTTCTAGGTCTCCCATAGAAGCTTATTTTGAAGCTAGTTTAAGCCCAGAAATACCTTTTCTGCTACTGTTCTGCACCATCCAGTTTGCACTCTTTTATGTACCTCTTGTTAGCTTAATATAGTTGTAGAGACTGCTTATTTTTGTATTCATGAGATAGACTCTAGCTTAGGTTAAGTAAGTTCAGCTTATAGACTAGAGTAGTGCTTATTCTGAGTAGCTTATTTTGGCCTGCACTCGCCTTTTTGGCCATATCTCTTGCATTGATTCAGCTTCCGGTCCTAATAGCAGCCTTTTATTTGGTCTATAACTTCTTGATTACTGGTCCATAATAGCTGTAACTTTGGGTTTATGATCTCTGCTAGGTGGTCTTTTGACCCACAGTATTGGTTTTCCCTTTAGCTTATCTGATAAGCTGGTGCTTAAGCTTAAACAGTAGGGTCATTTAGCAGATTTGCTTATTATGGCAGTTAGCTCTAATCTTGGTAGATGCTTATTTAGGTTATAGGAGTAGTTGCAATTAGTTCCCTTAGAGTAGTTTTAGAGTTATTTAGCTTATGTTTTCAGTTGGTTCACTATAGAGCTTATTAGCTTATTCTAAAAGTGCTTATTTCCATCTAGTTTACATTGCAGCTTCAATATTTCACACATAAGCACCATTTTTGATATTTTTCCTAGATCTAGAATAGCATTTTAGAATTTCCCTGCATTTTTCATAATTTTTAGTTACTGTTCACTATTTTTCTTCATTTAAATTAGTATTTAGTCATTTTAAAATACCTTTTATTGCAATTAATTGAGAAAAAGTTCCAAAAAAATAATTTTTCAATTTTAATAGTTTAAGATAAATATAAAAAGCATAAAAAGATTTTTCCATATTTTTCTCCTTTTATTTGGTATTTTTCATAATTTTAATTAGATTTAAATAGTATTAAATTCACAGAAATTAGGAAAATAATCTGAAAAATTACAAAAATAGTTTTGAAAAGTCTCTTATGTTATTTTAGATTTTTAGAAAGTAATTCCATATTTTTACCTCTCTCTTTCATAATTTTTAGTAAATTAGTTTTATTTTTAGAATTAATAATTAGTTTTTAATTAAAATAAAATCAAGAAAATTCCTAAAAAATAATTTTAATTCATAATTAGTTTTCTAATATCATTTTTAGCATAAAAGTACTTTTAGATTATTTTTAGGATGTAGATTAGACGTTCTTGCATTTTATTCGCGTTTCGTTTAAACTTCCGTATTTGCGTTTTAGCGTAGAATTGCGTAGTTTGCCATAGTTTTTTAGGTTTTCCCCATAGATTTTAGTTCTTTATGATTTTCTTATCCCGTAGTTTAGAATATATCATATTATCCCCTTTTCTCATTCGAATCCCGATTATTGAGACGTGAGTTGGAAATTCCATTCAACCCTCGTTCGGAACGATCTCGGTGCTCAAACCTTACACGTTTGAGTTACCCCTATACTACACACTTCTCATTATTGATCAGTGTCCGAGCCGTTTTAAGCTTCTTACGGTTAGTCATTCACAAGTGGCTAGCTTGTGTGAGTCGAGCTTTGATGTTTCGAAACGAATCAATTTTGGCGCCGCGCCGGGGAGGGCTTGTAGCGAGTTTTCGTGATTCGTCTCGAATCGCGTGCATTTGAAGATCCTTCCTCGTGAAGTTATCGTTGATATTTGTACATATCCTTTTATAAAACCCAAAATATTTTCCTTTTCTTCATTTGTTTTCCTTTATGTTTGATTTTATAAAACCCAAAAATAATCTTCAATTCCCTCTATATGTTTAATTCTTATCTCTTTACCCTCTAAATTGTTTAATTCTCCACAATGCTCGATTTCGCACCCTTTGATCCCCATGATCCTCGGACCATGGAGGATTTCTATCGTCCGTCACTTATCGGTAGAGGAGGACCGATCGTTCCGGGAACCAAGTTTAGATTGAAAAATCGTATGGTTCATCTTCTTCGACAGCATTGTCAATTTCATGGATTTCACGACGAAGATGCTAATGAGCACTTGAACAAGTTTTTATCTATCACTCAATCCATGTAACAACGTGGCGTTTCTCAAGATGATATCCGATTGAATCTCTTCCCCTTCTCTTTAACCCACGAAGCTGAATCTTGGTTTTACACCCTTGAAAAACATTCAATTCATACTTGGGAAGAGATGTTTCGCAAGTTTCTTTCAAAATACTTTCCATATTCGAAAACAATGCAGCTGAGGAAAGAAATTCTCAATTTCCAGCAATCACCCAAGGAATCCGTATTTGAAGCTTGGGAAAGATTCAAATTGTTATTACAGAAATGTCCCGATCACCGAAGTTTGCTTCTTGATCAGATCTTAACCTTTTATCATGGTATCACTACAATTGATCGAGACAAAATCATGTTGGCAGCTGGTGGAAATCTCATGCGGAAGACACCTCAAGAAGCGTATGATTTGATCGAGAATATGACACAACATCATTATCGATTGGGATGCGACGTTCCTTACGATTCTCCCACTATGTTGAGTGATCATTATTCCGAGAAAATTTCTGTTATGAGTGCTCAAATTGACGTCTTTGGCAAGCAAGAAAGCTATAACAGTCAACAAAGACCGAGTCATCCATCCACCTTTTACTATTCCGACTCTGACGATAGTGATGATGATGAACCGTTTGAAGAAGAGAACTTAAAGATTGATGACGATTCTTCGAGTGGCAATCCCACTCCCATTTCTGATCCTATCATTTCCGACTCTTCCCCTTCACTCACGTCGGTTGAGCAAAGTGACGTCGTTTTGGAGGAAGTCGATGATCCAATTTCGCCGGAAATTGTTGAAACCGATTGTGATCCGTTCATTAACGAACTTTCGGATACCTTGTCAATGGGGGATAAGGAAGTCGAATATACTCCTCTTGAGAATATTGATGACCTTGTTCCAATCCCAAGGGTATCTGAGACACCTTTTGATTCAATTTCAGAAACTTTCAAAATGACCTTCACAAATCCTTTGTTTGAATTCGATTCTGAATATACTCTCAATTTTGACAATCAAATCTTTGACGAGGAAAGTGATGAGTCCGACACGGAGACCATAATGGAAAAGGTGCAAGTTCCAAGTTCACAAAGTACCGCACAAATCCCACCTTCGTTTATCTCGATTGAAGAAATCAAAGAAGTAGAACCGTCTAATGGAAATCCTCCGGAGCCCGAGCTCAAGGATTCATCTCTTGATTTACTTCTCGAGGAGTTCTCCGGTGAACTCTCTCATATCATATCTCCTCCGGAGTATGATCGTTTCTACTTTGATATTGAGAAAGATTTTAGTTTGGGAGAAGAGCAGCCCTCTCAAAAGAGTTCCGTTATTGATGACATCAACCCACCTCTTCCTCCCGATATCTTTGTTGAAAATCACCCAATGAGCTTAAATGTTCAAAATCAGATAAAGGAATTTGCTTTTGAAGATGAAGAATGGATCCTTATCATTATCAAAATCTTTATTCCATTTCTTCCATATAATGTGATTTCTCCCCTTCTTCACTCTTACGGGAGTGAGGATACCATCTTTGACCCCGGTATCACCGTTTAGATTTTTTGTTTTTAAGAACCGTGGGTATCTCATCGGAGTGGAACTTTCTATTGCTTCAATGTTTATCCAAATCTCTTGAACGAAAGTCTGATGGAGATTATCTTTTCCACTTGCTTCCCCAAGGACAAATGAATTCGGGGACGAGTCAGGCTAGCGACTCGGTGATCAAAAACAGTAGCGCTTCGTGGGAGGCACCCCATGCTTATCCTTCTCTTCTTTCTATTTTCTAATAAGTGACGTGAAGAGGTCTGCCTCTTCGATTTCTCGTGTTTGGTTGTTTGTGATGTTATGTGTAGGATGTTCCCGATATGAAGACTCTCGTGCTCGAAGTTTGTCATTTTCTCCACTCGAGTTTCATGATCGATGCTGATGGAAATCCGATATCCTAATCTTATCGACTAACGTTTATCTTCTAGCATACTTAATAAACGGCTTTTAGATTTTCGTTGATACCCTTGCTTTAAACATTGAGGACAATGTTTCGTTCTAGTCTGGGGTAGGGTAATCTTCGATTTGATTTGACCGCACTTGCTTATTTTCGTCGTGTTTCTCTCGTAACCCCGTTTTTCCTTAAGAAAATGAAAAATTTGTGCAAAAATGAGCAAAATTTAAAAATTTTTGTAAGCTTTTGTTAAGTCTTTTTGATTGAAAAGTTTTGCTAGTCTCTTAGATTAGAAGCTATAAAATGCGAATTCTAGCTCACAAGGCCAAGAATTTGCAAGTTTCCCTGAGTGACTTTAAATATGCATAACTTGATTTCATTAGACGAAACATTAGCTAAGTTAATATATGTTTTGACACCTTGATTGACTTTCCGTTGGTGAGAGTAGGAATGGAATTCTGACTTGACCGGGCGTGTTGAGCCCTAGCTTGTTCCCTTAACCATAGATAATCTAATTATCGGCTAAGCATCTGCGGATCTCATTATTTGGGATTTTAAATTTGCAGAGATCGAGAAATGATAGAGTTACTTATGAGTTTAGATGCTAAACGTGGAGTAGTTGGTTCTCTTTAGAGCCCATCGAAGGTACTTATGGCTTTTTGTTCCCACAGAATTGTTTCACCCCATATCTGTCTAATGAATAATTAGAGATGTCGAGTTTTTGGCGATAGTTAGTTCTTTATCTTCTTAAAAGAATCTTTGTTTTAAAAATTGGGTACACATCAAGGATCCGTAACGAATAAGAAATCAGTGATAAGTGATAAAGTAATAAGTAAAGTTGTGAGCTGCGGTGTCGAGATCGGACCCTTGGATCTTTAGCCGGGATTGAGTGAGGTCTTAGCCTAGCCAGGTGGGATCCTCATTTCATGAAGCCTATAGTCTTGGAATTACCCCGTGAAGCTCCGTGGTTCACAGCTCATATTAGTAAAAAGTATAAGTGCAATATGAAAAAAAAAAAAAAAAAAAAAGTTGAAAAAATGAAAATTGAAAAAAATCAAAAGTATAAGTGAATAAAAATTCCTTGATGTGGACCTCATTTTTACGACAATGGTTCTTGAGAGAAGACGGATAACTAATTATCGACTTAGCTTTGTATCTTTATCGGAATAATTCTTATCGAAACGAGAATTTGAAGAAATTCATTTCTCACAAAAAAATAAAAAATCTAGAGGAAATAGGAAAATGGGAACGAAAAGTAAGTACACAAGTAACTTCCATGGGTAGTGTTAGCATCTAGAATCATCTGTAACAATGATTTCGGTTTTACGCTTAGTTTGGGAACTTGTGAAAAATCAGGGACGATGTATTCTATCCGTATGGTCACTTCACGCTGTGTTGTGTTTTCTACTCCGTGATCCTAACGTGTCGTTTGAAAAATGTTGGAGTTATCGATCGACATGAAAGTTCAACAAACCGTCATTCATAACTGGAATGTGCTTAATCGTTATATCTATATATGTGATTTAAAAGGTAAACGGGGCGTTTTTAGAATTAAGGCTTTCTTAATCTCTTTTGAGGAACATTGACTACTTCTTCTCTAATTGGTTTGTCTGAACTGTTTGAAGTTTCTTACGGTTAGTCATTCACAAGTGGCTAGCTTGTGTGAGATAATTTGATGGTTTGGACATATCAATGGTTTAGTAGAAAGAGATTGAAATCCTTGGTTTTAGAAGCGTGAGTTGATTGCATTGCGTGAGGAACGCGCAATAGTCTCGTCTGGGTATTTTGGTATGTGCTAAAACACATCCCTTTTGTTATCAAACTGACCCAAAATAACCAAGAAAGAGCCGTTTATTGCTAATATTTGTGGTTTTCTTGAGTTTGTGCATGTGCAGGTACGGATATGTTAAAACACACAAAAAGGAGCCAAATCCGAAGAAAACCGAGCACAAGAGAGAGAAGAGAGCCGAAACCGATGCCGGGATACTATTTCAGGGATTTTGATGCTCTAAGGATCAAATTACGAAGTTCGGGGCTTGATTTGGAAGTTTTCACAATAAACCTTTCACTTTCCCATTTATCCATTTTCACCCTTATACTTTCACAATTTACATGTTTGGTCCTTGGTTCACTTAATAATCACACTACTAATCCTTTTATACAAAACCAAATAAACCAATCCTTTTATCAGCCAAGGCCCAATATGCTAACATCAAAACACTCTTACCCGTCCAATCCAATAATCCCACCCGTATCCAACATCTATACCCGGTTACCCACTTCTTTACCCGGTCAAATACCCACCCACGAGTCAAAATAATATAAACAAACTTCCCAAATCCACCAACGCGCCTAAAACCAAATGACCCCATTGATTTACTGTTTCACCTCAACCTCTTTAACCATGATTCAAGCCTCATTTACCCCACTTAAAAGAGCTTCTAGAAGACCTCTTACAACATGTCAGAGGTGTGTCAGCATTGGAATGCCAGCGTGTACAAACTAAAGCCTCCCATTGGTGGGAACACATCACCCAAATGATCAAACGGCTATGATTAGAGTAGATGACACAAGGGTTGATGAATGGCCAAGATGAAAGTATCCAGAAGCATCCCAATCTCTCTAGCTATAAAAGGCCCCTTCACCACATTGTTGATTTCGTCCAACTTTTCATGTTTTAGAAATAGTTTTGACCATTTAAGTTTCTTGTCATTTAATTGTTTTTAGTAGTAATTCAGTAGTTAATTTGTATTGTAATCTCAGTTTTTCAATTAATGCAAATTTACTTTTCCATTTACATCTTGTTAATGATAATCTGCAAAAACTCATTTGACTATTAAATCTGTTTTTAAGTTTGTTATTTCCAGTTATTGAAACTCACAGAAGCCTATCTGAGCTTCTGTGAGTTATTGTTGCTTCAATTTTATCTGAAATTTAGTTTTTGCAAAAAGGTCAACATTAGTCAAACTGTAAAAGTCAGAATCTATTTTAGCTTAAATCCTACTTTGAGATTGTTATATTGATAAGTTTCAAGTTATTTTTAGTATTTTGGATTAAGTTGAGTTCAGGTCACATCCGTTTTCAAAAGTTCACTTGCAACTTGGTGTTTTAAAGAGTGTTTGGTACAATGGGTTAGATTAGGAAGAATTCTGTTTTAGCTTTGTAGTTTAGTTTGATTTAGTCAAATAGTAGTTACTAATACAGTATTAGCTGTTTTTATGCAGATTTAATAGTCCTAAGTCCAATTTGCTAGTTTAAATTTCATTCCATAATCTGTCCTGTGAAGCTAATTTCACAATTTCTGTGCAGCTTAACTGTTAGTTTAGTCTATTTAGTTGAAATGCCTTTGCTTATTTAGGAAGGTAATGACATAAGCTTTCATGAGTCTTGCTTTCGTTAACCAGTCTATGCTTTTATAGTAGAATTTAGTTAGCTTGTTTTTGTTACTATTAGCTTACTTTTGTTAATGTAGTAGCCATCTCTTATCAGCACTTATTTCATTATATTTAGAGTAATTTGCAGGTTTAATGTAGAATGGGATCAGTATCAATTCCCTTGTAGCTTTCTAGGTCTCCCATAGAAGCTTATTTTGAAGCTAGTTTAAGCCTGCAAATACCTTTTCTGCTACTGTTCTGCACCATCCAGTTTGCACTCTTTTATGTACCTCTTGTTAGCTTAATATAGTTGTAGAGACTGCTTATTTTTGTATTCATGAGATAGACTCTAGCTTAGGTTAAGTAAGTTCAGCTTATAGACTAGAGTAGTGCTTATTCTGAGTAGCTTATTTTGGCCTGCACTCGCCTTTTTGGCCATATCTGTTACTGCATTCAGTAGCTTCAGTCCTTAATAGCAGCCTTTTATTTGGTCTATAACTTCTTGATTACTGGTCCATAATAGCTGTAACTTTGGGTTTATGATCTCTGCTAGGTGGTCTTTTGACCCACAGTATTGGTTTTCCCTTTAGCTTATCTGATAAGCTGGTGCTTAAGCTTAAACAGTAGGGTCATTTAGCAGATTTGCTTATTATGGCAGTTAGCTCTAATCTTGGTAGATGCTCATTTAGGTTATAGGAGTAGTTGCAATTAGTTCCCTTAGAGTAGTTTTAGAGTTATTTAGCTTATGTTTTCAGTTGGTTCACTATAGAGCTTATTAGCTTATTCTAAAAGTGCTTATTTCCATCTAGTTTACATTGCAGCTTCAATATTTCACACATAAGCACCATTTTTGATATTTTTCCTAGATCTAGAATAGCATTTTAGAATCTCCCTGCATTTTTCATAATTTTTAGTTACTGTTCACTATTTTTCTTCATTTAAATTAGTATTTAGTCATTTTAAAATACCTTTTATTGCAATTAATTGAGAAAAAGTTCCAAAAAAATAATTTTTCAATTTTAATAGTTTAAGATAAATATAAAAAACATAAAAAAGATTTTTCCATATTTTTCTCCTTTTATTTGGTATTTTTCATAATTTTAATTAGATTTAAATAGTATTAAATTCACAGAAATTAGGAAAATAATCTGAAAAATTACAAAAATAGTTTTGAAAAGTCTCTTATGTTATTTTAGATTTTTAGAAAGTAATTCCATATTTTTCCCTCTCTCTTTCATAATTTTTAGTAAATTAGTTTTATTTTTAGATTTAATAATTAGTTTTTAATTAAAATAAAATCAAGAAAATTCCTAAAAAATAATTTTAATTCATAATTAGTTTTCTAATATCATTTTTAGCATAAAAGTACTTTTAGATTATTTTTAGGATGTAGATTAGACGTTCTTGCATTTTATTCGCGTTTCGTTTAAACTTCCGTATTTGCGTTTTAGCGTAGAATTGCGTAGTTTGCCATAGTTTTTTAGGTTTTCCCCATAGATTTTAGTTCTTTATGATTTTCTTATCCCGTAGTTTAGAATATATCATATTATCCCCTTTTCTCATTCGAATCCCGATTATTGAGACGTGAGTTGGAAATTCCATTCAACCCTCGCTCGGAGCGATCTCGTGCTCAAACCTACGTTTGAGTTACCCCTATACTACACACTTCTCATTATTGATCAGTGTCCGAGCCGTTTTAAGCTTCTTACGGTTAGTCATTCACAAGTGGCTAGCTTGTGTGAGTCGAGCTTTGATGTTTCGAAACGAATCAACACCCTTACATGTAATCTTGACACTTAACATACTTAAAATTAAATAAGTCGAAAAGACCGTATTCACACCCCCTTTACGGTTCTACAAGTACATTGAAACTTTTGTATCCGCAAAACACGCATTTTATAGAAACTAATTCATGAATGTGATTTCCTCCAAATTTTTTTCTATAAATTGAATCGAAACATAATTAGAGTGATTATTAAAAGAAACAACACATCAAAATAGTTGTAATATGGAATTTAAATCAAAACCATAAAAACTTGAATTGATGCGATACTTACCCATTTTATGGTGCGGACAACATAGAAATCACTTACATAGTCATAGAACGAAAGTGTTTTTATGTAGTGTTTTTGAATCGGTCATACTCATAGATCGAAACTGGTTTGTGTAGTGTCTTTGAATCGGTGATATGGAATATTCAATCGGTGTCATAGTTCGAAACTTTTTTTGAATCGATGATATGGAAACTGATTTGTGTGGTTAGTTAGTTGACAAAAATAATATTCAATATGATGATGACATGTGGCAAAATTAATTGCAATGAGTTTTTGCAAAAGTTTGTTTTATTAATAACTTAATAAATATAGATATAGATATGGATATAATTTGATCTGAAGTAGAGATATATTAGGAGATTATGAATCTTGTAGATTACTTGATCATGCATTATAAATATACTCTTCATCTCCATGTCACATAGATAATACAATTTTCTATTCTCTCTTTATGATTATTCTTTACTTTATTGTAATATTAGCTAAAACCATAAGTTCTTAAGCTTGTCTATAACCCTAAAACAAACACCGCTTAAAATAATTGGCAAAAATTACATGTTCCATCACTGTGGTTAACCCAAAATTATACTTGTCGTCCCTTTTCGATTTTAATTACAACATTGATACCTAATTTTCAAACTAGTTGTATCTGTGGTTCCTATTTTGAAAACTTGGGTCATATGTACAATAATCTATATTTTCTTATTACACGGGTAGTTTATATCCTTATTATACGGATAGTCCTTATTTTTCAAAATAAGAACTATTAATGCAAATAGCTTAAAAATTAAAAATTATTTATGTAATTTAAATCAAAAGGATGATGAATATGATTTTAGGTAAACTATAGGGACTAAACATGTAACTCGTTTTTTGGTTGAACTCCTTTAAAAAACTAAAAAAGAAAAACGGTTTTATATAGAGTGTTTATCTCAACCCCTTTTATATATTTTAGAGTAAATTACACCGTTCGTCCCTGTGGTTTGCTCCAAATCACTACCGTAGTTCTTATTCTTTTTTTTTTGCTTTTTCCCTCCTTGTAGTTTACATATTGCACGCTGTCAGTCCTTATCGCTAACTGTCGTTATCTTTTTCGTTAGCGCAGTGGCAACGTTAGTCCATTAACCAAACGATCATTTGCAACATTAGTCCTTATAATCCACGAGTAATAACTCAAAATTTTTCTTAAAAAAAATCTTTTAGCGGTTTTATCTTTTCGCCCGTTTTCTTACGTTTTCACCGGTTTTCTTATTTTTGTCCGTTTATACGTTTCTATTCATTTTACCGTTTTATCCGTTTTTATACATTTTCTTACGTTGTGAGACGGTTTTGTCCGTTTTTATACGTTTTTTCCGATTAAAAAAAATGTATAAAACTTTTTTAAAAATCAGATTAAAAACAAAAAACGTAATTTTTTTTAAATCGGAAAAAACTTTTTTAAAAATCAGATTAAAAAAAAACGTGTTTTTTTTTAATCGGAAAAAACTTTTTTAAAAATCAGATTAAAAAAAAGAAAAAGACGTAATTTTTTTTAAATCGGAAAAAACGTATAAAAACGGACAAAACCGTCTCACAATGTAAGAAAATGTATAAAAACGGATAAAAACGTAGGAAAAATATACGAAAACGTATAAAATCGGATAAAAACGTAAGAAAACGGGTGAAAACGTAAGAAAACGAGCGAAAACGATAAAAACCGCGTAGAAAAGATTTTTTAAAAAAAATCTTTTTGAGTTATTAACGGTCGTTAGTATAAAGGACTAACGTTGCCATTGCGCTAACGAAAAAGATAACGGCAGTTAGCGATAAAGACTGACAGCGTGCAATATGTAAACCATATGGAGCAAAAAAGCAAAAAAAAAAGAACAAGGACTACGGTAGTGATTTGGAGCAAACCACATGGACGAGGTGTAATTTACTCTATATTTTATGAGTAATGATACATCGACCTAAGCTTAGACCTATCTCAGCATCACGATGGCTGCGGACAGATATGAATGATGACAAGTGGTTTCAGGCGTAAGTTATGTATCATTTCTCATATTTTAGATACTGTAAACCCTTGGTCAAACCAGAGACCACAGTTTCGAACACACAGACCCTGCCCTGCTTTCAATCGATTAAATTTGCCGGTGATGACGTCACATTCTGTTTAAATAATATAAAGGCTGACACAGCATTCACTTTTATTCGGGTTTGTTCACATTTACTTTTATATTTGTTCATATAATATTCAGTTTCATTGTTTCTGTTCATCACTCGTTTTTTGTAAAAGATTATGCCATTTCCAAGTCTTAATTATGGAATCTAATTAACTTTTGAAATTATAACTAATTGCGTCCGAATTTGTGTCTTTTACCAACTTCTTGGTGTGAATTTTAGGATAATTTTCAGGGCGAGTTTGTGTTAGCCTATTTGGGTGGTGTTTGTACTCTTAAACTTATTAATCCGTACTTATATAGCGGGCTTATGGCTTATTTGGTTTTCGGCTTACTTTTATAAACAAAACGTTTTTGCTTATTTTGGGATAATGGGGTTATATAAGCTTATCATGTCATAATAGGCTTATATAAGCCGAAAGGTTATAAAATAAGCCACAAAAGTGAGCTTGTGAAACATAAGCCGAAAACCAGACAAGCCGCTATATAAGCTTAAACAAACACCCCGGGGTAATTGACTTATTTAGAAAAAAAAAGAAATAAGAAGAAGCTCTATGTTGGGGCTTTTTTAACCACCATCAAATGACCTAGTAGTGAGATGCCTAGGTTGCGTTTAGCTGAGGGAAAACACCCTTGTTTTTCACAAAATGTTTTGTGGAAAACAAAGAAAACAGAGATCGCGTTCAAATCAACGTTTTCCAACAAAATGTTTTGCAAAACACAAATCCCCTATTTTCTAACTTAACAAGGAAAATTACAAAACAAATTTTAGTTGTTTTCCTTTATAACCCTCAACCCTCCCTCCCTTTCTTCAAAACAGAAAATAGAAACATCAACTTAACGCGTTTTCTATATTTTCAAGTGTTTTGTGGAGATTAATTCTCCTTCCAAATTTTTACAAAACTAGAGATAGAAAATAAGAGAATTTGTTCTCCAACTAAACGCACCCCTAACTTCCTCAAAAACCTTAGGGAAACGTCCCGAGGATACCTCCATTTGTCCCCCCCACCCACAACAGTAACCTGATTAGGGAAAACCTGTTTCGTTTACCCGTTTTTACGTTAAATTGGGGGGTTGTATTTGCTTATTTTTCTGGCTTATGGGCTTATTTGAATATAGAATTTATGGCTGGTTAAGGTGAGCATATGGGTGTAAGCTATAAGCTCATGTTGACAAAAGTGAATAAGCCGAAAAACGAGCTTATGAGCTTTTCCAAATTCAGATGAGCATATAAGCTGAAAAACTTAGCTAATACAAACACCCCTTGGGGTTTGGATTACCGCATAGGATAAGGAAAACCTTAATTGTAAAAATACTATCATTATCGTAGCTTTAGTTAGCAAGGTAGGGCATAAAAAAGCACAGTGACCTGGTTGAACCACTATGTATAATTTGCCACAATTTTTACTATTTTAATATGTTTTATTGTGGGTAAATTATAAACATATGATTTGTTGGAATGCAGAAAAGATGACTAGCGAATTGGAAAGTTACAAAAAAAGATGCCTCGAATTGGAAAACATGAGCGAAAACGATGAAAAAAGGTGTTTGATGTTAGAAGTCGAGGTTGAAGATTTAAAGAATAAGAACAAAGAATTCGAGGGGAAGATAAAGAAAATTCGGGAGGTTGTTGAGGCAAGGGATGGGGAAGACGAGGTAGAGAAGTTTTATGAGTTAATGACAGAAATGAAGGTTTTAGAATGTGAGAAACAAAAGGCTGAATCCGAAGTTTATGAGTTGAAAGAAAAGGTTAATGAGTTGATGTCACGATTGGAATCAGACATGAATGAGAAAGCTAAACAGGACATTAATGTGGTCTCTAGGTTTAGTAGCAAAGTTAAAAAGCGATTACCGTTTGAGGCTGATGGTTGCTCTAGTAAGAAAATGGCCCCGTCCACTCCAGGCGTTGCTCAAACCCCATTTTTTGGTGTTATTGACATTAGCGATGAGGATGTAAACTATGATGAAACTCCAGAAAATAAAAATATTTCTTATTCAAGCAATCATGTTGCTTTTGATAAGACCAAACTTGAAGATGTTGATGAAGAGGATGTGGATGGCCTCAAATTTCATTGTTCGAATAGTAGAAGTGCTAAAAGGAAAAGGGCTGCCAACATCATTCCAAGCGATGACGAAACTAGCGATAATGAAACTACTTATGACGACGATGCCCTAATTAGCACACTGATGAAACCACTTAGCTCTAGGTCTAAGATAGACTCTGAGGATGAAGTTACAGAATGTGCAAGCAAGCGGCACCTAACGAGGCTAAGAAAGTTAGGTTCCAAAAACAAACGAGATACAAACGGGGTTGACCAGAACAAGACCGTTTCCCTTCAAGGAAATAGTTCCAGTGAAAATGAGGACGATAATGATGATGTAGAGGGGTCGGAAAGCGAAGAGGAAAGTTTAAGTGACTTTATAAATGACAGTCCCGAAATTCTTTCCGAGATTGAGAGTGCTTCTGAAAGTAGCGATAATTTTGAGGAACCTGAAAATGTGTTAAATGACTATAAAGAAACTATAGACAACATTAGGAGAAAAAAGGTTTCGAATTATAAGTGGGATTTACAGGGAGAAATGCAAGCTGATTTTGGTAAGGATCCAGAGTTGTGTATGAGGGCCGTTTGTGCTCTTTATAGGCAACAAACAGAGGATGAGAAGGCATCTAAAGGAACTATTCACCATAATGAACGAGGGTTTAGCCAGCCTGATGCATACAGGTGAAGTTATACAATACCTATTATATGGCTTATTTGCATAAATTATCAATGTGCTTCCAGTCATGCTAAGATGGTTTTGTATCCGGATTGGATATTTTATAGTCGACTTTCAAGAATGACATTTTTCAGATTAAAATGTTATGTTTACGGCGTTAATCTTTATATTTAAATACTAGACTTATGGGTTACAAAATGATCAAACAGGACACAGAACCATCTTTAAATGACTCAGTTACCAAAATAAACATGACCAAGAGGGCTAACTGAAACAATACGATGCCATTTTATGCGAATAGCCACTTGGGTATGTCAACAATAGTAGGGGTGTGCTTCATGTATGAGTGAATGACTGAGGTCCTAGTCATTTAACATCTTCTGTTTGTGTGTCTTATTTATATGGTGCTAAACCTACTGAATAATACATGATGGCATTTCCAAATATTTATTTTGACTATTCATGATTTAGTACTTGAAATTAGCGATTTATGATTTTGTAGGGGTAGTAATGTTGCGGAATTTTTGATGGATGGAGACTCTGATTTGAACAAAACAGTGGAAGAATTGGAAATGTATGACTCAAAGGGGATCGAGCTGTGCAGGTCACTTGCACTTAAATACTCTAAGCAGTTATTCGAGATTTACCAGAACAAAGAAGATCCTTATTTTCTTCCATAATGACAAAGCTTTTGGTTCCTTCGATGACAAGATGTCATGTAAATCTGATGTGGATATGATATGCACATTATGCACTTAGCTATAGATTGGGTAGAATATGATTCCTTTTGTGCTGTATGGTAGACTAAACTGTCGTTTAATGTGAAAAATTTGCTATGTTTTAGATATAATCGTGTTCCAGATGATTTATGCATTCTGGTTACAGCAATTGTAACTGTCACATGTTTGTTCTTTGAAAAAAGTACCCATGAAATATCCAAGTTATGTAACTGTTGACGAGTACTCCTTACCAGCAAATTGACACTTGTTGAAGCTAGTTGTTTCTAGGAAGTCCTAATGCATCTCTTAAACTGAAAGTGGGTAGGTTTTGGCGGGTGGTATGGTCTGCACAGGGGAGTTCGTGGGTTGATCTTCTTGTTGGCTTTTCTACTATACTACTTGTCAATCATATACTAATACTCTGTTTTTAGGTATGGTTTCAACTTTATTTTACCACAACTGTTCCCTCATATATTAAATGTGCTCTGCTTTCGCGTTTCATTTTAGGAAAAAGGAAAAATAAGTGGGTAGAAAACCAAAAATATTGTATTCTCAAAATATTTCAAGAGACAATATTTGATTAACTTTCCTGGTCATAATAGGATGATTTGGAAGGAAACTGATACGGAAGTCCACGACCAACTTAAATAACTAGTAAAATACCCAACTATAAAATATGTATTATTTACCTATAGAAGCAATGCTGCAATCGTAAAAGGATCGACCTCTATTTTTTTTTCTCTCCAACTCAGGAACACCAACATTTTCTTTTCGCCAACTCCAAAAAATACAAGTAAAAGATTTTTATTTTTATTTTTTATTTATTTATTTATTTTTGTTTACTACTCTTCTTTGCACTTAGAAGTTACTACTGGTTTGCGAGTTCGGTATTTTATAGTTTGGTGTCATTGATGAAAAAGTTATATAACTGAGTGACTTATTTACAATTATTTTTCTTTGTAACAGATTCACCTATTAGTACTCCATAAATTTAGCAAGTAATATCAAACACTAATTTAAACCGCTTAATTTCAAAATTTGAATTTTAACTCTATAAATTCTGTCCTAGTGATGATCAGTTTTTCATAGCCTGTTTGTCTATGCGAACCAATCATCATTTTCATTGATCCATCCAAAGTAAGGTCCCTATCTAAGATTTCATTGTTTCTAAATTCTAATCATCTCAATTGTTTTAAGAAACCTCACTCCTTATTTTTTACTTCACCATAATGTATTGATAATTAGCATTGTTAAGTTTCATGTAACTATATGGTCCATAAAATTGTTGATCAAAGATCCTACTTAATAGTAACTCTTTAATGTTATTTGATTGATTGTCAGTTTATCTTTTTTAAACTGTTGTCACTTTTGATAACAACAAATTGTTTGAGGGTGTTTTGGATTTCTGTTGAGATTAATTTTGTGTTTTATTTAAGAATGGTTCAATTTGCGTATTTAGCTTTGGATGTTGTCAACGTTAATGTTTAATTACTTACTATTTTTTGAATGAAGGGAGGTGTTTGATGGTGAAATCCGAGGTCGAAGATTTGAAGAAGAATAACAAGGAACTAGAGACGGATGGGTCCGTGTCTATAAGTTCTTGTTCTTTCAAGGATAAAGTTGAAAAGGCTAATCTGGAACACATTGACAAAGAAGATACTTATCTCATTTCTAGAGTTATTCCAAGTTTTAAAAGGAAAAGGATTAGTACTATCATCATAAGTGATGATGAGAATAGTAATGGAAATGAAGAAGATATGGCTGTCTATAAATTTCCTTCTTGGGGTGCTAAAAGGGCAAGAAGTAACAGGGTTGTCAAAGTCAGAAGGAGCGATAGTGAAACTAGTTGTGATGACGATGTTCCAATTTCCACACTCATAAGAAGATCTAGGATTGAAACGGATTCCGAAGATGAAGATGATCATGACCTAAATAGTACCGATTCCCTTTATAATGGAGATACTTCAAGTGAGTACGAGGAAAATAAGGATGATCTAGAAGAGGTTTCCGAAAGCTCTGATGAAGACGAGGAAAATATTGATGATCTAGAGGAGGGTTGTGAAAGCTCTGATGAATCTATGGATGACAGTTCTGAGAATGATTCTAACCATGCCTTTGGAGGTGGTGATAGCGGTGATGAAAGTGACAATGTCTCGAGTAAATCCATAACCCCTCATAAAAGTTATTCGAGTGAGGACAGGGAAGATAATGATGACCAAGAGAAGGAGCCGGAAGGTGAACATGATAGTTTAAATGGATCTATCATTTACATTTCCGAAAATGATTCTGTCCATGCCAATGGAGGTGGTGACAATGGTGATGAATGTCAAGATGAAACTGATTATGACGTGAATACATCGATAAACCTGTATAAAAATATTTCAAGTGAGGACGAGGAAGACGAGGAAGATAATGATGAATCAGATGAGGACTGGGAAGCCGAAGATGATACTTTAGGTGGATCTACTGCTGACAGTTCTAAAAATGATTCTGAGTGTTCCTATAAAAGTAATAAGAGCGGTGATGAATGTGAAGCTACATCAAATGACTTACAACTGAATGAGAGGATTCCAAGGAAAAGGAGGGTTTGCAATAGAAAGTGGGATTTAGAGGGCGATATGTTAGCTGCTTTTGGTAAAGATGACAACTTGTGTTTGAGGGCTGTTTGTACTCTTTATAGACAACAAACAGAGGATGAGAAATCATCTAACGAAACTAGATACCGAAATAATCGAGGGTTTAGCAAGGCTGATGCACCAAGGTGGGTTTTTTTTCATCTCGTAATGACCAATACATAATTTTCTATGTGGCAATTATATTACTCAGTACATGTTATTTCAAAGCTACATGTCTCTTTCATAATACAAATCACTAATGCGAGTGTTACTGATTTACTCTATACTAGTATGTTTTACCATTGCTGAATTCTCATGGATGATCTTGTAGGGGTAGTGAGTTGGCTGAATTTCTCATGGATGGAGACCCTGCCGGTGATCTAAAGAGAACAGTTGAGGATTTGAAGCAGTATGACTCAAAAGGGATAAGAGATTGCAGGGAATTTGCAACTACATACTCGAAACAGTTATTTCAAATTTACCAGAATAAAGAAGATCCGTACTTCCCATCAAGTCCGTCAGAATAAGAAGATTTTGCTTGCAAACTCATGCTAAGAAATGGAGTTTTTACGAACTGATTGTGTTCAAAAAATTTATTTACCAAGGTTTGTTTAAAAATATCGATCTATAATATGGTGTCACTTACCTCCTTTGATAAAACATATTTTTATTTATTCTTAAAAGCAAATGGCAAATTGTAAAAAAGAAAAAGAGTTAATTTCATATATGACTTTAAAAATCTCCTTAATTTCATATATACCCAATCCATTATTTAAATATCACAAATACCCAATCCCATTGATTATTAATCTTAAAACCATTTTACTCTTACTTATTTTGAGCCCAAAACTCACCTAAGTGATTATACTGACGTACGCATGTATTTGAATCGAAAGCATGAGGCTATTGCTGTGGATGACATTACAAATGTAATACTTGTAATTTGCGGGGTAGAAGTATTGTCATTGGTTATCATCTTCATTCCTGTAATTGGTAGAATATTTTAATTGGCTCTAAATTGCTCGTGAACATTAGTATAAGCGAAAATTACGTATAGGGCCTCTGCACGGGGTACTTGTCCTGCAGAGGTCCTTTTTTTTCATATATCCAAAAAGGCCTAGCACTTCGCTTCAAATTGGTGGAGAAGTCTTTGAAGGACACGTGTCAGCACCCCGTGTAATACAAGTGAAAAAAAAAAAAAAAAAAAAAACTCACCTCAAATTTTAAGCTAATTCTGATCTTGGGACCCACATTGTCAGGTACAGACAGAAAAAAAAGGCTACTCGCCTCCTTTTTGAAGAGAAGTTCTCTCTCCTTTTCTTTGTATATAGTTTTAATAAGATATATCTTAATCTTAATCTATACTATTATATAAAGCATTTAAGTTGTGGGCTCCATAAAAAATTAAGATAAGGAGCTTCAATCATTGAGTGACATGTGTCACTTCTCTAACTAAAAAATACGTAGTAACAAAAAGGGAGGAGCTCTAACAAACTAAAATAAGGAGCTCCAATAATGGGTGACACATGTCACTTCTTAACTAATTAATCACTTTTATTTTTAAATTTAAATATCTTTTAATTCGTTTAATTTTTTTATAATCTAATTTCATCATATTTTTTAAAATTTTGTGCTCTTTAATTCAACATACATTTTGATATATTTTTATGAGTTTTTAGTTTTTACATTTTTAGTAGGTTTATTTTATATTGATTCAAATTTTTATAACTTTAACCTTTATTTTAATCAATACAAACTTTATTTATCAAAATCATTTACTTTAGTGTTTGACGGAAAAGGGATTGTGAAGGTCTTTTTATATGCGGGAATAATGATGTCACGGGAAAGATACGGAAAACCCAAACAAACACATACAACTAACACATATACATTTGGAGTGTTGTGAAATGAATTCACTAAGCGGGTAGGGAATTGCGAGGAGAGTTGAGTTAGCAATTCATTTACTATATTTATCGCCGCCGCTGTGCGCGGGTATCCAACTAGTACCTTATAATGCATTTAGGACTATTCTATAATTAGAAGGCTTAAAAATTCAGACTTTTTTACTTGCTTATTATGAAAATATATGTGTTTTGCTAAATTAATACTTGCATAACCTAGCTTAAAACTTCAGCCAATATTGTAACAATATTAACTTGTAACAGCCGGTCTAAAATTGTAATAACCATGAAAATTAAATGTCTTTTAATTCTTTAAACTTGTAACAGCCTCTAACATTCATATAAATAGACAACTCTCTCAAAACTTAAAATACAAAACCATCTTCATCTATGTATCTTCTCTGATGATTTCGTTACAACCTCAGTTACGAAACCGAAAGTTACAATACCGAAAGTTATGAAACCAGACTTAAGAACCCACAGTGTTACACCGCCACCACCGGACATCTCCTCAACCACAGTTACACCGCAACCACCAGACTGCTCTACCAACCAATCTGTCCCA
>OU343220.1:83968586-84028236 GCA_910596185.1 Chrysanthemum makinoi | reverse complement strand
TTGAAAGTCCTGACCAAGCAAGACCACGCGGAATGACCTTATTGTCTTCACACCCACCAAAAATGAGCTTTAGGATAAGTCTCCAAAATCCAAATCAGACAGTTACAATCCTGCCATCTTTAAACGCGCGGTACTTATGCAAAATTTATCGCTTTGTAAATGTTTCGCGTTTTTACCAAAGTAAAGGTCACATGTTTAGGATGAAACAATACCTTTATGGTTACAGTTTTAAAAATAAATGACAAACTAAAAGGTGTTATAACATTGTTGTAATCTAAATTACGGGTAATTTTTATATTACTTGTATACGTAACAAAACACCAAAGATTTCATAAACAATAAAGCAACAACATTAATTTTAGGTACTTTTGAAATGAAAAAGTAATAGCACAACAAAATTGAATCAAAAGCTTTTAATAACCTTTTTTTGTAAAGAAATATGTTATCAAAGCTAGACATTCATACATTAGTACAAACTACTGAGAATTCTAACCTTGAAAGCCCAAGCGAACCCGTATAGATTGTATGTGGCACTAAACTTTGGGTTCTTTTTCAATTTTAACAAATGATCTTTTCTATGTATATGAACAATATTGACAGTCCTTTGATAAAATTTATGCCACATATATTCACCCCAAGGAAATACATTCCAGGCTTCAAAATCATCAACCAAGGTTAATAAGTGTTTATGGATGCAATTCTTGTCTTCTTTTACCATAAACACCAGTCTCCCAGCCTACCAAGAGTACACCCCTAACAGTATCCTCATCAGAAAGAGATAACCACCATTTCCCATCCTTTTTTCCGTCATTAACAAGGTCCAAAAGATCAATTGCGCTAGATCGTTTAATCGGTTTTGAAACTTTGCCAAATCGAAACCCTGTTATCATACAAAATTCTTTCCGGCCAAACCTTAACGAATGATCCCCAATTTGGAATTTTAGTGGAGGGGAATCAGAGGAGATGTTAGAAACATATACCTGGTGTTGCAAAACATAATGCATCAGAAGGCAGTCATTATCACACGACTTTATATCCAACCATGGACCAAAACTGCTTTGAACAACCTTTCGCGTTTTCATTCTTTGACAAAAGAGTTTAATATCCTGGCAGCAACTTCAATGTAGAACAAACTGCGATTTTACAATTGTACAACTTTAATTTTGTCATATGGAATTATACAGTAAAATTAATTAGGGTTTAGAGGGTTCTGTGAATAAGATGTGGTTTGTGAGTGTGCTGATGTAGAAGAAGACGCTTAATTGTAGAAGCTGTTATAAATTGTACGCTGTTTGATTGTGTGCAAGTGATGTTGTGTGACTACATGTTGAGTTATTATTATTAGTTTTATAATACAACCAGTGTAAAATGACCATATTATCCTCGTGTATAAATACAAGTTGCCCAATATCATATAGTTGCCCGAAAATACATTTGGTTGCCCAAAAAACAATACCTTACAATACATGACATATACTCTCCAAATACGTACTTCTGTCATACCTTTGTCGGACACGTGGCACTCCATGGTTGGCTACAAGAAAATCGTTGGGCAACTGGTCCATTTTCATAAGGCAAAAAAGCGTGATCCGGAAAGTGATAAGCCTCAGGGCGCACGGTCTATTTGACTAATTTTCCCTAATTATAAAGTTTAGATAATGGTTACTATTAGTAATTTCATATGCATGTAATAATAGTCTAAAAAGTGTAATGGGTGTATTATTATAGTTTAGAACTCTAAGGACCTATTTTTTAATAAGTTACAAGTCACTAATGATTGGTTAACTATGAATACCAATCATTAGATGATGTGATATGTATGTGTGTAGGAGTGTGTTAACATGAATGGGAGATGATTTGTACACTCTCAATAATGATTGGAAAACTCAAATTGTAAGTGTTTGGACATTTATACCCTTTCAAGATAAACATAACTACAAATAATGTGAGGGTATAATTGTCCAAACACTCACAATTTGAGTGTGCCAATCATTTTTGAGAGTGAACAAATTAACTCCCAACATGAATACCAGTCATAATTATTGTTTTAGATTTGAGGGTTAAATGAGATTTTTAAAGGTTAAACACTAAATTGATTTTAAAAAAGTTTAAATATGTTAAATCATTTTAACAAAATTGTATCATAAGTAATATGCATGTATTGCTTTGACACACTTTTCTATAAAAGTTACCTAGGAAATTTTAGTCGTGCTATCCAATTGTGATGAGGACATCCCTCCCAACTATATGATACGGTCGAAAATCCACAATTTTCGGATAAGAATGGAGTGTTAGAAATGTCGGACCAGCTCACACATTTCATTGACTTCTGATTGGAGGACTAAACTGTGCAGATGGTCGAATCAGAGCTCAGGGAAAAGATAAGACAATGTGCTCCAAATATTTAATATTCTAGATCTTATAAAGATCTAAGAATTTTATAGCTGATACAATTTGTAACCATTACCTGCCGATTAATCTACCGCTGTCATTGTGATCATCGTACGATGAATAGGTTAATGTGAATCTTAGACTTTAAATAATCAAGTTTTGGTAAACTCGGGTATTTAGTTTATTTAAAGGTATATATCAAAAAAATACTGAATGAACTTTATTTGTTGTAGATGACCTTATCAAATTAAAATATGAATGCTCTAACTCTCCGTTCTTTGATTGAGAAAGAGGAACTCGTTTCAGTGGGTGTAAAAACATTCATTTTGTAGATAAAAGTTTTTTTAGAAATAATATATTTTTCAATAAAAAGTGTTACAATAATAAGGAAAATGAAGTACAAGTGTAAATAAAAAGGTTTTAATGGGTTTAGGGGTTGATTTGCTATACTATTAAATATAAGGATCAAATAGTGGCCAAAAAACGTAGTAGTTATGGGTTTAAGTCTAGTTGGAGATATATGTAAGATTGAATTTGTGGGGATAGATAATGTAGGTTATAAACGATTGTCGTTTTTTTTTAAAGAAAAAGAAAAAAAAAATAGTCGGTACTTCTTTATTTCACATGTTAATATTAAAATATTATTTATTAAGCTCAAGCTTATTTCTTATCTTTATTTTTAAGTTAAAAATAAACATAAAACGTATTACATTATTTTTTATATTGTACATTATTTAGTTAAGATTAAGAGTGATTTTTTATTTAATAAGATTAAAGTTTCCTTATATACTTAGCAACCTTAAAAATATTTAAGGTGCGTTTGTTATGTTATCAGTATCGGTTTAGGTATAAATTGAGTCCCTCATTTAGAATAGTTTGATACCTTGCCTCTTGGACTCCTATGGAGTATGGAAGATATATATCTTTCGATCCCATATTTAAAAGATATATATCTTAACCAAACACTTGCATCATATCCATTCCGATTCTCCCATTTCGATTAACCCCTACCAAACGCACCCTTAGTACTCTAGTGTCCATGATAGGATACGTTTAGGCAACCTCTATAGTTTTATTCTCCGTAAATTCCTCAGTTTCAACGACTACAAACGCTCCCGCACAAGTGCACAACCACAATGACAATCACCATCTACAATCATGAACTCCTTCTCGACACACACAACTACTACGACGTCACATTCTTCGACGACAGGATCATTACCCTAGTGGCCTAGTTACAGAAACACCCTACTTTGTCGACCAATGGATCTCTAAAATCGAAAGTATCCATAGTCGACGTCTTCACAACTTCATTGTCGGTCTCGACACCGAAAGGAGGCCTAAGCAAAGCCGTTATGAGGATAACCCTATTGCCGTTATGCCGTATTACAACTATGTGTTGGACGTCATTGTCTTATTTTCCAAATCATGTATGCACCATATATCCCAGAGTCGCTTGTTAATTTTTTACGTAATCCTAGTTACACTTTTGTCGGTGTTGAGGTCAACCATGATGCTAGTTAGTTGTGGAGGGATTATTGGATTGAGAATTCATAGGACTGCGTATTTAATGGAATTGGCTCTCAATGCATGTGGTGCGTATGAGTTGAAGAATGCGGGTTTGAAAAGTTTGACGAATTGGATTTTAGGGAAGGGTTTGCCTAAATCAAAGTTTGTTACAATGAGTCGTTGGGATAATGAATGGTTGACACTTGATCAAGTGCAGTAAGCGTGTGTTGATGCGTTTTTGAGCTTTGATATTGGGAGGAGCTTGATAGTGGGGATTAGGGGGTTGCAACGCATCTCGGGGTGGCATCGGTATGGTTGATACCGATCGGTATCACCATTGCACCTCATTCGGTTTCAATCGGTGTGGCATGGACTTGTGGTAAATCGGTAAACAACACCGATTAGGTGTGGAGCAAAACTAGCTGTTGGCTAGTCAAAACTAGCCGTTGCATACATTTAAAAAATATAAAAAATAAAAATTTTACTTTATTTAAACACCACCATTTAACATTATTTCACACACATAAAACATCTTATTTTTAATCAAACAAAAACATCTTTATTTCACAAACAAATGGCTTCATCTTTCATCTTCATCTTCATCCGAGGACGAAGTTAGATTTTCATCCGACTCTTCCGAACTATTGTTTTCATATACCATAGAAACCTATTTAGCCGCGTGCTTATGCCATTGAAGACACGACAAGCTCAACCCGAGGGCATGTTACCCGTTTTCGTGAAAAAGCTCTAGAAACTCTAATGAATGACTATTTCGTAGAAGAAAACCCAAAGTTTCCATATGTTTTTTCGTGAAAGATTTCTGTATGAATAAAAGCTTGTTTCTAAAAACAGTGATATTGAAGCGAATTTCGAATGGTTTCAAGAGGCGTAGACGATAGGAGGAAAAAGTTTCACGGCTTGCAAAAATGCACATCGGCCATTCGACAACTCTCGAACGGTGACTCCGGATAGATATGACGACTACTTAAACATGGCACGAAGAACGTCAGGTTATTTTTATAATTCAGTTGTATCTACTTCAGCTTAAAATGGAATGCTACCAAACAGCTCATTTACTCCAAATGGACGGCTTTACAAACGTGGATATTATCTATATTCAACGTTTGTTAAAGCATATCCTTATCCAACTAACCCGAAAGAAAAGAGATTCAAGAAGCTACAAGAGTCTGCACGAAAGGATGTCGAACGAGCTTTTGGTCGTCTTAAAGGAAAATGGATTATTCTCAGTCATCCTCTCCGGCTATGTCCAGTTTAAAAGATTCAAAAATCGCTCACGGTGTTACATTACACAATATGATTTTAAAAGACGACGAAGTATTAATAAAATATGATCTTACGGAGTATGTAGACGCTCAAGACTTACCATACCTTGATGACTAGTGTTTTTTTTTTAATAAGTATTATGTACTTTTAGTATTAATAAATATATGTTTTTTTATTAAATTGTTTAATATAATTAAAAAAAAATAAAATAAAATAAAATAAAAAATAGATGAGGTATGGTTAGGCATGGTTGCCACTAAAATCTATGGTTAGGTAGTATGAGATAGGTAAGGAGATGCATGGAAGGATATTATTGGTGGGTGATTAGGTATGAGAAATTTAGTTAGGCATGGTTGCCACCCTCTTAGTACTGATTAAGGTACGTAATACGTATATAATATATGGTTTGATAGCTTATCTGTTTGGTGTGATGATCATTTAAAGTTTGATCTGTTCTTTTTAACTGAGTTATATATGTTGAATCAAATCTATGGATTGTGAAAACTTTGGTTTAATTCATGAAATTACTATTACCAACTGTCAATTTAGATAGTTATTCTCTATTTATATTTTAATTTGTTTAAAAATTATCATTAGTTCTTGCTAGTTTTTTTTGTCATTGATTGGCTGATGTTACAGTTACCTGTTAAAGAAGTGTAGTGGTGCATGTTTGATGGCATAGTTTTTTCGCCACGATTGATGAATAAAGTGACATACATGCATGCCAAGATTCTACTTGGTAACATTTGATTCATAAGAGCATCCGGTGTGGGTCTCGTCGTCGTCTTCGTCGTCCACCTCAACGCCTCGCCGAGGCTCGTTTTGACACCGGTATATCTCGCCACCGTATGCGTGGGGAGTTACGCCTGCATTTATTTAGTAAGATTGACAAAAGTGATTTATACCGTTTCAATATATGTGTTAATATGCGTATGTGTTAAATATGTGTGTGTGTTAATGTGTGTGTTTCTTAGTGTATGTTTGTATTGTTGTGTGTGTTTCTTAGTGTGTGTTTTAGTGTGTGTAATCAAGGAGGAAGAAGAAGCAGGTAAAGTTTGTTTTTGTTTTGGTTTTTTTTTTTTTTTTTTAAAGGATAATAAAGTTGTGAATTTTGGGAAGAAAAAGGGAACAAGAAGAACAGTAGGTTTTGTCTTCTTTTTTTTTGTTTTTTTTTTGTTTTTTTTATTTTTTTTAATTTATAACTTTTTTTTAGTATAAATTGTATTTTTATTTTTAATAAAATGAATTTAGTTTATTTGAATATTGAATAAAAAAAAAAATAAAGTGAGAAAAAATGCAAATGAAGATGTTGGGTTTGTTATGAAAGGATATGGTTCATTGGTTAGTTGTGGAAAAATAGGATGCTGATGTGGCGCTGAGGTGGCACGACGACGAAGTTGAGGTTTGTTATGACACCTGATGCTCTAAGAGCATTCCTATTCATAACACCATAACACCAATAACACCGTCCACGTCAGCGCCACATCAGCTTTAACATTTAACATTAACATCCTTAAAACACCCACAAACCATAACATCTCATAACATCAATAACACCAATAACATTTTCATATTTTTATCAACCCCTAAACTAAAACAACACTTCATTTATTAAACGTGAACTAATATTTCGTTTATTAAATTAATATACAAATAACATTTTTATATTATTAAATAAAATTATAAAACTAAAATAACAAAAAAGAAAAAAAGGGAATGAATGTGGTCCACAAACACAAACGACTCCACACACACACACCTCGTTAATACTATTTCTTCTTCCTCTTCAAGTAAATGCACACACCCACACACACTATTTCTTCTTCCTCCCTTTTTCTTGCCCCTTAACGCCACAAGCATGGTTTCCAACGCCCTCCAACGGCGCGTTATATATTTCGTATGCCCTCCAACAAACTAACGCCTCCAACGGCGTTATTGAAGCCTCTAACGGCGTTTTTGCGTGATGAATGGACATGCTCTAATGCACAATAGCATTTGTAAACAAGTATATAACATCCGTCGGCCGTCGCTTGTTATTGTTTCCCTGATCAACAGCAAACTTAATAGATTGGCATTTGTCATCCTTCCTTCTGGGCCAGTAATGGTGGAGGGGAATTAGCCTTTTATTAAAGGTTTAATTACTTGAAAATATATCATTGATTCGCTCCGAACGGTCTATCTTTTATTAGTCAACCACTTGTGAATAGTCAACCATAAAAGTCAAACAGCCTTTAAAAGAATGCAATAAAGTCCAGGAGTATAGTGTGTTTCCCAGTCGTTAAGTCCCAAACAGTAAGTATGATTGAATAGCTAAACGCTGTGAAAGTGATCGGGTATATTGAACAGGAAAGGGTGATGATTGATTACACTAAGGAATTCTAATCTATTTAAGGACTTTGAAGTCCTTAATTCTATATTTAAAATCGATTAACGCTTAAAACCTAAAACGCCAAGACAAGCATGAATTTTACGTAACGTAAAAATAAATAAAACGTAAATAAAAAAGAATAAAACACCTATGGATATGAAAATGATATTTTTACAATCCTAATAATAAAATAAAATTATTGAAAAATTAAAATTATTTTTATAACTATTTATTTAATTATTATTAATTAAAACTATTTTTAACTATTTAAAAATACATTAAAATACAAGAAAATAGGAAATTACCCTAAAAAATGAAATTATAAATTGAAAAAATCTAAAATATTATAAAACTAATGTTAAAACTGAAAATATATTTTTAGACTTTTTATGTATTTATTATTAATTAAAAATGATTTAAAAATACTTAAAAACTAATATTAAATAAGAAAAGGACTAAATGAGCTAGAAAAAATCTGGAAATTTTATGGAAAATCTAAAATATTATACTAAGCATGGGAAAAATATAAAAAGTTAGATAAGCCCACTAATAAGCTGAATTAGGCAAATAAGCAGTTTGAATAAGCACTTGAAATAAGCAATGCTATCCAAAGCTACCATCAGCTACTACAGCCTAAATCTAACCTAAAATGAGCTAATACAACTGATTGGGACCTAAAAAGCACAAGCTACAGAAAAAAAGCTCGAGACCAGATTTCAAGTCTCAATATGCCAAACGGCCCTACAAAGCAGCCTACTTTGAGCATATTCAAAGCAGTTAGAAAAATCTTAAAATAAACTAAAAAATAGCTTATTAACACAAGTCGAAATCTATTTATTCACAAAAGCTCAAAGGCTCAAACTTAAAAACAAGCTCATAAAAATTCCACAAAAGACTGTCATTTTGAAACCGTTGCTTTTGACTTTTGAAAAACTTGAAAGGTTGACTTATATGAACTTTGATCACTTCTAATTGACTGATTATGTTATATTAGACTATAATGAGACTGATTTAAGCTATTTTAACAGCTAATGAAAGGTTTTGATGAGTTTTTGAAATTAAAATTATGGCAGTGAGCTAAAAATTGAGATAAGAGTGATTTTGACTTTTTGCTAAAAGGAAACTGGTTCTTATGGTTTGTCTATGCTATATGAGCCTAAGGAAACATGTTTAAACCAAAATCAACAACAAAGAACTACTAGAACATGATCATTGCCCCTGAACCAAACACTCCCATAAAAATGCTATTTTGAGATTCTCATGCAAAGGACTGCTCAAGTTCATGAACCGTTCCAAAGTAATATTATGATGTTATAAGCTTATAGAAACATAAAACTATCAACTATAACCACTGATAAGCATGAAATGAGATTGTACTAAAAATGGCAATGAATATGAAAGACTGAGCAAAATGAATTCTAATGAACAAGCATAACTTAATTCAACACATATTAACTCAAATACATAAAATAAACATAGAAACTAGAAAATCAAACATGTTAACCTATGCTACAATAACCTTTAAGAAATTTAGAAAAAGCTTACAAAGTGTCCCGTGAGCATTCAAAACCAAGAACCATGAACCAAACTGACCTAATATCTCCCATGAGATTCTAAAACCATGACCCATCCATTTTGACCATGCTCCAAATTTCATTCCTTCTCTACATTGATTTTTGAATTAATATATATTTTATAGGTATTTTTGAGTATTTTCTTGGTAAACTGATTAGGACTGAATTAATTGCTTTGAAAACCTTCAATAACTTGTGAATTCGATTAATTGAGCTTAAAATAACAAGAACAACAAGAAATAAACAAGTTTCAAGTGAATTTGTCAAATTCACTTTGAAACTGCCAAATCTAAATTTGATTGAACAAGACTGGAAGTAAGTGTTAAAGAAAGTTTGCATAACATGAATTAAACTGAGTACAACATGTTTTTATTGAAAATACAACTAAAAGAGTAAACTAAGTGACCTACGTTGCAACTGGTGGTGGTGGCATTAATTGTGGGGTGTTTAGTTGGTAGATGTGATGATGAGTTGGGCGGGAAACCACCATGGTTTAGCAGAGGTGGTATAGGGGATGTAACTGGTTTTTGCTTGTGAGGGAGAAGGGAGAAAGGCGGGTGGAGTGGGTTTGACTGGTTGACCGTGGGAGATATTAATAGACTGGGGTTCAAATTAGGGGGTCACGGTATTAAGAGGGTTCAAGGGTGAGTTTGGCCAGGTCACAAAGGATTGGGCTTGGGCTTTTGTTTTGGGTTAATAAACACAAGGGTCCGGTTTGGTTTAACATTAACACAAGGATAAAAAATGTAATTTCTGAATTTTTGAAGGGTTGGATTTGTAATTTCCCAAAAGTTATCAAAAGGTTCCAAATTGTAAGTTATGAATAGTACAAGGGTATTATTTGATAAATTATACTTTTTAAATACCTAGGGACTAATTTTGCCAATTTTGAAACTTGAGGGGTAAAAGTTGCCAATTGTAGAAAACTTTCATCCAGGGATTATTTGTGAACATGTTTGATTATCCAAGGACTAAAGTTGACTTTTTATTCATTTTACACCTTTAGGGACTAGTTTTGCCATTTTGTAAACCTGGACCGAAATGACAATTTTGTGAAATTTGATCATTTTTCACTTGTTTTCAATCTTTTTGTACCTGAATCACATAAAAACACATTTCAATAATATTTGTAACATTTATATGGTCATTTGTGTGTTTTAGTCGTTTTTGTGGGGTTAAACAATATAAAATATATGTGTATTTAGACACATATCAATCATACTTGCTACTTTTTGACTTTTTTTTATTGTGTGTATTGAATTATTAATTTTTTATTTATTTTTTCTTATTTTGTGTATTGAACTTTTAAATTTCGATTATTGTGTGTATTATATGATTATTCAGCCATGCAAAATGACCATTTTACCCTTTGAAATTTGAAAAAAGTAAGAGTAAAATGGTCACAAAATACACAAAATAATCAAAATTTGAAAGTTCCAGGTTTGACCAATAAGGTAAATGTTGATACAAAAGTTGGGCGTTCCTTGTTCGGGGCTTCGGTTCTCGTACCAATTAACGATTGTTGCTTGAGACCTGCAAGACTAAAGACGAAAACACCGTTAGGCTTACCGTGGATTGTCTCCCACGATTATCCTCCCGTGAGAGAAGTAATCGATTTAGGGTTAAAGGTGAGTTAGGGTTTTGAGATCATACCTTTAACGAGGGATGTGATTCCCTTTATATACACACGGAATCCTTGTTGGTTCCGTGTTCCTTAACCTTCGGCGTATCCCGCCTAAGTCGGTTGGGAATGATTATCTCCTTAATTAAGAGATATCCTCTATCTATTCCGTAAATAGATTTGTATTCGGGCCTTCGTGGGCCTAAACGCTTATCAGCGTAGCCCAATTCGTGTTGGGCTTACCAGTATTGGGCTTTGGGCGGGTTCGTGACCCGGATTTAGACTATACGTCATCATGTCCCCCCAGTCTAGTATGCGCAGTGAATAACTGCGGATGCTAGACTAATAACCGTAGTAGATAAAACAATGTCGAAGCGTAGCCAAGAAGTCTTAAAAATATATCCTCCCATACATTGAATCTAGACATGGGATTAAAAAAATGGGTGCCTCGTAAGTCGGGGGAAAGTTACTGCAGTAACGTCCCATCGAGCAATCTCAGCCATACAATTAGTATTAGTGGGTCCATGTCACTCATCGTGTGGGTGAGAAAAATGATATATCCCATCCCTTCAGTTCCACTTTGTTTCTCACAGTAAAGAAAAAACGTTCATCCGCCATTGTTAACAAGACTTCATACTACAACCCAAGAAAACCCTGTATTCAAAAGGTAACCGCGCGTGCGCTTTGTAAAAGCAATACCATGGTCAAACAGTTGTCGGATTTCACTTCCAATCTTACCGAAAGCGATCTTCTAGAATTCACTTCGGATTACTTTATACCTCTTGACATGCATCCGGTTGTTCCGGGTGCGCGGGTATCTATTGCGGATTTCCCCGAAGGGAAAATAGGGGTATACACACGATTTTTTGAATTCGCGAATCAACCTGTGCCCCTATCCCGATTTTTGTGCGATGTTTTAAATTATTACGAGCTGCACATATCCCAGCTGCACTGCATCGGTGCGGCTAAAATTACGAATTTTGAGGTGAACTGTCGTTTGCTGGCGGTGAACCCAACCATCCATCTATTTCGTGCCTTTTATCACACGACATGGTCACATGGGTGGGTATCATTTGCTAAGTGCGCCGGTAGATTTCAGTGTTATACTGAGAAACTAGATGCGCTTAGAAATTGAGGAAGCTTTTTCTGGGTGGACGACACATGCTTTCCGTGGCACTATGACTTTTTACCCGGGAACGTTGCCGGGATGAGTGCCCCGTACCTGGGTCATATGTCGCTGAGGATGCGGAACTGATAAACGCTAACCGCATCCCCATTAGTTCCTATCCTGAGGAATTTTTGGTGCATATGGGCATTAACCGTAATTATTTTGGTATGCCGGATGAGATGCCAATATTCTTAGGCGCCAATGGCCAGGGTGGGTACTCGCCTCGACCCCTTTTATAATTAATTTAAGAGCTTCTGTCCTTTACGCGCATTACATAACCTGTGTTATTTGTTGTCTTCTATTGCGCAGAGATGGATTCGCCGCGGGTGCATTTAGCGAAGCCAATTGAGGTGAAGGTAGCGACGCGGCCCCAGAAGGAAGGAGAGGAGGCCATACTAGCGGCCACTGCAGGTCATACCCTTGAGATGAACATAGGGGGAACAGGTACTAGCTCTTCTGTCGCAGTGGAGGCGACACCGCTGCAGAGCGTGCCGAGCCCCCGAGTGGCCTCTCCAGTAGCGCAGCCACCACCCGTAGCCGTGGCGCAACCTATGGAAGAAGAAGAGGAGGAGCCAGAATCTGGGTTAAAGCACAAAAGATCCCGCGAAGAGGATGGCGCGAGCTCCTTGAGGAAAAAACGCCCTTTGATCCTCACTGTGGAATCATCCACCAGTGATGTTGCGTCATCTCACCCATCTGCTGATGTTGCTGGCCCACAGTAAGTCATTTCTTCTATATATATATATTTTTCTTTTTTTTGTTGGCACCAACTGTTAATATGGGGAACTGACAATGCGCTGTCCGTGTATGCAGGTTTGAGCAGGCTGTGGAGTCTCCCCCCAAAGATAGTCCTGTACAGTCTGAGCCGCACAGCCAAAAAGATGAGGATGTGTTTGCAGGGGATACTCCAATGGAACAACTTGTTGAAGAGTTGGTGCAAGTATCTGCACATCAAGCTTCGCTGGTTGAGAAGCTAAAGGCTACAATTGTTGATGAAAGCAGCCAAGGCGCTCAGAAAGATCAGAAAATTGCTTTGCTGGAAGCGCAACTGGCTAGTGCCAAGTCTGAGGCAGAGAGTCTGAGTGTGTACGCTCAGAAGCAAGCTGAGGAAAAGATGGCGCTGATGGGCCAACTAAGCCAAGAGCGTTCTGAGTCGTCAGGTTACAAGGCGTCATGTCTTTGGGCACTAAAATATCTGGAGAAGAGCAAGGATACGTTGATCGCGCAGTTGGAGGATTTTGGTACCACTGTGAGCAGTGCACTGGAGACACAAGAGATGAAGCTGCGCAAGCTCAGTATGGAATATGATGAGGAACTATACCCTCATCTTATGTCTGTTATTGCGAAGCGCAGGTGGCTCATAGGCCATGGTCTTTGTCTCACTGTGCTTAGTACCTTGGAGTCGCCAGAGGTGGTAAATGCTTTTGGTGGGGTTGTGCAGTGCGCCTTAGAGCGCGGTAAAGCAGAAGCTGTGGAGAAGCTTCATACGGCAGATCTGTTGAAGGTACATACTGAAAAGGTACCTGGCTATAATCCGCAGGCTTATGATGAGCTAGTGTCTGCCATGGAAAAGATGAAGTCTTTAGAGCTGCCAATGATCTCTGTAATGGAGCGCGACCAGGATTACCCCATAACGGTTATTATGGAAGGGTTGACCTTAGCGCCATCGCATCGATAATGCAGAGGCGCAGCCGATTTTTCCTGAAGCCCGAGCAGCCAGTTCACGCGTCCTGTTTTGCTCGCCCAGACATTCTAAACCCTTTTGCTCTAGAGAAAGAGATGTCATTTAAGGAAGTGTTGGAAGCGCATGCTACCAGACTTGCCAAAAAAGAAGGGATTAAGGGTAAGGCTATCCTGTGTGGTATGGGCGCGGCACATCTCCCTAGATCTGATGGGATACTAGTTAGTGTTGCCACCGTGTCTCGCCAAGATTCCGACCTCTTAAAGAGGCTGAGTGAGGTTAAGGATGCCGCGAGCTGCGTAGGAACTTCATCTCTTAAACGTTGTAATAGTTTGTAGGGGAGAACTTATTATGTAAATATTTTTTGTAAGTACGCATGGTACTGAATGGAATATTACTTTTGTTGAATGTTAATGACTTGTCATAGTTGCACTTAATGACTTGTCTTTCCATGAAAGAACATGTGTATTGTCTAAGAAGTGAACCGCTATATAAGCTTGAATAAGAAATCCATAGTCATGTATGTAGATCATAGTAAACTTAAGAGATAATTTCTAGCATAATCGTGTATGCTGTGATATGCAGCGTGCTGTAAATATCATATAAAGGAATAAGATATCTTTGGTTCCTAAGTTGTTAAACGTGCACATATGCAGTGTTGCGCACCTGTCGTAAGATGCGCACAAACTCATTCCAACGTCTTGAGAATAAGGTGTTTAACAAGGATACGTGATCCCATGTTGATGGGTTTGCAACCCTCTTACTCAACTAGTTGTTTAGTAGGTGAACTAATCCTTTTACCATCGTGGGTTTATGTAGTGCATGCACGCCATGTAGGCAATAAATAAAAACTTGTTAAGACATACAGTATGTGGAAATAACAAATTAAAATGTGTCGCGGAGTTAGCTAGAAACCGCGAAGTTTTATTGATACTTGCAAGTTTTTATGAGAAATAAATAAGACATCATACTAAAAAATAAAAATAAATACATAAATGTGTATTGGGCACTTTAGTGAAGTGCAGGGGCGTCTGTGCGCTGGGCCGTAGCCACTCTTATAGGTAGCACCTCTTGAGGTTGCATGTTCCATGTGCGGCGTTCACGACCATCCAAGCCTCGTAGCTTGTACGCTTGTTCCCAATGCTTCAGTAACATCATAGGGTCCTTCCCACTTTGGTCCAAGCTTACCTGTGTCTTCGCGGTGGCTCGCATCGTTGGCGCGGTAAACGAAGTCACCTGGTCTGAATGAAACACAGCGCACTTTAGCGTCATAGTATCCCTTCATCTTTGACTTTGATTTTTCTTCCGGATAGTTAGCGCTCGCGCCGCTCTTTCGAAAGCAGTCTAAGTCGATACGTCTCTCGTCATCATTGGTTGCCACATTGATTTCCGTGGTGCGGATAGTTGGCATTCCGATTTCGCTGGTATGACACTTTCTGTCCCGTAGACTAGAGAGAGAAGGAGTGTCTCCGTCTGGTTTTGATTGATGTGCGATGCTCCCACAAAACATGCGAAAGTTCTTCCACCCATCTTCCTTTGTGCTTGTCCAAACGTGCCTTAATTCCTTCACCCAGGCTTCGATTCGCACGTTCAACTAGGCCATTGGTTTGTGGGTGTTTTACTGACACAAAGTGCTGTGTGATGTTTAGCTTCTCGCACCAGTCCTTGAAAGGGTTGTCGCATTGTTTCCGTTGTCCGAGATGAGCTCACCGGTAGACCAAAGCGCATACAATGTTTTCCCAGACGAAGCGCTTCACCTGGTTGCCAGTGATTGTTACCACTGCCTTTTCTTCGATCTACTTGGTGAAGTAGTCTATGGCAACTATGAGGAACTTTAAACCTCCCGCGCAACAGAAAAGGACCTCAATGTCAATACCCCACTTGTGGTATGGCCATGGCGCCATAATTGGTGTTAACTCCGCTGTGGTTTGCGGGAATGGGTCTGTGGACTTGGCAGTCCGCACTTTCTTATCAGATCCCGCATCGCGGTGCATGGTGGCCCAATAATAGCCTGACCGTAAAGCCCGCGCCACCACTGACCGTGGTCCTGAATGCATGCTGCATGAACCTTCGTGGATTTCTCGCAGCACATAGTTTGCTTGTAAGGGACCAACACAGCGGAGCCATGGTTGTAAGAAAGAGCGTCGATATAGGATGTTGTCCCGAAGTTCAAACTTTGTGCCTGCGCCGTATCCTTCGGGCTTCTTTTTCGCTCTTGGGGTAATATTCCCTTGCTTATGAATTCGACTATTGGTGTCATCCACGTAGGTCCGTCTTCCTCTATTGCCGTGGATACTTCCATTTCTAAGATGGATTTGCTTTTCAGTGTTTCCACCAACACCCTGTTTGGATAGGGCGCGAAGCTTGTGGATGCGATTTTGCTTAGTGCATCCGCCTTGCGGTTTTCCCCTCTTGGAACCTGTTTGATGGTAAATCTGTCAAAGCTTTGAATTACTGCCTTGGTTTTTCAAGGTAATGAATCATGTTTTCCTCCTTGGCTACATACTCGCTAACACGTGGTTGGCTACCAGTCTGGAATCTACATTCGCTTCTAGGTTGCGTACACCCATTCGAGATGCGATACGTAGTCCCGCTAGTAGGGCTTCATACTCGCTTCATTATTTGTCGCTGTGAATTAAACGCAGGCATACATGAATTCCATTCCTTCGGGTTTGTGAGGATGAGGCCTGCTCCTGACCCATCCACGCATGAGGATCCATCTGTTAACAAGATCCATGGATCTGGTAGTTCCTCCGCGGCGTGGTGCAGGTGCACCATCAGTCTTTTCGCTGATGAAATCGCCCAAGATTCCTTTATTGCAGACGTGGTCTATAGGTGATGTTATGCTCACCGAGCAACACACTCCATTTTTGCGCAATGATCCGGGCCAGCTTGGAGATGATTTGCTTGATCCGTTGGTCTGTGATTACCGCTATTGCGCGCTTGAAGTACCTGCGTAGCCGTTTAGCAGCAAACACCAATGCCAAAACTAATTTTTCCATGGCGCTATAGTTCATCTCCTGTTTTTTGCGCCTTGCTTACAAAATAGACAAGGGTTTGTACTGAATCCCTATTCTGTTAGTAACACTGCTACTGACTGCTCCATCAGCTTGGATAAATACATGATCAACTCTTCCCTGGTCGGGTGCGACAAGTGTGGGGAGCGGCTGGTGTTGTTTCAATTGTGTGAAGGCCTCTTCTGCCTCCGTAGTCCACCGGAACTCACCCTTTTTATACACTTTTTGAGTGTTTTGAAAAGGGGTAATGATTTGTCTGCTGACTTGGATAGGAATCATAAGACCGGCCAACTTTCCGTTGAGAGACGGACTTCCTACAACGGGCGCGGTGAAGGAAGTTCAATGACAACCTTAGTCTTTTTGGACACGGTTTTATACCGCCCGGTTCTATCGGTATCCAAGGAACATGCCTTCGGCCGCCAAGGTACATTTTTTGGATTCAACTTCATGTTGATTTCTCGGAGAGTTTTGAATGTTTCCTCAATATCGCGAACTAACTCATCCTCAGTATGGCTCTTTATGACCAAGTCATCAACATAAACCTCTAGGCGGCCCACCCGCTGAAGCATTATCTACTAAACGCTGATAGGTGGCGCTGATTCTTCAAGCCAAAGGGCATTTCAGTAAAGGAGACGTTGCTTGTGTGAAAGGCCGTTTTTTCCTCGTCCTCCCTAGCCATCTGGATTTGATGATATCCTTTGTATGCATCGAGGAAACACTTTAATGGATACCCGCACAAAGACTCTATTTTCCAGTCTATCTCTGGTAATGGATAGCAGTCTTGTGGACATGCTTTGTTAAGATCGGTGAAGTCCACGCACATCCGCCAGCTACCATCGCTCTTCTTTACCATGACTGGGTTGGAAAGCCAGTCATTATAGTAGACTTCCCGCATAATTCCTGCCTCTACTAGCTTGTGTACCTCTGCCAGATTGCTGCCGCGCTTTGGAGCCTGGTCGCGCTTCTTTCATGCGTATGGGTGAGTATCCTTGTCGGATTCTTAGTTTATGCTCTGTTATTGAGCGTGGTACCCTAGTCATGTGTTTTGGCTCCCATGCAAAAATGTCCAAGTTCTTTTGCAGGAGCGCACATACAGCTGTTATGCCGTTGTCCGACAGTGACCCTCCGATGGATATTTCCGTTCGGGGTATTCAGGTGAATTGCAACCTTCAGTTTGGAACTTGTTGGCGCTGTTCTGGACCGTGCCGTTTCGCATGTAATCGTGTTACATTCTCTATGCGGTACACTGGCATTGTGAAGAGTAACAATACCACCTTCCACTGGGAATTTAAGCATCCCGCTGTTGATGCATCAAGCGCATAGCTGATATCCCAGGGCTCCCAATAATGCCATTGTATGGCGAGGGAGATTTGATCACCATAAATTCCATCCATGCCGTCGCAGAGTGTTTTTCATTTCCGATGCTAACTAGTAATCGTATTTGCCTCATATGCCATATCTTTTCACCCGTAAAACTCGTTAGTGCCGTTCTGATCGGGCTTAACTGACTGCGTATTTCAGGCCGCAATCGCTTGAAGCAGTGCTCATACATGATGTCTGCAGATGCTCTACCATCAATGTACATGCGGTGGATGTCGTGACCCCTCGCACTGATCTCTATGGTGAGTGGTTCCACCACTGCGTTGTCCGCAGTTAAGGTGGGGAAAGAGATTTCGCTTTCTCAAGAAAACTCATGGCTGACCTTCTGCCTAGTGACCCGCTGCCATGATTGTATCATGTAGATGGTGTCGGCCTTGTCTTTGGGTGTCTCTTTCTTGTTTCCACTCTTCTGTTTATCCTTTCCTTCCTTGATGTTTTTGACCAAATGGTCCAATCTGCCCTCTTTAACCCTTTTGTCAATGAGCTGGCGCATTTGGATACATTTGTTAGTGGTGTGGCCCTTCTGTGCGTGGTAGTCACAGTATCCATTCCCGGTGCGCCGATCCTCTGGAGTGCGCATTTGTGGCGGCCTTGGGAAGTTCGCACCTTCTGTTGCGAGTATTTCCTTTGGAGTCTTGGTGAGCGGGGTGTATTTGTCATTATCCCATCCGCTCCCCTGACTACGATAGCTCCTATTACGGTTGCTACCCCGGTCGGTGGATTGTCTCCCAGGTTGTTCCTGTGACCGATAGTTCGAGTAGTTTCTTTTGCTATTCGGCGGCGGCGCTCTCCTTGAACGAAGGACCGAGAACGTTTCATGAGTTCATCAAAGGTTTTGGGAATCTTGTCGTTCAACCTCTTGATGAGTTCTGGGTTGTTAATCCCATTCATGAAACCAGAAATCTTTAGTACTTCAGGGCATGCTTTAACCTGCATGCATTCGTCTTTAAAGCGTTCCATGAATGCGCTAGATTCTCCCTATGCTGCTTTACCCTGGCGAGTTCAAGGATTTTTAGCACACTTCTTCCGTAGTAAAGTTCAAGGCGAAACGCCTTCTCAATTCCTCAAAACCATTGATGCTTCTGCGTGGAAGCTTGCTTAACCAGTTCGGCGCGTTTCCCACCAGTGTGGAGTTGAACATGTGGCACCATACAGGCTGCGGGCTTTCAATTGTAGCGCTGATTCAATAATTTTGAGGTGATCATCGGATCACCGTTCGGTCATAGGTTTTATATTGGTAGGCATGCGCCTCTTGTTCTCTCGAGAAGTCACTGATGCGCGGGTGAACGATCCACCTTTGACGGCGCCATGGGAGAGACATATCTTCATCCTCATGGTCATTATATCTATTTCTGGACTTCCAGTGTCCAGTTTCACTATCCCCGTTGTCCGAGGAATTCCTAGAGGACGAATTTTCCTCCTTTCGGGCTTACGCCGCTGTCCTCGAGTTTGTACTCGAAGGGCTTTCACTTGGGGAATATCGTCGGCCTGCTGTCCTGTATTCTGCGGCTACCAAGTCTGGTGTAAACACTGGTACGCCGTTCATCCTCCTCACTTCCTTCCAAGTGCTGTGAGTTGGACGTCTCATCATCCTCAACCTTTTCCCAATTCCGTTAAACACAGGGGTCGGCGGTTGTCTCCTTGCGCTTCTCCTTCTGACGGCGCGGTGGGGAGATTTCGTACTCCGAGTCAAAACTGAGTCGGGCTTTTAGGCTTCGACTCGACCTCTTTCTAGCTTCCTCTTCCATGAGAGCGGCCAAGGTTTCGTAATTTTGGGATACGAAATCTCTTGGTGTTACTTCCGGTGCGACCCCTTCTAAAGCAAGGGTGTTCGCTTCTACCGCTATGCCTTTGTTTCTATCCGGTGCCTTTGTCAGGTCAGTCTCTAGCACCGATTGAAGAGGAGTGGTAAGAACAGTGCGCAGTGGATCCACTGCGTTAGTAGTGGTTGTGGTGGCCTGGGTTGTCCCCGAGCGCGGTTCTACCAGAGGGAAGACCATGTCCTGGCTTGATCCCTTGTTTTTAGCAGCACTGGTTGTCCCAGGAGTCTGTTTGGAAGCTGAGCCGATGTGCGGCTTCTTTCCGGTAAGGTCTGTTTGCGATCGCTGATTTCCATGCTTCGTCATTCTAGTCTTAGTTCTTAGTGAAGGGTCCCACGGATGGCGCCACTTGTTGATACAAAATTTGGGCGTTCCTTGTTCGGGGCTCCGGTTCTCGTACCAATTAACGATTGTTGCTTGAGACCTGCGCACTAAAGACAGAAAACACCGTTAGGCTTACCGTGGGATTGTCTCCACGATTATCCTTCAGCGAGAGTAAGTAATCGATTTAGGGTTAAAGGTGAGTTAGAGTTTTGAGATCATACCTTTAACGAGGGATGTGATTCCCTTTATATACACACGGAATCCTTGTTGGTTCCGTGTTCCTTAACCTTCGGCGTATCCTGCCTAAGTCGGTTGGGAATGATTATCTCCTTAATTAAGAGATATCCTCTATCTATTCCGTAAATAGATTTGTATTCTCTCCAGGGCCTAAACGCTTATCAGCGTAGCCCAATTCGTGCTGGGCTTATCAGTATTGGGCTTTGGGCGGGTTCGTGACCCGGATATAGACTATACGTCATCAGTAACCGAGTCACGAGCAAGAATGTATTTTTCACTCACAGACCATGGATTTCCCTCAATCTAAATCTCAAATCTGCACAAATAGATATGAAAAAAAATTGAATTCTTCAAAATAAGATGTGAAAAAATTTTCTAAGGGATTTGATTGCTTAAAATCTTATTTTGATTCTGAATTCCGACGGTAGGTGATGAATAAATCATATAAGAGCAACGATGGATATAGAAAGACAAGTTTTGAGCTCACTCGTAGCGTGCATGTTATTTCTATATATAGGTAATGGGGTCATTTGTTACGGTCATAATTAGATGTAAATACATATTTGTTTATGCCTTTCATGGATATGTAAATACATATTTGTTTTGTTTTGAAGATTCTAATTGTCAAGATTAGATGTAGCATAATGGTGGGCTCGGATAGCGGTCAAGAAGGGTATCTTTGTGTTACGGGTTATAGCGGAACGGGTTAGGGGATTTGGGATGAGCCGCAACACTGATTTTCCAATGAAAGATGTACTTTCAAATTATTACTGTGAAAATTTTAACCTGATTACTTTTGAGCTAACTTTTTTTTTTCCTTTTAATCTTATTCTATTGACCTGTCTGAGAGATAAACATAGGCGAATCAACCCATTTACCAATAAACTGATCAAAATGTCCCTATGTTATAGATCATTAAAGTTTCTATGTCTTGATTTTCAAATTTCTAATCAAGATGTTCTTTGTATGCCCATTTACGTGTTAGTAAGACAAAATTAATGTAGCATTTACGAAGCTAGAATGTAATAAGTTAATAAACAATTTGCATGGTTGCTGGTATGTTGTTTTTGGAGTTATTTGGAAGTGTGATTACTCTTGTGATTCACGACTAGTACAATTTATATAGCCTAAACATATCCAAACACTATTTTCAACAACCTGTTTCATTACTAATGACCATCTTGATTAGTTAATATGAAATGATCATTTAAAAAAATATACGTGAGAATAGCTGGTGGAAAATTTGAAGAATAGAGAACACTTCCCAATCCTAAAGAGACCTATCCAGGAAAACAATATCCAAAGCGCCATCAGTGCTGCTGTAATGTTAAACTGATGGCAATCTTTCTTTAGAATGTGCAGGTGGTCAAATAAGTCAAGTCTAAGGTCCATGTTCTAGTTCTTAGCAACTGTAGGCATCCCCAAAGAGTGAAAATGTCTCTTGCTGTTAAGCCATATTTTGTGTATATTTTGGTGATCATGTATATTAGGGTGCGTTTGGTATGCTGCCATGAATGACAATGGGTATGAGTTTGATAGTAGTGGTAGGTCTCTCACCTATGAAAGATCCATACCTAACTCACTTGATGTATATGGAGTATGGATTATATCTATCATTCATTACCATAGTGGTGGGCCCTTCATCTTAAACAAACACCTTTACTCACTTTCATAATCATAGTCTCATTCCCATAGTGGGATATCAAACGCACCCTCATCTTTTTGGCCTTTTGGATGATAATCATCAGGACGTGGAATGAAATTTCCCAGAGAGTAATTTAGTGGAATTGGAATTCCTTCTCAAAAGTTTTTTCAGGAATTAGAGCAGGGGAGTAAGGTTTGATCTGACTAGAGTGCTTATGATAATTGAGCCTGCAGAATTTTGAGCTAATGGCTCGGAGTCTGGCACACACAACAATCAGATTAGGAGCTGAGGTTCAAATCCTCAAATTTTATAAAGGAAAATCTGAAAAAGGGGTTTATGCACGTTATATTTAAAAAATGTCAAACTCTATAAAATTGGTAAAATACAAAGATTTAAAAGGGAAATATGTCAAAGTCAAGTGCTACTTTAGAAATTTTGACAAAAGTAATTGATGATGATGTGCAGTCATAAGATCTTCATATTCAAAACAACTTCTTGAATTAAGAAAAAGAAAAAAAAAAGCAATCAATGGACGGAAATAGGCGTGTAATTAGTTTTACTCTTGCGCCAAAAACATTCAAAACAATCATAAGCCTTTTGCAATCTTGTGATATAAGGAGGATGATTTTTGAACACTCTGTGGTGTTGGTTATCATGAATATTACAGTGTGTGAGAATTGGTTACTCTGTTGCAGGATTTCTAAATTGCTGAACCATTTGTTTTCACAAAGGATGATTTCTCATATGAATATTCAAATGCAAACCAGACGCTCCAAAAATACTTTTTAATGTAAGAAAGATGGAATATCAGGGTAAACCATACACTACATAGATAGACAATGACATCGGGACAAATCTAAAAACGAACAATTATAACTAACTTTTGGACTGTGTAATGCCAAATTCGTAGATTCAACTAAACAACTACTGATAATTAGAAGACATTCCAGATCCCATACAGAATCATTCGAGAGCAAGAATCTCCAAATCGCCATTATCATAAAAACCTAGCATTTAACCTTAAACATAAAGTACTAGTCCCCTAATTAGCATCATCATAAAGTACTAATCCCTAATTAGCATCCTCGTGAAAACCTAGCATTAAACGATAAACTACTAATCCCCAAAACCTTAAACAAAACGCGCTAATCCCCAAATTACCATCAGCATAATAACAAAACATTAAACCATGAACCAAACACTGATATTAATCCCCACAAATCAAGCTCCTCCCAATCTCAAAGCTCAAATACGCGTCAACACACGCGTACTGCACTTGATCAAGTGTCAACCAATCTTTATCCCAATGACTCATGGTAACATGTTTCGGCTTATCCAATTCCTTTCCCCAAAACCCAACCCGTTAAAACCTTCAAACCCGCATTTCGCAACTCCTTGGCACCAAACTCCTCAACAGCCAACTCCCTTAAATCCGCAATATTACCAACCTGAATCCCATAATCCTCATACAGCTTCTCAACATCATTCTCCACCCCAACACCAACAAATGTATAACTAGGATTACGTAAAAATTTAACAAGCGAGTCTGGGATATACGGTGCGTGCATTATTTGGAAAATAAGACAATTGCGGCCGACACATAACTGCAATATGGCAACAGGGTATTGAACATAGCGGTTTGTGTTGGGACGCCACTCGACATCCAACCCGACAATGAGGTTGTCAAGACGGTGTCGATGAATGTGTTTGATTTTGGATATCCAACGGTCGACAGAGTAAGGTGTATCGGTTACGAGGGTGTTGATGGTTTTGTCGAAGAATGTGACGTCGTAGTATTTGTGGGTGTCTGTGTGGTCGTGGATGGTGATTGTCATGGTGGTTGTCCGGTGGCGCGTGGGGTTTGGGAGAGAGGGTTGAAATGGGTGGAAATGATACGCTGTAAAAGCTGCTTATGGCATACGCATTTTATGAAGCACGTAACGTACGGTTTTTACTGATGGGGTAGTGGCCTCTATAAAACGACAAAACTGCGTCCCAACATGGACACTCCATGTTTATATTTGTGCTTCTTTATCCATAACTTTTAACTTAACTTTCAAAACATTTCTTTTATTAGTTGGAAAGTAATAAATATAGAGCACTGAGTAATTCATATAGAGCATTTCTTTTAGAGTAAATTGCAAAAATCGTCCCTAAACTATGGCCAAATTGCACGTTTCGTCCCAAAACTTTGGAAAGTGCAAATATCGTCCCTGTGGGGAAACTTTGGGGCAGAACGTCCCCGCCTAGATCAAATGACTAAAATACCCCTCTCTTTATTACTTTTCAGCTTTGCGCAAATGATCCCCGTGTTTCGCAACATTTTGCAAATTTAGTCCTTTTTATTAACTATTAACATAGTATTAATGCCGTCATACGCCGTCCAACCGCTTTCGCCCGATACGTTTCACCACACGCCGTCGAGTTTTAATACCGCCGTCCGTGGTCGCCGTCCGGATGACGTTGCCGAGCACGCCGCCGGGGATGCTGTCAAATTTTTTAGCTGCCAGCGCACGTTGCTCGATTACAGCGAACGCATAAAGCAGTGCTGCGTTTACAGCGAACGCATGTTCCCGAATTACGCTGGCCCGCTGTTTACGCACGTTTTCAGCTGCTTTACGCTTGCCCTTTTTGCTGTTGGCCCTGTTTACGCCGGAGCTTTATTGCCGCATTTTACGCTTTCGTCATAAAGTTTGCTGATTTTTGATGTTTCTCTATCGCTTTCCGTTTTGGCTTTCGCTGATATTCACGCTTTCGACGGCGACGAAAATTCTGGACAAAACGTAAAAAACTGACGAAAACCTAAAACATCTGACTAAAACGTAAAAATGAATTAAAACGTGAATAAATCTGACGAAAACGTAAAAAACAGACAAAACGTAAAAAATCAATCAAAACGTAAAAAAACGAACGACAACGTAAAAAATCGACAAAACGTAAAAAATCTAACGAAAACGTAAAAAATCTGACGAAAACATAAAAAAAATGCACTCAAAACGTAAAACATCTACTCAAAACGTGAAAACGGATGCGTTCCAAAAACGTAAACAAAACGGACGAAAACGAAAAAGAGACAAAACGTAAAAATCGGACGAAAACGAAAATGGACGAAAACGTAAAAAACTACCGAAAACGTAAAAAAAGACAAAACGTAAAAAGAAAGTAAAACGTAAAAACGGACGTAAAACGTAAAAAAAGAAACAAAAACGTAAAAATCGGACAAAACGAAAAAACTACTTTAAAACCTAAAAATCATCTAAAACGTGAAAAACTGACGTAAAACGTGAAAAATCTATCAAAAACGTAAAAAACCACGAAAACGTAAAAACTGACGAAAACGTAAAAAACGGATGAAAACGTAAAAAATATGACGAAAACGTAAAAAAACGGACGAAAACGTAAAAAATCGGACGAAAACGTAAAAAATCGGACGAAAACGTAAAAAAACGGACGAAAACGTAAAAAAAGGACGAAAACGTAAAAAATCGGACGAAAACGTAAAAAAACGGACGAAAACGGAAAAAATCTGACGAAAACGTAAAAAAAACGGAATGGTAAATAAAAAATTAATACTAATACTAATAGTTAATTAAAAAAAAAAAAAAGGACTAAATTTGCAAAATCTTGCGAAACACAGGGACCATTTGCTCAAGAAACCGAAGTAATAAAGAGAGATGGGTATTTTAGTCATTTGATCTAGGCCAGGGACGATTTCTGCCCCAAAGTTTCCCCACAGGGACGATATTTGCACTTTCCAAAGATTTAGGACGAAACGTGCAATTTGGCCAAAGTTTAGGGACGATTTTTGCAATTTACTCTTTCTTTTATTGTTAGCCAAAACATATCTCGAATATCTCTAAATGGCAAACAACATCATTTAATACCCTTAATTTTTAAAAACATTCTTTGGCTCTTATTAAGTTACAACAGATGTCACATCATTTCAACACTCACACATCAAATAACCCTCACTCATAACACAAAACAACAAAGTCATTTAAGCCCACCCATCCTAAATTTTAATTTCTTTTCTTCTTCACTTCCCACGCAAGGAAAAAACGGGGAAGGTGTGTGGTGTGGCAGCGACAAACGGCGAGACGCCACACAGGAAACAGCAAGCTTGCTCGTCACCACACCCCTTGCTCTGTAGAAAGGTATCCGAACTTGACAAACTGAAATAACTACAACCTTATAATAAATTAACTCCGTAACTTATTATTTTTTAATTATTTAAAAAAGATCAATTTACTAGAGTCTAATGTAATAAAAAATGATTTGTAGTTAAACGTAACCTTTAAAACTACATTTACTACTCCTTCCGTCCCTAAATAAATGTCCACATTTGATTTTTCAAGTCTTGCTTAACTTTGACCTCAAATATTTTTGTTTATCTTGTATAATACTTGATACAAAATATATAAATGAATTGTATTTTAAATATATTTTAAGTTGGTATAATTTTTATCGAGTATTATATAATACAAACAAAAATGTTTAAGGTCAAAGTTGAACAAGAAAGACTTCAAAAATCAAAAGTGGACACCTATTTAAGGACGGAGAGAGTATAATTATAAGTTATAAAATAATATTAAAAAAAATAAATGGTGTGAATTATGGTAGGGGTGGCAATTTCTGACCCGACACGAAATCCGACATGAGACCAACACGGAAATTAGAAGGTTGTGGTTGAGGCTAAATAGGTTTCGGGTCGACTCATCTCACCCGTTTATTAGGTTTGGGTTGGGTATGGATTAAACTGGTCGACCTGCCAACCCGTTTAACGTTTATTTTTCAGAAATTAAAAACTTATATATACTTTATTATAAGGTTAAATGGGTTAAATTGATTGATCCAAAAACCCGTTTAGTATGTTTAACCTGTGTAACGTGACAACTTGTTTAGATAAACGAGTTAAATTGATCAACTTGAAAACCATTTAACATATTCAACCCGTATAACCTATTTAATCCGCCAACCCTAAATAAGTTGTGTCCTGATTGTACAAAAAGGTTAAGGTTGACATGACCGATCTGATAATTTAAACAGGTAAGTTTAGGTTAAAGTTTCTTGACCCTCAATTTGCTAACCCAAACCTGGCCCGACCCGAATTGATTTTATAGGATGCGATTTGACGCTGGCGTGTGTATAAAGCCACACCACGTCCACCTTTTAACCAAATTCCATTATTTTAATTTCATCCCTTTTTCTCACTTTTATCGACCACAACCACCATGACAATCACCATCCACGACCACAACACCCCAGCCGACACCCACAAATACTACGACGTCACATTCTTCGACAAAACCATCAACACCCTCGTAACCGAAACACCTTGCTTTGTCGACCTTTGGATATCCAAAATCGAACACATTCACCGACACCGTCTCGATAACCTCATCGTCGGGTTAGACGTCGAGTGGCGTCCCAACAATCGTTACTTTACAAATCCTGTTGCGACATTACAGTTATGTGTCGGCCGCAATTGTCTTATTTTCCAGTTGATCTACGCACCATATATCCCAGACTCGCTTGTTAACTTTTTGGGCAAAACCTCGTACACTTTTGTCGGTGTTGGGGTGGACAACGATGTCGAGAAGTTGTTGGTGGATTATGGGATTAGCGTTGGTAGGACCGCGGAACTAACGTCGTTGGCTGTTGAGGCGTTTGGTGCCAAGGAGTTGAAAAATGCGGGTTTAAAGGGTTTAACGAATTGGGTTCTTGGGAAAGAGTTGGTTAAGCCGAAAATTGTTTCGAGGAGTCGTTGGGATAAATCATGGTTGACACTTGATCAAGTTCAGTATGCGTGTGTTGATGCGTTTTTGAGCTTTGAGATTGGGAGGAGCTTGATTTGTGGGGATTAATTGCTGGTTGGGTTTAACATTTGTTTTAGCACATAATGTTTAAAGTTTAATGTTTATTTTAAGGTTTAGGGATATGTGTTCACGAATGATCCCACATCTGGAATTGTAGGTCTATATACTACTATTTCAATTTGTAGTTGTTTGTTTAATTAGTTGAATTAATGGATTCTGAATTGCTTTGGTTTTAAGGTAATTGCTTCTTCTTTTTTATGTTTGGTTGAATTTAGTGTATCAAGAATTACATTTATATGGTTTGCATTTGGGTTTAAAAATGTGCATTTATATCTGTTAAGCATAACGGTGAATACGTATGATATACGTTAAGAGCACTCTCATCCATAACACCAATAACACCGTCCACGTCAGCGCCACATCAGCTTTAACATTTAACATTAAATATTTGTATAATGTGCTTTATTATTTGTAGTAGTGAAATTTAATGCAGGAATTGTGTTTAATTTGGTTGTACAATATGCTTGATAATTTGTATTTCTTATGTAAGGGGTGTTTTAATAATTGTATTTATTGACCAGTTAAATAATTGACTACATTAAATAGTATTAATGTGGTGTTTTGTTATACACTATGCTTCTTGTCTTGTACGTTTGAAAATTATGTGCATTAAAGTATTGTACACTATGTTTCTTTTCTTGTAAGTAGTAGTTATTATAGTTATTAATAACATTGACCACTTTAATAGCATTAATGTTGTAAGTCTGAAAATTACATCATGCTTATTTTGTTGTACACTATGCTTATTCTGTTGTAAATCTGAAAATTGGTTGCAACTATTGTACATTGTGCTTAAATGGTTGTAATTTTTGGTGAAGGAGTGTTTTTTATAGCATTAATGTTGTTTGATAGAATTTTGGTCTTAAAATGACACCACGCTTTATTTTGTTGTACAATATGCTTACTTTGTTGTAATTCTGAAAATTGGGTGCATTAAAGTGTTGTAGACCGTGCTTTATTTCTTGTACGTCTTAAAATTAAGAGTGAGATGCCTTCGTGCATTATAAGTAGTATAGATAAGTTATAAAATAGTATTAAAAAAATAAATGGTGTGGTTTACGGTAGGGGTGGCAATTTCTGACTCGACACGAAATCCGACATGAGACCAACACGAAAATTAGCAGGTTGTGGTTGAGGCTAAATAAGTTTTGGGTCGACCCATCTCACCCATTTATAAGGTTTGGGTTGGGTATGGGTTAAACGGGTCGACCTGCCAACCCGTTTAACATTTACTTTTCAGAAATTAAGAAATTATATATACTTTATCATAAGGTTAAATGGGTTAAATTGATTGATCCAAGAACCCATTTAATTTGTTTAACCTATGTAACATGACAACTTGTTTAAATAAACGGGTTAAATTGATCAATCTGATAACCATTTAACATATTCAACAAGTGTAACCTATTTAATCCGTCAACACGTATATATAAACAAGTTAAATAAGTTGTGTCCTAATTGTATAAAAAGGTTAAGATTGATATGACTAATCTGATAATTTAAACGGGTCAAGTTTAGTTTAAAGTTTTTTTACCCTCAATCTGCTAACCCGAACCCCGGCCTTGACCCGAATTGCCAACCTGATTTTTATAGGATTCGATTTGACGCTGGCGTGTGCATAAAGCCACCACCACGTCCTCCTTTTAACCAAATTCCATATCCATTTTTCTCACTTTTATCGACCACAACCACCATTACAATCACCATCCACGACCACGACACCCCAGCCGACACCCACAAATACTACGACGTCACATTCTTCGACAAAACCATCAACACCCTCGTAACCGAAACACCTTGCTTTGTCGACCTTTGGATATCCAAAATCGAACACATTCACCGACACCGTCTCGATAACCTCATCGTCGGGTTAGACGTCGAGTGGCGTCCCAACAATCGTTACTTTACAAATCCTGTTGCGACATTACAGTTATGTGTCGGCCACAATTGTCTTATTTTCCAGTTGATCTACGCACCATATATCCAGCATCGCTTGTTAACTTTTGGGCAACACCTCGCATACTTTTTGGTGTTGGGGTGGACAACGATGTCGAGAAGTTGTTGGTGGATTATGGGATTAGCGTTGGTAGGACCGCGAACTAACGCCGCTAACAGGCGTTTGGTGCCAAGGAGTTGAAAAATGCGGGTTTAAAGGGTTTAACGAATTGGGTTCTTGGGAAAGAGTTGGTTAAGCCGAAAATTGTTTCGAGGAGTCGTTGGGATAAATCATGGTTGACACTTGATCAAGTTCAGTATGCGTGTGTTGATGCGTTTTTGAGCTTTGAGATTGGGAGGAGCTTGATTTGTGGGGATTAATTGCTGGTTGGGTTTAACGTTTGTTTTAGCACATAATGTTTAAAGTTTAATGTTTATTTTAAGGTTTAGGGATATGTGTTCACGAATGATCCCACATCTGGAATTGTAGGTCTATATACCAAGGTTGTCAAGATCGGGATCCTACCCAGGATCGTTTTCATCTTTGCAAGATTGTGATCGTAAGATCGGATCGGGATCTTAAGATCCTACTCTAATGTTATTTCTTAATAGTTTATGTAAATTTATACAAATCTACAAATTCTAATACATTATAACCATAAAATACTATGAATGTTTCATATAAATGTTGTCATAAATTATGATTATAAAATGTTTAAAAAGATTAACATGTTGTTTTTTGAATTCTACAAACAAATAACCCATAAATTTGTAGTTTTTTAGTTTGTAATTCGAGAAAAGTAAGATCGGATAGGATTAGATTGTAAGATCGTATGGTAAAGATCGGGATCCTATAAGATCTTATGCTTGCAAAGATCCTATGTAAGATCCGGATCGTTTTTGCTTTGCAGTATCGTAAAATCGTAAGATCCTAAGATCAGGATCGGGATCCTGACAACCATGCTATATACTACTATTTCAATTTGTAGTTGTTTGTTTAATTAGTTGAATTAATGGATTCTGAATTGCTTTGGTTTTAAGGTAATTGCTTCTTCTTTTTTATGTTTGGTTGAATTTAGTGTATCAAGAATTACATTTATATGGTTTGCATTTGGGTTTAAAAATGTGCATTTATATCTGTTAAGCATAACGGTGAATACGTATGATATACGTTAAAAAGAAATTGAGATGATCTCGTGTTTATTTCGACAACCATGTTGGAAGTACTTGCAAAAGAAGAAAATTATGAACTGATATACACTGTGTTTTTGAGATCCATACGAGAAAGGAAGAGAAGTGGAAAGAAATTGAAAAGTTTTGTGTTCTTGAGTTTTTTTATGGGGAAGAAAGGAAGAGAAGTGGAAAGAAGTTGTTTTTGTTGTATCAAATCTTCTCTCCGGTTTTGGGAGGAAGAGAACTTCTCTTCTCTTCTCTCCTTTTTCTTCTATTCTCTTCTTCTAATAAGTGAACTCGAGAACATAGCGATAATATGATGGTTTTGAAGATAGGTTTGCCAAAGCCAGCGATACTGTTATGGCAACACAAATCATGCCAATGCTCTCTTTTTCTAAACCAACAACACTGAACCCACTTTTACCGACTAACATATATCTTACACCTACTAGTAAATCAATGTAGAAAGACTTTATAATATAACACAATAATATTAAATGAAACATTTTTTAGTAAAACCATGTTAACAAATGGCTGAGCAATTGAGAAATCATCAGAACAAGTTAAAGCTTAATAATAACTTAACACTCAACCTTACAAACTTGATACCATCTCTAAAAATGAACATTTTCTAATAACAAATTAAAAAATGATTTAACAACTAAGAAGTCTTGGGAAAAATTCCAAATTATTCACATTCCATTCGTCAGTAGAAGAGAACGCCAGGGATGTGCAACCACGATTACTCATGATATCCCAAGAGGCTTCTGATTGTTTCAGTATTTTGACACAATACATAGCTATCACACGCCCTATCCTAGATTGTAAAGCCTTCTAATTTTTGACAATCACAACACATTGTGAGCTTTGATACTCCGTAAAAGATGATCCATCTTATATCTGCTATCGGGCCATTAAATTTATTGTATAGATCATGATATAATTTAGGTTTTCAATTACAAATAGAAAAATAGAAATGATACATCGTCGTACTACTTGTTCATACTTATATTCTTACTCATAGGATACTGACGATTGTCATAATTGACGGTTTGAAAGTAGAGAGATAATGAGTGGAGAAAAAATATATAATATTCTTATGTATGTAATAAAATAAGTAGACATATAATTTAGGAAGATATAACAAACTAATACAATAACATATCACGCCTAAAGAGCCGAAAACAACTACCTTGCTCACAGTTGGGTCAGACACAAAACAATGATTACACTCCGTCAAACCAAAAGTAATGGTTAAGCGGCCAGGTGTCATAACACCATTGCAACCAAAAAGTGCTAATTTCAGCGCCAACTCAACATTTCCACTATTAACACAACGCATCAAAATACTCCTCACACTCATAACACAATTAACACCACCCTTTTTGGGACACACTAATTTTTATTTTCTTTTTAATTTTTTCAAATAAACCAATTTTTCATTCATTAAGTAATAATACAAATTACAATATGAAAATAATAATAATAATAATAATAATAATAATACAAAAATTTTAAAAATTAAAATTGAAAATTAAAAAAAATCCGAGAATATTAAAGTACATCAAATTATCAATAAACTAATTTTCTTTGTTGTTGATGTTGTTGCCAAATATGCTCTATAAGATCTCATTGAAGACTTGTGTGTGTTCCTTTATCGCGTAATTCTTTGGCTATCCGTCGATGTACTTCGCACCTCTTGATCTAAGTGCGTTGTATATTTGGTTGTGAACTAACATACAAGTCTTTGAATTCACTTGTCGCAAACTTTTGATCTTTCAACATCATGTTATGCAATAGGATGTAAGTATACACGATTCTTCGTATCTTGTTGATATGGTATTGACGCGCCGGTTGATGTATAATTCCCCAACGTCTTTGGAGAACACCAAAAGCTCGTTCGACATCCTTTCGTGCACCTTCTTGACGTCTTTTAAATAATCCATGTTTCTCGTCTGCCACCGTAAATGATTTGACAAAAGTTATCGGTAATACCCTTTTCATACGTAACTCCATTTACTTCAAACGTAGCCACATGGGAGATGTCATCAAGAAGGTCATCGAATAACGAAGAATTATTTAAACCGTTAATATCGTTATTCACGCCCGTTACCCAAAAAAATGCATGTAAAACCCACAAATTGTACGACGCAACAACTTTTAGCATTATAGTTGGGTATTTTTTATCAACACTCACAAATTGTCCGTGCCATGATTTCGAACAGTTTTTCCATTCTGAATGCATACAATTAATGCTTCCAATCATTCCCGTAAACCCATTAACCCTCTTATGTGTTGCATATATATTTTAAAGGGTTAATTGCTTGAAAATGAATCATACTTGCCATCTTTTGTTATTGTGTGTATTGAACTTTTCTTTAATGTGTGTACTGAACTTTCAAATTTTGATTATTGTGTGTATTTTGTGACCATTTTACCCCTTAATTTTTTCAAATTTCGAAAGGTAAAATGGTCATTTTACATTGATGAATAGTCACAAAGCACAAAATAATCGAAATTTGAAAGTTCAGTACACACAATAAGAAAAAAAAAGTTCAGTACACACTATGGAAACCTAGAAGGGGGTTGAATAGTTTTATCGTTTTTAATTCATTATAAAACTTAGTTTTGAAAAACTTTGATTGGAGTTTTCGAGAAATTAATCAATTGCAATATGAACACGATTATAACAATACTAAAGTAAACAACCAATAAATACTAAGAGATATAAAAGTGAGAAATGGAAAGATCAAACCAAGAAACCAAAATTTATAATAGTTCGATAATGAAGCTCCTCTTCGCCCTACTCCACTCCCCGAGTACCCAACTTGATAGTTCAAAGCACTATGTCAACAAACTCCCTTTAGGCGGAGAAAACCGTACAACATCGCTTATCACAATTTCTGAACCTAAGCTAAATGTCGAGTACTAATCTAGCTAGTACCAATGTCACTCATGATCTACTCGATCTCCATTCAAATCACAGAACCTAAAAGATCTACCTGATCTTCACATGACCAATCCGATCTATGCACGATCAACTTGATCTACACACTATCAACATAAAGCTACACAAGATCTACCCAATCTCTACACTATCACAATGATCCACACAATCTAACAAGATGTAATGATTAACAACTTGATGTATAACAATATACAAGAAGTACGTAACAAGTGTGTACTGAACTTTGTATCTTCTAGATTCGTTGTATTCTTCTCTTACACTTGTAGAGTAATGAAGGTGATCACTTGGTTGGATGATTGAATCATTCTTAAACAAAAAAAACTAACTAAATGATCAAAAAATCAAGATTAGAAAGGGTGGATTTAACTCAGAAATTTCTTTATGAAAATCGGTGAATTGGGAGTGAAATCTGCAAAGAAAAACTAGCCGTTACAGGTGACCGCACCGTTAAATTTAACAGTACTATCGGGTTTAGTGGTACTGTCCCAGACAAAAACGCTCCTCCTTTTGTTTTTAGTGGTGAAGGTTTATCTGGGGATATTTGGGGCTGTTTTGGGGGGAAAATAGTTGTTATGATTTTTAAACTTGTTTTTCCAAATAAAACATTTATTTTTAATTCAAAAATAATTTGTAAAATTTATTTTTGAAAAAAAAATTGTCACGTTAAAAATGTGAAGTCTTTAAACAAAAAATTCATTTCTTTGATGATTTGTCAAATTGTAAATTTGTTTGTTTTTACCTCTAGTGATGTACATCGAAATAGAATATTACGACTAAAAACTTGATTATGTTAATTTTGAAGTAAGTCGTTTTTAAATTTTGTTATTATCAAAATGTAGAGATGTCAAAAAATATAAATAACGTTTTTAGAAATTATTTGTACTAGCAATCTCCTAATTTTTTATGATAATCAAATATAAACTCAATTTATGTAAAAATTAGGTTTAACAAGTTTTTAAGTTGAGTTTATCCTATTTCTCCTATTTTTTGTCAAAGCAAGATTGTCGAGACAAAGTCGATGACGCTAAGGCCCCCTTGATGTATGCTCCCCCTCGTTTGGAGGGCACCAAGGAATTGAGCAATGGTTTCTTGCTATAAAAACGAGTTAGATGACAAATATTATATATCTAATTAGTAGCAATTATCCAACCATAAAAACTAAATAAATGGCTTAAACAAGTAGCCAAAAATAAACAACCAATCACAACAAGGTAATAACCAACCATAGATATTAAACATAAGCCAAGTTTTTTAGGTGAAGATGGTATTTTAAAAACTTATTTAACAAAGTATGTATTTTTAAAAATAATTAAAATATTTACTTATTTTTTTTCATAGTATAAAATCGTAAAAACGTATGAAACGCCGCGCTCTTAGTGGCCATCGTCACCGTCTCCATCTATGTAATCATCTCATTTATCCTCATCATTTCCAAGTCCACCATGGGCGACACTGATGATATAAAATTTGGACGGCACCACTTGAAGGAGTTTTATGTGTTTTTCTATATTATGATTCCCACACCAACACAATTTCAGCATCATCCCCTCGAGGAACAATGACGTAAACAAACAAGGAGGATGCTATTAACACGAAAAATACAATCAAAAAATCCAGCTTTGAACGACATCGTCCCATCGTTAATTTACCTAATTAGAACAATATGTTTTCTTTTACTTGTAATTGTACCTTTCAATTCAAGTGATCGCAATCATGTCGTGCAGGCATACATACCGATAAGGGAGTAGGCAATGACGAAGACATAAGAAACATGAACGATGGCTGATTTCTTTTGTTATACTTAAGTAGCTGAACACGTAGGAAAAGCTGATAAACACATTGATGTTCATGTATACGATAGTTGTTGGCTGCAAAAGCACTTATTATACATGAGGTTTTATAATTTCGTTAAAGAAAAAGAAAATTAAATATTGTGTTAAATATTTCCAACAATACATACTTTGATAAATACTTTTCTAAAACGTCATGGTCATCTAAAAAACTCAACATAAGCCTATTCATTCATTAAAAAAAATATCATACTTAAAGTATGATTACAACATAAAAAATAAAAACTGCAAGAAGCACATAATAATCTCTAGTGACTTGATAGGCCCTAACATTTGCTTCTATACCAAAAGGCGTCCTAATCATTTATTCTTAAAAGCTAAGCATACTAATGCTTAGATGGTTAAGCTACGGGTTGGTTCAGGTGGTGTGATTGGTTCGAGATTGGGTGTCAAAAGTTGCTCAACATAGGAGAACATGAAATGGAGTTCATCCCGAAGAGAGAAAATGAGGTTACAGTTGTGAAGACAAAATTGTGGGAAACGGTATACACTTTTATTAATAAATCAGATTACAAATAATAATAATAATAACAGAAAATAAATAACAGAAATTTAAATAACAGACAGAATGGAGTAGAAGCAGAAGACAGACACTATTCAACTGTATTAAAAGAAAGCAGTAAAGACAATGGCACGAGGCTCTTGTTGAACACGATTCCCTTAAAACAGATTCGCCGTCTGTTTCCTAGGGTACAACGTACACAGCTGTTGTACAACCGGACTAGACAACTTGCCTGAAAGATCACGGAAAACTTGAGCGTTTCTAATCGAAGAGATTGCTGGAATTATTCTGTATTGGAGTTGCGTTTCTCTGATGCATGACTGAATGAGGGTTAAGGCTTTATTCATACAGAAAAGTGTCTTGTTCTCCAAGACTAAATAAAAGCCTTAATTACATAAATATGTTATAATTAAAACAGAATTACATATCTTTTAATTACACAACTAATTCTGTAAAACTTTGTCAATAAGTTTCAAATCTATTCCTTAAATAGATTTACAGAAAATTCTGGAAAAACGAAACTCGAATCTGCAGCAAAAAGATACGCACGTATGCGAGGCTTCGGAGCTGCATTCGTGTCCGCAGGTCGCGCGGGCTCGCATGTGTTCAGAAGCTTCGAACTCATTTTGGCCCGGAAATCCCATTTTCTGCACCCCCCCCATGCGCGCGCGCACGTAGGGGTGGGAGCATAACCAACCTAAAGGAATTTGATAGCCAATACTATGATTTCCTTATAAACAAGCATTCACTTCTTGTTTTGGGCGATGTGAGATACATCCTCTTTTCCAATTTTTTATGTTTCAAGTGCCTCACTTTGAGACACGATATCTCATTCATTTCAACTCCATTTTGGACATGCTTTAGATCGTTGCGAAGCTCTCGTCAAGGAGAACGCAAAGCTACCAAGAAATATAAATATATATAACATATACATATATTAAATAGCGTCCAAATATTTTCAAAACTCACTTTGTAAAACTATTTTTCCAACAAAAATAGGAAACTTGCACTATGTAGATCAACCAGATGAAGTTGGATAGGATGACCCATGATTGGAGATGGAGGAGGTGCTGTAAGTGGAGGGTGATGAAGGTGTTGGCATGGCATAGTCCAAAGGAGTGATTAGTGAAAGGTTTAGTGTGATATCCATGGGTTGATGAGGACTAAATGGTGATGAATTTGGCCTAGTGCCAAAACAGGAGGATGATGATGAATTATTTCTAGTGGATGGTGTATTTGATGGAGCATTTGGCGGGGATGGTGAGCTAGAAGTGCTTTGGGAAGGTGGTGTAGTAGCCTTATCTTTGGTTAAGTAAATGACGATGGTAGTGTGACAAATCGTAATTTCAAGTCATTTTACAAACTTTGAAAATTTTACTATTCATCTTGGGAATTTACAATTCACAAATCACTATTCATCATTTTACTATTCATCGTTTTTGAAGTCGATATGATATTCTGAGAACGTATTTCAAAAATTTACTATTCACAAAACACTATTCATTCCCGGAGAAAATCACTATTCATGCTTCACTATTTCATCGTTTATCGTAAACTAGGTTTACGAGTATCAAATTCGCGTAACCTTAAGGGTTAAGCTGCGTATTCATGTAAAATCATTGAGGACACTTCATATAGACTAGGATTAGTCTACATATCATTAGTAACATCATCATCATATTAGTTCATGCATGGATTTGCATAGTTCATTAAACGTTTATTTTCTTATTACATAAACGCTATCGCGTAATCAATTATTTTAAAAATTGATCCGACACTTCTAAAAATAATCATAATATATTTTTATACTCATTGTAAGACTATAAAAATTATATTATTAGTTTACCCGATGTTTTCAATTTATTTTGTATATAAATTGTTATGTATATATAATTACGACGGTTTTCGTAAATTCAACTCGATAAATATTTATTCACTCAATTTTTGTAAGAAACGTATTTTTATAATTTTTATGACTTCGATATATTTTAATTTGTTCCGTTAAAATTTATTTCTAGCTAACGCTGCCCCAAATACCTATTTTAACTTACAACTTACAAACTAATCTTATAAATTTATACATTTACTCACTCAAAATTTGTCACCTTTGTTTTTGTTTACATCTTGTCGACCAAATAGATGACTCAACACACTTTTGACATAAAAATCTTACCTAGGCTAACACATACACAATTATAGACTTGTCACGTAATACTTTTAATTATAAACTAACTTTTAACACATACATCACACTTTACAAAAGTGAAAAGTATGAAACACTCTCCTTTTTCCTCACCAAATTCGGCCAACCCAAAGATACAAGAAGAAACCATAGTTTTTTTCAAGCTTGAAGTGTTTTACATGTTCTATTAATGATCTATTTCAAGGTTTTGAAATAAAAACCTAAAGATTAATTAAGGTTCTAGCTCAAAAACTCTTAAATCATTCAAGTAAGTAATTCATAATTGTCATAACTCTTTCATATTCATTTTTATGTTATTTCATCATTTTTGCAAGAAAAACATGCATGTTACATATGAATTTATACCACTTTTGTTGTTTTTATTACTTAATATGTAATATAATTATCCTATAATGAATCCCTTGAAATATATCACTGTTGGTGATTTCTAGGAACCCATGACACCCTAAGAAGGTGTATGGTAGGATTTGAATAGCTTCGGAGTTGTTTTGAATTGGTTAGAATAGGTTTTGCGCGAGAAAAACTCATTTCGACAACTTTATTTAGAGGTCTGATCATATTTTGAAATTCTGGAATTTTCGAAAGTAAGCAAAATATTTTGGGCTAGATATTTGGAAAATATACTTTAAAAAGAAAACGTACGCTTGAACGGGTTAACACGGAGCTATAACGAAGAAGTTATGAATTTTTGAAGTTTGACGACGAAAACTATTTGTTTCAGAAAATTCAGCATGCTATCTCGACTTTTTACGAGTCAAAAATGAGTCTTAAGCGTTGTTAAATGTATCGACTTATCAAAAATATATTAGTATATGTTATCACGATTCCGTGGATATAAAGAACGTAGAAAACGGACTTATAACGACTAAGTTATTCATATTTTAAACAAGTTGCCGTAACTTTATTATATAAGAAACACTATTGTATTTCTATTAGACTAGTATTACGGCAACAAGTGACCATGTTGAAGGTCGTTTTTAACATTGATGTAGAACTTTTTAAAAAGTGATGTCTACTAGTAAAAGTAAGTTCGCCAAGCATATTTTCCAAAATGTTCAACCGTTCGTCAAGCGGAGTTGTAATGAATAAAATACGGTCACTTAAACTTTGCCGAAAACTATCCTTAAACAATATTTCGGATACAAGTACCATACTTTACCAATATTTTTCTCCAAGATCGAGACCTCTAGGATGAAAACTTAAATGCTAAAACTTTGAGATAATGATACAAGCTTCCCAAAACCGTTGAGTTTGTTTCCTAACACTCGATGTGCACCATATTACGACTAGCTTTTCAAGGCCGTTTTGTCACTTTCATGAAATTTTCAATGACATTATTTTACGACGAAAAGTTATAATTTCATAATAAATCATTAAATGATTATCGTAAGATATCATTTCAACGTAAATACTTGTAAAGTATTTTATAACATGACGAGATGTCATAAACATATATTTCGACGATAAATTCTATTTTCAAAAGCGTACAAGTGGTATAGATTACATGTGGATTTGCATGCACGACATTGTTTCATGATTTACATTAGGACATATCATTCATAATAGGTCACGGTCAGAGGTTGCGCCTCATTTCAGTATTGCCATTATATCATCATAATCATTGCAATAGGTGAGTTTTCATAGCCCCGATTTATTCAAGTTTTTACTTTATTTCAAACCTACGGGGGAGAATACATTGCACATCATTTTTATTATGATACCAAGTATATCAAATTCATTACATTGCTTAAGTTACCTCATGCCAATTGAATGTCCCCATTATATAACATGAACCGTTAATTTCATAGAAGCGAGGGTGAGTGGATAGATCTATCGAGGGTGACTCCTCCATCCGGGTTGGTGGATTCCAACTGGTTAAACGGATGCATTTCATTTAATATCATTATTTGAGTTGTTTGGCAAACACTCTGTTGGGGCGAACATCATGATCAGTCTAGTTTCGGTGTCATGGACTTATAGCAATTGTAACATTTTTGTGACATATTTGTCATACATAATTTATACTTGTGGTAGTCGTATTAAACATTCTTAACAACTCTATGAACTCACTCAACCTTTGTGTTGACACTTTTAGCAATGTATTTTCAGGTAACTAAGGCATTTACTTCATGGCATGCATGTGGACATATCATAGAGTCGCGGTGACGACGCGTCTCACATGGGATTTATACATTTTTTAAAACATTGTTTGACTTGTACCAAACTTATTTTTCCGCACTAGTTGATTTTCATTTGGGACCTATTCTTTGTAAACTCTGATTATTTTACTAAATCAAACGATGTATTTTCCAAACGACACTTTAGGTCGTTCAATATAACTGTGATTGTGATGCTATGACAGTCAACCCGTGAATTCCATTCCGCTGCAAAACAGGTAAATTGGGGGTGTGACAGGTAGTTTTAAGAGTTGGTGGCTTGATGTTGATCATAGGTTTCTTGGAGATGTAAGTTGGCATGTAATGATGTGGTGGTGAATCTCTCATTCTAATTTAGTGCTCTCTGAACCGTGCGGGAATGTTTCCCATCACACGGCTCATCAACTTGATCTTCTGGGGGAGGCTTGTGTGGAAGACATCTTTGAGTGTGTTCTAAGGTTGATAATGAAGTGATTTTGCAAGTAAATGCTTGCATGGTTAAGGCTTAAATAGCCAAAGGTGGTGAAATTTGAATTTGAGTTAGTGGTATTATCATATGGTTAAAGATATGTAATGTTTCATGTGATTTGGGTTGTAAGAGTTTTGCAAAATATTGCAGATTATAAGGGGAAAGAATTAAAAAGGTAAAGCAATAGTGAAATTTTGTCAGAACAGGTACCGTTAAAGACCCCACGATACCGTTAAATGTAACGGTACCGTGTCATATTTAACGGTACCGTGACCTGTAGGTCATGAATTTTCCAGTTCTGCAGATTTTTAGCAGCCTAAAAAGGAGGTTTTCTAAAGGACTATTTTCTGCAAATCCTAGTGCCTTAAATAACTAAAGAATAATCACAATAGTATTCCTATGTTTAGCAAAAACTAGGAACTAACAAAAACATGTGATTAGCTAAATTTAGGCAACAAGCATGCATGCAATAAGACAAAATAAGCACTCATCTAATGATAAATAATAAATTATCATGCAAGGTGACACAAAGAAATAAGCATGCAAAATAAAAATATGACTAAGGATAAAGATTGGACATACCAAGTAATTCAAACATCCAATTATAGTCAAGAGACTAATGAACTTCTAATAGTAATTCTAAAATTAGAAGTACCAAGTTCTCATCCTAATTTTAAACTATTACAATTAAGAGCATTCCACTACCAATTTCTTCATTCTCCATGGTTGACTTGAGCTAACCCACGTAGCTTTACATTTTATGATCCTTTATTCATCATCATCATTACTTGTTGGATCATCAAAGAGTGCATATTTGGAAGATAATTCCGGAATGAGAAAGGATGATATTTGTGATTCATTCAAAGGATCCATTTCTTGATTCACAAGTGAGTATTGAGGACCTTGTTAGGATTTAGAAAATCCATAGTGAAGAGTCGGTCACCCCAACTTTAGTCTAGCATATGTTAGCTCGTAGACATTACGTTATTTACTAGTTATTTAGTTAGTTATTTAGTTTAGAGCAACACCGTGGAGGACGGACGGGTCTTTACCCACTGTATGCCTGATCCACAGTCCAAAGGAGGACGTGTAGTATGTAACTATAAATACCCTCTACCTCCCAAGGTAGAGGTTTGGACCTTTCACTCAATCTAACCTTCTTTCTTTTGTTTACTTTCTCTCTCTAGAAATGCTCCCATTCTACTTTCTCTCTCTATACCTTCAAACCATACGCCCCACTTTTATATGTTATGATGTGTTTGTGAAATCCAATATGTTACAAATGGTATCAGAGGCATGGTTTGATCATTCACCTTTCATGTTCTTGGATTTCTAGTGGTTTTCATAAGGTTTTTGGGTTTGAATGAGTTTAGAGTTATTTGCATCATTTGGATCATCTCTAGTGTTAAAGTTTGGATTTTGATTGTACTTTTGTGTTTAGAATCATTATAAGTGCTTAGGTTTTGATTTGGAAGGCTTGAATCAGCGTGGTTGGGTTGTTTTTGGATTGAAAAGTGGTGTTTTTTGAACATTTCATGCTAGCGACTTGTGCCTCGTACTAACTTTCTTCGTAGCAATTTGTCCCTACGATAAAGCGACTTGTCTGTGTTTTGTGAAGCGATTTGTGTACTTAGCGATTTGTCTTTTGAGACAAAGCGACAAAAAGGACAAGGTAGTGGATGTACTCTTTTGTCTAGCGATTTGTCACTCGCGACTTGTCTTCCTAGCGACTTGTCTATCTAGCGATTTGTCCCTCCAGCGACTTGGCTTTCTAGCAACTTGTCACTCTAGCGACTTGTCTCTCTAGCGATTTGTCCCTCCAGCGACTTGGCTTTCTAGCAACTTGTTACTCTAGCGACTTGTCATTCTAGCGATTTGTCAATCTAGCAACTTGTCATTCAAGCGATTTGTCTTAAGAAGCGATTTGACCAAAGTTGACATTTTACGTCAAAACTTCAAACGGCCATAACTTTTGATCCGTAACTCCGTTTTCATCGAAATACCTGTCAAAATGACTGGAACAGGCTGAATATTTTGAGGTTTCACCACAAAGTCGTGAAACGAGTTTTTCGAGGCCCAAATCCCATCCGAAATGAAGTTATTGAGCTTTTAAGTTTTGAGACCTAAATTTCACCGTAAAAACATGCATTAACAAAACCAATTCACAACCAAATAACACTTCAGCTAATCCTTCAAACAATCATCACTCCTAACACATAATCCTCTATCATTGTGTGGGTCCATCAGTTATCTTAACACATTCTATTGGTCACTATATCACAGTTTCTTCTTGATTTTGTAAAATACCGCGAAAGAATCTATTTCTCGGTTTAAATCACAGACTTGTAAAATCCCATGTACACAGAAACATCATGTCTTACACTCCTAATTCAGTAATATCATAAGTACTCAAATTGTATGATGTTGTGGGCAACAATGATAATGTATGCTACACTGAACGATTAAAGTTGTTTGAATTAATCAATGAGGATGTGAGATCTTCATGTTCTGAGTACAATGAGAATGAATTGCACCTGCTAATGCTACAGAATGCTATGCAAAAGGAATGATGCATTATACCCTATCAACAACTTCACTCTCACCTCATGTTACTTCTACCCATAACTACGGAACGAACATGTATTGCCCTCTTCCGTCAGGACTTATCTACATTAACAGGAACTTTGCTGTTAAACTTAGAGCAATTGGAGCTACAACTTGACAAAGAGAAGGTTCAAAAGGATAGTTCCATCTTTGCACTTCAAGTGATCCACAACCAATTTCAGTCATTCATCAGTGTGGAATTTACATCTGATTATGATCAAGACATGACTGAAATATCTTTCAAGAGACACACTGGAATGGAAATTAGCGTGTTCATAGAGACACTTATCCATCTCATGGATAATGTGGAGAAGTATATTGAGGAAGTTACTCAGAAAGATGAAAAAAATAGATGAGAGTCTGGTGCAGTTGACAGAAAGTTGTGATGAGTTGGGTAATGTATCAGTTGAAGAATCGAGTGTTGCTGAATGCAGAATGTCAGAGACAACAAATAATGATGTAACCAGCTATTCAGTTACTCCTAACATACAAGAAGTAGATGCAGTAATTAGAAAGGGGAATGAATGTCGGGCACAATCAAAAGATTGTAGTGTTGAGTCGGGTAAAGCACTAGATGATGGATCAGTTGACACTGAATCTGAGAGGCTCAGAGATAGATAAGCTTGACACGACTTAACGGTCCAGTGACTCTTGTTACACATGATGTGGATGCAGATATTAGACCGAAAATTAAACTTGTGTTATGTAATGAGGTACCCTTAACTGTTCAACATAGTGCATCTGCTAAAGTACTTAAACAAACTGATCATGATGCTGAACATGACTTTGATAAATGTCTTGTGACTGAGGCTGAGTCTGAAATTAAGTGTTTCAAAACAAAAGATATGGTTGATAAAAAGGCTTTTGATGAACTTTCAAATAAATTCTCAAATCTTGAAAAACATTGCATTTCACTTGAAATTGCGATACAGAGTAAAGAAGAAAGTTTTCAACTTAACAAACCATGTAAAAATCCAGAACTTCCTTAATTCCGTGAACTTTTTGAAATTAACACTTTGAAAGCTCAGCTTAAAGACAAAGAGTCAACCATTTACAATATGAAGAAACACATTTCTGTCCTGAATTTGAAAAGTAATTTAGTCACGACTAAACAAGACATCGATGCTATTAAAACAAGAAATAATGAATTGGAAATTTATGTGGCTAAATTACTTAAGGAAAATGAGACTTTGAAAAAGCATCAAAAGGACCTAAGCTACTCTATCGATGAAACTAGAACTAAGTCCATGGAACAAACAAAATCTTTGATAGCAAAAATTGATGAACTCAAAGCTCAAATTTAGGATAAGAGTTTTGCGATAGTTGCCTTAAAGAATGAGCTTAGAAAAACCGTATGGACAAGTGTGAACACTAAGTTTACAAAACCATCAACCTTGGGGAAGCCAGTTTCTCATCCCACTAGAGACCGGTCCGTTGTTAGGCAGCCTACTGCATTTATATCTGAAAGATCAAAATCTTTAAAGACAAGGCTTGCCTCCCAAGTTGATGCGATACAAGTTTTGTCAAAACCAGTCACTTCACCTAAGTTACCTAATTATAATGATTCTAGCTCCGTTAACCCTCAACAAGTAGCTACTTCTACTCCCAGTACCTCTAGGATTAGTTCGAAAACAGTGTCAAAACCAAGCATTAAAACCCGGAATTCATATGATATGAATGACTTGTGGAAGAACTATTATCTAGAAGAAGCTAGGAAAAAGGCACAGATTAGAAAAGATGGAATTTTAGATGCAAGACATAGGGTGACGAATTCTACGAGATTTCAAGGCACTGGTAGTAGTTTTAAACCATTACCTAGGAACACTCAACTAAAGACTAGGGATTGGCTTAGATCTAAGAGTAGTTTCGTTTCGAATAAATCTATTCCCATAGTAGATCATTCTAAGAACTCTAGATCATCTTCTAAATCCAAATAAGTTGTTTGCTCGAGTTGTCTAAAATGCATATTTAAGGCAAATCATGATAATTGTTTTTCAAAATTCCTAAAGAAAGTAAGTGCTCATGCAAAGGTTCAACCTGTAAAGTCTAGGATCTACACTAAGTCTATGAAGCAAAACAAACAAAAAACTTCGCCTAGATGGATACCAACTGCTAAATCTTTGGAAACTAGGAATAAGGATAAGTCTTCCACTATGCATAAGAAGCTTAACAATCCTAGACCTTGCCATAAGTGGATACCGTCTGGTAGAATGTTTAAGGATGTTGGACTTAGGTGGATACCTACCGGAAAGCTGTTTTCTGATGGCAAAATTAAGGTTGATCGTGAAACCCCAAAGGGTTTGGATACTAATGTCACTAAACAATATATATGCAAACAAGCTTGTAATGTTAGTGCAGGTAGTCCTTACTCAGTTGCAGATACTTCGATCCTTCTGTTAGGAATTGGAAAATCCATAGTGAAGAGTCGGTCGCCCCAACTCTAGTCTAGCATATGTTAGCTCATAGACATTACGTTATTTATTAGTTATTTAGTTTAGAGCAACACCGTGGAGGATGGACGGGTCTTTACCCACTGTATGCCCGATCCACAGTCCGAAGGAGGACGTGTAGTATTTAACTATAAATACCCTCTACCTCCCAAGGTAGAGGGTTGGACCTTTCACTCAATCTAACCTTTCTTTCTTTGTTTACTTTCTCTCTCTAGAAAAGCTCCCACCTTCTACTTTCTCTCTCTAAACTCATCATAATGTACGCCCCATATTATTGATTGTTTGTGTGTTTATGAAATCCAATATCTAACAATTGGTATCAAAAGCCATGGTTTGATCACTCATCTTTCATGTTCTTGGATTTCTAGTGGGTTTCATAAGGTTTTTGGGTTTGAATGAGTTTAGAGTAGTTTACATCATTTGGATTATTTCTAGTGTTAAAGTTTGGATTTTGATTGTACTTTTGTGTTTAGAATCATCATAAGTGTTTAGGTTTTGATTTGGAAAGCTTGAATCACTGTGGTTGGGCTTGTTTTGGATTGAAAAGTGTGTTTTTTGAAGTTTTTCTTGCTAGCGACTTGGCTCTCGTAGTGTTTTTCATCGTAGCGACTTGCTTCAGTAAAAGTTAGCGATTTACAGTGTTAGTTGTTAGCGACTTGAGCCTAGCGACTTGTCTATTGAGACAAGCCGACAAATAGTACAAGTTAATGGATTCTCCACTACGGCTAGCGACTTGGTGAGGTTAGCGACTTGCTTCAGAAATTGTTAGCGAGTTGTAGTGTAAATTGTTAGCGACTTGGTGTTAGCGACTTGGACCTTAGCGAGTTGCTCTTTAGCGACTTGACTGTGTAGCGACTTGGTGCTTTAGTGACTTGTGTCCAGCGACTTGGGTCTTAGCGACTTGGTTCAAAGGAAATTGAGATCTTAGCGAGTTTCTACTTAGCGACTTGGTTCAAGAATTCTTAGCGACTTGGTTGATTTTTCCTGACAAAACTTCAAACGGCCATAACTTTTGAACCGTAACTCCGTTTTCAGCGTTCTACCCATCAAAACGACCGTGAGAACAAGGAGAATGGCACACCGAAATCCGCTCTGAACAGAAGTTATTGAGGTTTTTATGTTTTTAGACCTAAATTTCTCCATAAAAACGAGCATAAACCAACCAAATCTCAACCAAATAACATCTTTGCGAATCCTACAAACCATCATAAGAGCTAACACACAATTGTCTATCATTGTGAAAATCCATGAGTCATCTTAACACGTTCCATTGGTCATTTCTTAACGGTTTGGTCTTGATTTTAGTAAAATCCCGCGAAAGATTCTATTTCTCGGTTTAAATCATAGACTTGTAAAATCCCGTGGATTCATCACCATCATGTCTTACACTCCTGATTCAGTGATTTCAGAACTACTCAAACTGTATGATGCTGTAGAAAACCATGAGAATATTAGCTATACTGAACGGTTACAGATGATGGAATCAATCAATGATGATTTGAGTTCCTCATGCTCTGAGTCCAATGAGAAAGATTTGCACCTGTTCAGGCTACAGAATGCCATGCAAAAAGGAAAGCGACATTGAACCTTATCAACAACTTCACTCTCACCTCATGTTACTTCTACCCACATCAATGGAACAAACATGTATTGCCCCTTCCGCCGTGGGACTTATCCACATTAAAGGAACTTTAAGCTGTTAAACCTAGAGCAATTAGAGCTACAACTTGACAAAGAGAAGGTTCAAAGGATAGTTCCAGGTTGCTGCACTTCAAGTTATCTACAAACACTTTCAGTCATTCATTAGAAGGGAATTCACATCAGATTATGATCAAGACATGACCGAAATGTGTTAGGAATTAGAAATTCCAGGTATTAAAGAGTCGGTCACCTCAAGTATATGTAATCGTTAGAAAGCTCGTAGTCGTAGTTATTTTAAGTTAAGTAGTATTTAGTTAAGTAACACCGTGGAGGACGGACGGGTCTTTACCCACTGTATGCCTGATCCACAACCCGATGTGTGGCGTTTTATGTAAGACTATAAATACTCTCTACCTCCCAAGGTAGAGAGTTGGAGCTCATAATAATATCTTTCACTTTCTCTCACTAAGTTCCCTAAACCTCTAACTTTCTCTCTCTAGAATTCCATCTATATGCTACCTTGTGTTAATGTTATGATGTGTATGTGAAAAGTTATATCTTACAATTGGTATCAAGAGCCATGGTTAGATCATATCTTGCATATCTTTGGATTTCTAGTGGTTTTTAGGTGGTTTTTGAGTTTGAAAAAGTTTAGTGGTTTTGCATCATTTGGTTGATTTCTTGTGTTAAAGTTTGAATTTTGTTGGTACTTTTATGTTTAGAATCATCAAAAGTGTTTAGGTTTTCATTTGGTAAGCTTGAATCATCTTGGTTGGGTTGTTTTGGATTGAAAAGTGAGGTTTATATGGTTTTTTCAAGCTAGCGACTTAGTTCACGGAATATTTTCTTGGTAGCGACTTGCTTCACATTTTTGTAGCAACTTACAGTGTTGGAGCTAGCGAGTTAGATCTAGCGAGTTAAAGTACAAGTAGTGGATTCTCCACTACGGGTAGCGACTTTTGGTAGCGACTTGGTCATAGCGAGTTGCTCTTAGCGACTTGTGTCTCTAGCGACTTGTGTAGCGAATTCTTTGCCAAAAATTTTGGTTAGCGACTTGGTCTCAGAAGCGAGTTACTACTTAGCGACTTGCTTTCTGTTAGCGACTTGGGACTCTAGCGACTTAGGGGTGTAGCGAATTAAGGGTTAGCGACTTAGTGCATTAATTTCTAGCGACTTAGTGCATTATCTTCTAGCGATTTAGTATTTTATCTTCTAGAGTCTTGAGTGATTGTTTACGGTTTGGTCTTGATTTTAGTAAAATCCCGCGAAAGATTCTATTTCTCGGTTTAAATCATAGACTTGTAAAATCCCGTGCATTCCACCACATCATGTCTTACTCTACTTACTCTACTGACCCGTGTGATTTCAGAAGTGCTGAAATTGTATGATGCTGTGGACAATAATGTTAATGATTGCTACACTGAACGATTAAAGATGTTTGAATTAAACAATGAGGATGTGAAATCTTCATGTTCTGAGTACAATAAGAATGAATTGCACCTGCAAGCATGAATGCTATGCAAATGGAATGCAGACATTGAGCCCTATCACTACTTCATCGCACCTCATACAGTTGTTATCCATAGCTGGGATCAACATGTAGTGCTCTTTTCCGCCAAGACTTACCTACATTGACAAGAAGCTTGCTGTTGAACTTAGAACACTTAAAGCTGCAACTTACCAATAAAGAGGTTCAAAAGGATGGTTCCAGGGCAGCTCTTCAAGTAATCTACAAACAATTTCCCATTCATCGAGTGGGGAATATTCAGAGATCACGATCAACACTTGACAGGAATTTCCTTCAAAAACATACTGGAATGGAAATTCAGGAATTCATTGAGACATTTATCCAACTCATGGATAATGTGAAAAAGTACATTGAAGAATCGCTCATAAGAATGAAGACGGAATGAGTGTCAGTGCAGTTGAAAGATTGTTGTGATAAGTTTGGTAATGTATCTGTTGAAGAATCGGGTGTTGCTGAATGCAGAATGTCAGTGACAACAAAATATGATGAGTCGGATAATGGAAAAATGGAATCTTCGTGCTCAAATTCACAAGAGAGAGAGGTGCACCGAACACACAACCGTGTTAATGCAAAGGAACGCTCCATGGAAGCTTCGGATGTACCCAAGATAGAGATGCACCCGTCTGGCGTGCATGTCAATGCTCAAGTAAGTTGCATGGATGTTTCTGCTGTACCTAGTTGTGCATCTTCTACTCAAAATGATGATTATGAACTGCATGAGTACGCTGCATTTGTGCCCGATGATTCCCTTACCACTGAGCTTAACATATATAAGGATCAGGTTGCTATTTATGAACAACGTGCTAAGTTTGAGTTGACCACCCGTGAGCAGGAAATGGATGTCCAAATACGTACAACTATTAGAAAAAGTAGGTTTAGAGAAGAAGTATTAAAACAAGAGTTAAACTCCTTACAAGAAAAGCTTTCTAAAACTGCTAAGCAAAAACACGAACTTCAAGAAAATGTTAAAATGCTTAAGCAAGAATTCAAGGCTAAGGAATCAAAACTTTTGAATGATTTTTCCAATCTAAAACTTTGAAAAACAAGCTTGAAAATAAGTTGTACGTACAAGGGAATACCATTGATCAGCTCACATGATCACTATGCATAGAGTCTTAAGCGATAAGCATAGCATTCCCCTTGTTGAGGAACCTAATCCAGAGGTAATTAAAAAGGCTAGAAATGCTCATAAGGTACTGTATGATGGTAATGAGATCCTTAAGCCTAGAGAAACCTAGTTCTTGCTTGAGTGCATGAGGAAGATAAGAAATTAGATGAAGTCACCAGGGAGAAAATGAATAAGAAGCTAGAAGATCCTGAGTGTAAAAAGAACAAGATAACGATAAAACCCCATGATTACACTAAGGAAAATTGGATATCCTTAAACATGTTTAAGCCTCAGACTCTATTGACCCCTGAACAAGTGTTCGGGAAAAAGGATATGGACTTGCAAAAAGCTGAAAATCTTGTTGAAAAGAATCCCCCTTGTAGGAAATTCCCTAAAGCGCCTGTGTATCCTCCAAATACACCAATGCATTTAGTTCCTAGAACTATTGCCACTAAGAGCAAGACCTTAATCAGTCAATATGTTATTCTTCAACTATTTACCGATTTTGAGAAAACTTGTAAGAAAAGGATCACACCCACTGGATAATGAAGGGAAAGGGGTTTTGAGCAAATGAAAGAATGTTATTTAACCGAGGTCATGCCTTTCTTTAAACAACTAAAAGATCATTTTGAGAGTCTTAAAAGGGGATAAAATCAGATATTAAAGAAATGGAAAAGGAATTTGATGCAATGGTAGTTGAAGTTAGTGATTATGAGCGTGCACTAAAATATAATGAGATTGAGAGGAAGAACTTGCATACCTTAAATGAGACTCTTATTATTGAATGTGTTGCTCAAGATATCTTTTTCACTGCTTCAAATTGCTCTATTAATGCTTCCAAATTTCATGAACTATCTGTGGCCCTGAAAGTCTCCCATGATCGTGTCATTGAGCTTGAAAAACTAATTCTAAACTAAACGAGAAAATTGAACTGGATGATCACGACAATTTGGTTAAACATTTTTCTAAACTAGAAGTTGAGCATTTTAATTTACAACTCAAATATCAACATCTCAAAGAAAATGTCAAAACTTCAAATATCAAGACATCTTCAGATGCTCCAGAGTTTGATGCAGTTTTCAAATTAACAAACGTGATGAACAGATTCAAGCTCATGCAACACGATCAGAAAGTTGAAAGCCCAAATCTCTCAATTAAAGGGTCAAACGAACAATATGACAGGCTCCCAAATGCCTCCTCCTTTAGATTCTCAGTATTCTCAAACGTTTCATCTTCAAAACCTAGTAAATGCTTTACAAAAGGAAAACGAAAGTTTTCTAGAAGAAAATGAAAAGGTTAAACGACATTTTAAAGAGTTATATGATTCAATAAACGTCACCCGTGACCAAAACAACGAAAAAATAACGTCTTTAAAAGGAAATTGAGAATAAAGTCGGGAAATGGGAAGCTGCCACTTGTTTTCAATAAGAATGTTGTCTCAAAATCACCCTTAGATTGCAAATACACTGTGACAGTTAAATATATTCCTCCTCATCTTAGGAATAATGAACATGCTTTTCATGACTACTGTGCTCACCTTAAGGATAGTCTAGAATGTCTCCGTGAGATTGTCGAAGAGGATTTCATTAACAAACCTCTTGATAGTGAAATTAGGTTTGCTTGCCTCCGGCCAAACGATCTCAAGAGCTGCTTGAATGTGTAATTGCAACATGTCCAAAACCCTTAGGTGAAAAAGGCAAAGCTGTGAAGCCTTGTTCTATGCCTAGTGCCAAACAGAAAATCCGTTCTATGCCTAAAGCCAAGCATGTGACCCTTGATATGCCTTGTTCCATATCTAAATTCAAGCAAGCAACCTGTGATGTGCCTCCTAGAATTTCAGATCCCAGCACTTCTAGACCAGGAATGCAGAAAGTAGTGAAGCCATGTAATGTTCCCATCGTTACTTCTACAGATTTTAAGATTGACACTAAAGTTAGCGGGTCAAAACCTAGAAGCTATGCAAAGAAGGATAGGATTACGCAAACTAAAAGTGTTCATGATAAGGAAGTGAAAGAACACCATAGGGACAAGAAGTTTGATTTGAACAAAAGAATCGTGTTAGTTCTAGTATTAGCTCTAAGCTTACTAAAATTAATTCGAGGCCTTATGCTGTCTGCAAAACATGTAAAAAATGTTTAATTTATGGTAATCATGATAAATGTGATGTGTTATTTCCGAGGTCTAAGATTCATAACCCAGTTAAGAAAGTTTGGAGAGCAAAAACAGTTAAGCAATCCGGAAACCTACGGGGAAGGTTTTACCAATGTAGGATTTCGATGGAAGCCAACAGTCGAATATTCACGCATGGAAAACCTTGCCCCTTAACTAGATCCACTATGCCTAGAGTAGTGCCTGTTAAGGTTTGGAAGCCAACCGGTAGAATAATCCCATTAAGCACAAAATGTCCCTCGACTAAGTCTGATGCTTCTACTAGTTTAGCTCCTAGTGACAATGACATTGCACCTAGGGTTTCTGCTGATTCAAAGATTGTTTGTGCTAACCAAAAGGACCCCATGAGCACGTGGGAATCCAATGTTTCCAATTCTATGTCTTCGTCATGTTATCCAAAGCGGTCGTACAAATTAGTCCCTTGGTATTTGGATTCGGCGGCTCTAAACATATAACTGGGCTCTAAACAATGACGCGTCTGTTCACATCGATTCGGGCCTCGTTCTTCATTATTATGGTGTCTGCAGATAACACTTCAGGCCCCGTTCTTCAAAGAAAAGAAAAGTGTGCTCTTCTGCAGGCGTAAGCTTTATCTTCAATAAAGAGAAATTCTCTAATGAATGGCCATACTCATCTACATTCTTCATCAACAAGCTTCATGTTTTTCCACGCTCATTCAATCATCAAGTGGATCTATGTTCATTGGCAGACATACCTATTCACTGCTAAATCAAAAATGGCAACTTAGGATGCAATTTTTGAGGGGAGAAGAGTGAATATACCAAGGAAACTGATTCATTGTTTTGATTTTTGATGACTCTCTCCAACGCCCTAATGCTTCACTTACTAAGGATAATTGGGAATCAATGCTTGGGATTCATTGTTTTTCAAAGATATGTTTGATGAGTACCTTCAACCTTCGACGAATATGGGTTGATAAAGATAGTCGAGAGATTTTCTATCAGTGGGTCCTATGGCTCCGGACACTCCAGGTTCGGGACCCGCACTTCAAAACAGTCCCATTAGTTCATCCCTTATACCAAATTCTTCTTCAGAAACTCCATATGTACCTCCATCTCAAGATGATTTAAAGAAATTGTTTGATCCCATGTTTGATGAACATTATGAGCCAAGTGCTAATGAACTGACAATTCCTACCGATTTGCTCATATTCCCGTGAATGACGTCAATCCTTCAATCTCAATATCATTAAGTCAAGAAGCCACTACTGCGATCACTCTGTCTCATCAACAAATCATCAAACTTCGAGGGTACATCATGGAACTATGTCTGGCATCAATAATGAAGTTAATCCCTTTGCTACTCCTGAAGATGCTCCATTTGAAAATGTATTTGCTCCTGAATCTTCATCAACCATCTTCAGGAGACATCGACTCGCTACTTTAGTTCCTCAACCACTGCCACATGAACACCTCAGTAAATGGACTCACGATCATCCATTGGACAACATCATTGAAATCCTCTCATCCTGTATCCACACGGAAACAACTTGCACCAGATGCCTTATGGTGCTTCTTCAACTCCGTACTCTCTAAGATCGAACCAAAAGATGTTAAAACCGCCATGGATGAAGACTGCTGGTTCAATGCCATGCAAGAAGAAATTCATGAGTTTGATCGACTTGATGTATGGGAATTAGTACCGGCTCCAGATTGTGCTATGATCATTGCTCTAAAGTGGATCTTCAAAGTGAAACTTGATGAGCATGGTGATGTGTTGAAAAACAAGGCTCGATTAGTTGCTAAAGGATACCGTCAAGAGGAGGGTATAGACTTTGAAGAATCATTTGCTCCAGTTGCTCGAATCGAGGCAATCGAATCTTTCGGCTAATCCGCTAGTAAGAACATGGTAGTTTATCGGATGGATGTGAAGACGGCATTTCGAAGCGGAGATCTTAAAGAAGTCGTCCACGTCGACCAACCTGAAGGATTTGTGAATCAAGAGCATCCTACTCACGGTTATCGTCTGAAGAAGGCTCTTTACGGTTTAAAGCAAGCTCCAAGGGCATGGTATGATACCCTGTCAAAGTTTCTTCTATCAACCGGATTCAGCAAAGGAGCAGTTGATCCTACATTGTTCACCAGAAGTCGGCAAACATTTAACTTATGTTCAAATTTATGTTGATGATATTATTTTTGCCTCGACTGACCCAATGGAATGTGATCGTTTTCTAATGAAATGAGTTCAAAGTTTCAAATGTCAATGATGGGACAAATGTCATTTTTCTTGGGATTACAAATTTCACAAAGTCCCGAGGCATTTTCATAAATCAATCTAAATATGCAAATGAGATTTTAAAGAAATTTGGATTTGATTCAAGTGACCTTGTTGACACCCCCATGATTGATCGAACCAAACTAGATGAGGACCACTCAGGGGTCATGATTGACCAAACGAAATATCGTAGTATGATTGGATCCCTGATGTACCTCACTTCTAGTAGACCAGACATCTTGTTCGCTGTTTGCATGTGTGCTAGATACCAGGCTAAGCCTACTAAAAGCACCTTGAAGCGGTTAAACGGGTCTTTCGGTATCTCCAAGGAACCATCAATATGGGACTATGGTACCCGAAGGACACCGGTATGTCACTAACGGCCTATGCAGATCCTGATCATGCAGGTTGTCAAGATACACGTCGAAGTACATCCGGAGGTGCTCAGTTTTTGGGTGATAAGCTTGTGAGCTGGTCTTCAAAGAAGCAAATGAGTACTTCTATTTCCTCTACAGAGGCTGAATACATAGCCATGTCATCTTGTTGTGCTCAAATCTTATGGATGAGATCTCAATTATCGGACTATGGCTTTGAATTCAACAAAATCCCTCTGTACTGTGATAATAAAAGTGCTATTGCTCTCTCATGCAACAACGTTCAACACTCAAGAGCAAAGCATATCGACATTCGACATCATTTCATCAGGGAACAAGTAGAAAAAGGTGTGGTGGAACTATATTTTGTGAGGTCTGAATATCGGTTAGCGGACATCTTCACCAAAGCTCTTCCAAGAGAACGTTTTGAGTTTATTCTTCCACGTCTTGGTTTGAAAAGCCTTCAACCAGAAACTCTCAAACGCGTCTTCTCGGAGGAAGACGAGGAGTAAAGGTCTTTCTTCATCTATCTCTTGTTAATATTTATTCAAAAACAAAATAGAAAAATATAAAACTTTCAAAATCCATAAAATTTGAAAAATTCGAAAAATCTTCAAAAATATTGTCATTTTGTCATGTTTTTCTCGATTCGATAATATCTACGGTCTTTGTGCTGTCATTCAAAGAATGACACGGGACTTTAGATGTTGTTCGAATTTTATTAAAAAAATCAAAAAAAAAAAAAATCAAAAATATTTTTGGGAGAAAGAGAAAATGGTTTATTGTCATTTTCAGGCAATAACCCGTTTTAAAAGAAAGAACAGAGCCATGTTTTACCATGTTTTCAAATTCCATGCTCGGATTCTATAAACATTTATCTGCTGAAAACTAAATGCTTTGAAAAATAACTCGGTCTCTATTTTTGATAATCATCGGGACTTATTTGTCAAAATCTCTATCTCTCAATCAACAACCTATGTCATTGATTGAGGGGAGAATGATTTCAATTAAATTAAAAAGTTATTTGGCATTAAATTGTTTTCAAAAGATATACATGCATGTTTATCAATGGAGTTTAAAGTCTTAAAATCCGATCATTATCGGTTAAAACGCTTTCATAATCAAGTCACAATTCTCCTTAAAAGCTTTCAAAATCAATTTAAATCAATAAGAGATCACAAATCTCAAATGATTTGATAATTGTGATCGGGGAAGAATGTGTGATTTAAATTGGATTTAAACTGATAATTCGGTAAATGGTTTTATAATGATGTACATGTTCCTCCCCGCTCACATGTGACAAACGATTTCAAATTTTCCATGCACATGTTGAGGGGAGCATCTATCTTAAACCTATGATTTGAAAAGTGATCATTTATCTCAATGTGCTGGTTCCCTCTAGTATGTGTAAAACTCTTTTCAAACCTCGAGGCACATATTGAGGGGAGCAAATTCATGGAAACCTCATCCTTCCCCAAAATGCTTTATCTACTTGATTCGATTAAGGAAGTGATGTTGATATTTTTTAGAAAATGGTAATCAAAGAAGTTAATTTCTTCCTCTTGCCTCCGTGTGCAAAACAATTTCAAATATTTGATGCACATGTTGAGGGGGAGTTCTTATTCTAAAAATATCAAAAACAATTCAGGTACAAAATGTTTTGATAATATATCACAAGTATCTGGATTGATTTTCAAATGGTTTTCAATTGGTTCCAATGGCGGATGAACAATACCAAATAGACCGACCAACTTTACTTTATGTATGGTGATATAAGGATGATAAGGTTAGGTATTGGTTCCCATGATCCGCGAACGGAGGGATCTACCGAGGACAATCCACTAGTTAGTGTAGCAGTCCTTAGGTATGATGATAAAAGGAGAAAAATGAGATATGGGAAGAGTGTGGACTAAGATGAGCTAGTAATCTGGAATAAACCCAACAAGGTTCTAGCTATGAAGTCTCGGTAAGCAATGAAGGGGTTGAAGAATTAAAAAGAATTGAATGAGAAAAGGGTGAAAACAAATAGCCCTCCATTTATTCAACCTTAGGCGAAGCGGGTTCAATTCATATGCTACTGATGGTAACATCGGTATTGAAGACAAGACGTCATGGACCCAAAGGTGGCACGCGCACTTCAACTTTCCAAAACCACTCAAGTTCCTCTTAAAAGGACTTGTTTCATTCTCACGGGAACCGACATTATCTATCGACTTTCTCTTAGAGATTGTTGATATTGAAGAAGGAGACCCTCTCCCTAGTCTCCGATACAGGATCCAAATATGCACAAATTGAGTCTAGAGCCACGAGATCATCAATAAATCTCATTAGGACACTTTCAATGAAGACTCTCTGTTTCACACAATGTGGAAAGAGATTATATCTTGAGTCCTACGCATTATCCTTGTGGTATTGCCGTGAACATCCGAGTGATGTGTTTACACATTCACAATGAAGATGGAAAGCCTTCTGAAGCCAACATCAAACAAGCTCCTGGTAGGTGGCATGTGAGATCTATTATATGGATCAACCATGTGACAACTGAGCAGAAACAATGGGGCGATTCAATCTTTTGAATCAATCCGGTTCAGGTTATGGATTGACGGATACCTTTGAAAAACCGGTCGTTGTGCTTAACAAATTTTTCATTAGCACATCGGCCGTGTACTAATTTTTCAAATCAAAAGGTGTTTTATGATTGATAATTGATTTTCATTAAAACCTTCGTTATATTGCAAAAACAATTTCTATTGAGCAATACACGATTGTTTTTCAAATCTCTTTTCATCAATCGTGGACGTAAATTACGGTTCACTCACTCCGTGTTGTCTTCTTTGAGACGTTCGGTTTGAGAACAGCTAGAGCAGCTGCGAAACCCTGTCAAGGAAATTCTTCGAATTATACCTGATCACGCGGCAGTACTTGTAATCTTGATCAACGGGGAATCGTGGGCCGTGTACCTCAATTCATCGAAAGTGATCAAAGACACTTTCGTGCGCTTTATTGCTAACTGTCTTATGCGGTACACCCGACGTTTGTGATCGAATGAAGCGGTCAATACATAGCCGCATGCTCACCTAACACATTCATCTCAAAAGAAATCATGATTAGTGCATCAATGACTCGATATTTTACTCCATGCTTCGCTAGCTGCGCCAATATCATGATTCAACAAATGCTTCCGCTACTCTGATAAGAAGATATCATGATCCGAATGTGAGCATGTCGGTCCTAAAGTCACAACATCACATAATACCAACACCACAAAGGATGTCACAGAGATTTTTATGGCTGATAATCTCAAATGATGGCTCAAAATTATTATCACGTGGATCAGTAAAAGACCTCCACTTGAAGTAACCAAACATGCAATGTGAAGAATCAATGACTACGAGCTTAGGAACAAAGGACTACATCAAGAATGCAAGAACAATTGTTAATGTCATATCTGTTTGTATTCAATGTAATTTTAGTGCATGATTGAGGTGACCTCCCTAGGGGAGATTGTTAGGAATTAGAAATTCCGGTATTAAAGAGTCGGTCACCTCAAGTATATGTAATCGTTAGAAAGCTCGTAGTCGTAGTTATTTTAAGTTAAGTAGTATTTAGTTAAGTAACACCGTGGAGGACGGACGGTCTTTACCCACTGTATGCCCGATCCACAGCCCGATGTGTGGCGTTTTATGTAAGACTATAAATACTCTCTACCTCCCAAGGTAGAGAGTTGGAGCTCATAATAATATCTTTCACTTTCTCTCACTAAGTTCCCTAAACCTCTAACTTTCTCTCTCTAGAATTCCATCTATATGCTACCTTGTGTTAATGTTATGATGTGTATGTGAAAAGTTATATCTTACAAAATGTGCTTCAAGAGACACACTGGAATGGAAATTAGCGTGTTCACAGAGACACTTATCCATCTCATGGATAATGTGGAGAAGTATATTGAGGAGAGTTTTCGAGAAAGATGAAAAAGTAGATGAGAGTCGGGTACAATTGAGAGATAGTTGTGATAAGTTGGGTAATGTATCTGCTGAAGAATCGGGTGTTGCTGAATGCAGAATGTCAGAGACATCAAATAATGATGAGTCGGGTAAAGCACTGGGATGATGGATCACTTGACATACTGAGAGGCTCAGAGTTAGATAAGCTTGACATGCCGGCGGTCCGGCCAAATGACTCTTGTTACACATGATGTGAGCCTGAATATCGCTCAGACCATTTCAAAATTGCGGTGGTGTCATGTAATGAGGTACCCTTCTTTTACCTGTTCAACATAGTGCATCTTGCTAAAGTACTTAAACTAGCTGATCATTATCTTGAACATGACATTGATAAATGTTCCGCGAACTCAGGCCGAGTCGGAGAGATTAAGTGTTTCCAAACAAAA
>OU343220.1:83918028-83968486 GCA_910596185.1 Chrysanthemum makinoi | reverse complement strand
TTTGTTAGGAATTAGAAATTCCTGGATTAAAGAGTCGGTCACCTCAAGTATATGTAATCGCTAGAATGCTCGTAGTCATAGTTATATTTAGTTAAGTAGTATTTTGTTTGTAACATCGCGGAGGACGGACGGGTCTTTACCTTTGTATGCGATCCACGGCCGTTGTGTGGCGTTTTATGTAAGACTATAAATACTCTCTACCTCCCAAGGTAGAGTTGGAGCTCATAATAATATCTTTCACTTTCTCTCACTAAGTTCCCTAAACCTCTAACTTTCTCTCTCACAGAATTCCCACTTATCGCCCACTTTGTGTTATGGTTTGATGTGTATGTGAAAACCAATATCCAACAATTGGTATCAAGAGCCATGGTTAGATCATATCTTGCACATCTTTGGATTTCTAGTGGTTTTAGGTGGTTTTTGAGTTTGAAAAAGTTTAGTGGTTTTGCATCATTTGGTTGATTTCTTGTGTTAAAGTTTGGATTTTGTTAGTACTTTTATGTTTAGAATCATCACAAGTGTTTAGGTTTTCATTTGGTAAGCTTGAATCATCTTGGTTGGGTTGTTTTGGATTGAAAAGTGATGTTTTATGTGGTTTTCTTGCTAGCGACTTGAGCTCACGGATCTCTCTTCGTAGCGACTTGCTTGCAATTTGTAGCGAAGATTCACGGTTTTGGAGCTAGCGACTTAGACCTAGCGATTAACAGTACAAGTAGTGGACTCTCCACTACGGGTAGCGACAGTGGTAGCGACTTGATGCGTAGCGAGTTGCTCTTTAGCGACTTGAAGTTTTAGCGACTTGCAATTCTTTGCCAAAAATTTTGCTAGCGACTTGAGGGTTAGCGAGTTACTACTTTGCGACTTGCATTTGTCTAGCGACTTGGGACTTTAGCGACTTGGGGGTGTAGCGAATTAGGTGTTAGCGACTTGGTGCATTATCTTCTAGCGACTTGGGTGATTGTTTCTGGGTTTCTCTTGATTTAGTAAAATCTCGTGAAAGAATCTATTTACCGGTTTAATCATAGAGTTATAAAATCCCGTATAATCTCTTTATGTCTACCAGCGTTCCTACTATCATCTCCCTTTATTTCGAGGATGTTCAAGCGGTGGTTGAGATACTTTCGTCCACCCATGCTTGTGCAGGCTGACTACGATTCTTGGGCTCAAGCGAATCAGTTATACTTGCCTTGGAAAGGAATATGGTGTCAACATTCTCAAATCCATTGATGAAGGACCATATCGAGTTGAGGCGACTAGAGATGTACTTGATACTGCTGAAGATGGAACTCTGATTTACGGAATGGAGCGGACCAAAGATGTATGATGAGCTTGATGATAAGGAGAAAAAGAGATTCGATCGCTGCTCGGGGCTTCAACATTGTTCTTCAAGGTCTTCCTAAAGACATCTACAAGGCGATCAATCACAACAACAGAAGCAAAGGCGGTATGGGATAATGTCAAGATGCTTCTCAGGGTTGAATTAACTATGGAAGGCAGAGAGAGAATCACAACTCTATGGCCAATTTGAACACTTCAAGATGAAACCGGATGAGAGTGTCTATGAGTACTATGTGAGATTTCATAAGTTGGTGAATGACATGAGGAACATCGAGACGACTATGCCTAACATACAGCTGAACTCAAAATTTGTGAACAACATGAATCCCGAATGGCACAAGTTTGTCACCTCTGTGAAGCTCACTAAAGGATTGAAGAATACAAACTATGAGCAACTCTATGCCTTCCTCCTTGAGAATGAGAGACATGCTATGTTTGAAAAATTGGTTCTTAATCAGTTCAAAACCAACGAGGGAGAGACAAGCTCGTCTAATGACTCAACTGCCTTCTACTCAAACATCGGAATCACAAAAACCTCACAAGTCATACCCATGGGAAATGGTAATCACAAACTCATTCACGATCCTATGTTCAAACAAGTGATCTTGCGATGCACCGTGGGTAATTTCATGAATCAACTAGCTCTTCTGATTAGTCAAAACATGAATTCTCTCCCACAAACCAATAACAACCTCGGAACAGCATCTAACCCACACAATCAAGCTCTTGTTAAATGGGAGGATCGTGGTGCAACGATTCAGGAAAACGATATGATCGGGGAAGAGGTGGAGCTGGTAGAGGTTATGTTGGTAATCAGAATCGAGGAAGGAATGGTAATCAAGGTCAAGCTAAGCTGATCAAATGTTATAATTGTGGTGGTGAGGGACACATTGCAAGGAACGCACATCTCCAAGCGTCCACGAATCTTGATTACTTGAGAGATAAGATGCTGCTTGTGCAAGCTCGGGATAATGGTGCTACTTTGGATGAAGAGGAATTGTTGTTTCTTGCAGGGGCAATGCCAAGACCTATGATGCGGATGTGGATGGCGGCCTATTAGGGAGATAGGTCACAATCATCGAATGCCTTTCAAGTCAGCCGATTGTGATGCATACGACTCGATGTGGATGATGGACCCACACAATCTTTATGGCTAGCATTTCTCCAATGGTTTCTCCCAAGGTCTCCTCTTCACCACAAGCTGGCCCATCCAAAGACAAACTCATCTCAGAGGTACTAAAACTATACGATGATGATGATGTGCAAAAGATGCATGACAAAGTACTATCAACTGAAACTTTTGAATCAAATATTGAAAATATGGGTAATATCAATGTTGTCCCATATGATCAATATGTGAAACAAAGTGAAAGTGAAGTTGTACCAAGTGATGCATCTTCTGCGGTCAACAATGACTATGTTTTTGATGAATACCTTTGCATGTGCCCTGATGATTCTGTAATATCTAAATTAAATGCCTATAAAGAACGTGTTGCTATTTATGAACAACGTGCTAAATTTGAGTTGACCACTCGTGAGCGGGAAATGGATGACCAAGTGCGTACAATTATTAGAAAAAGTAATTTTAGAGAAGAAGTATTAAAACAAGAGTTAAATTCCTTGCAAGAAAAACTTTCTAAAACGGCTAAGCAAAAACAAGAACTTCAAGAAAATGTGAAAATGCTTAAGCAAGAATTTAATGCAAAGGAATCAAAACTCTTGAAAGATTTTTCTAATCTGAAAACTTTGAAAAACAAACTTGAAAACAAGTTGTACATAGGAACACCATTAGGGCTACACATCACTAAGCATAGAGTCTTAAGCGATAAGCATAGCATTCCCCTTGTTGAGGAACCAAATCGAGAGGTCATTAAAAGGGCTAGAAATGCTCATAAGGTTCTTTATGATGGCAATGAAATCCTTAAACCTAGACAGAAACCTAGTTGCGTTGAGTGCGCTGAGGAAGATAAGAAATCAGATGAAGTCACTAGGGAAAAGATGAACAAGAAATTAGATGATCCTAAATGTAAAGAGAAGAAAATAAAGATCACACCCCATGATTACAAGAAGGAAAACTGGATTTCCTTGAACATGTTTAAACCTCAGACATTGTTGACTCCCGAACAAGTTTTATGGAAAATGGATTTAGATAAGCGAGAAAATATTGTTGAAACAAACCCTCCTCTTTGGAAAATGCCTAGAAGCGTATGTATCCTCCTAATATACCAATGCATCTTGTTCCTAGAACAATTGCCACTAAAAGCAAGACCTTAATTAGCCAATATGTTATACTTCAACTATTTGTTGATTTTGAGAAAACTTGCAAGAAAAGGATCACACCCCCTGGTATTACGGAAGGAGAAAGGGGTTTTGAGCAAATGAAAGAATGTTATTTAAGTGAGGTCATGCCTTTCTTTAAACTTCTAAAAGATCACTTTGAGAGTCTTAAAAGGGATAAAACCGATATTAAGGGAATGGAAAAGGAATTTGATGCAATGATAGTTGAAGTTAGTGACTATGAGCGAGCACTAAAATATAATGAGATTGAGAGGAAGAACTTGCATACACTAAATGAGAACTGATTCTGAATGTATTGCAAGATGTGTTTTTCAACTTGCTACAAATTGTTCCATTAATGCTTCCAAATTTCATGAATTATGGTTGCAGAAAGTCTCCCATGATCGTGTCATTGAGCTTGAAAAAACTAATTCTGAACTAAGCGAGAAAATTGAACTGGATGATCACGACAATTTGGTTAAACATTTTTCTAAACTAGAAGTTGAGCATTTTAATTTACAACTAAAATATCAACATCTTAAAGAAAATGTCAAAACTTCAAATATCAAGACATCCTCGGATGCTCTAGAGTTTGATGCAGTTTTCAAATTAACAAGCGTGATGAACAGATTCGAGCTCATTGCAACACGATCAAAAAGTTGAAAGCCCAAATCTCTCAATTAAAGGGTCAAACGAACAATATGACAGGCTCCCAAATGCCTCCTCCTTTAGATTCTCGGAATTCTCAAACTTTTCATCTTCAAAACTTAGTTGATGCCTTACAAAAGGAAAACGAGAGTTTTCTAGAAGAAAATGAAAAAGTTAAACGACATTTTAAAGAGTTATATGATTCAATAAAAGTCACCCGTGACCAAAACAACGAAAAAATAACGTCTTTACAAAAGGAAATTGAGAATCTAGAAGTCGGGAAATGGGAAACGCCACTTGTTTTCAATAAGAATGTTGTCTCAAAGTCACCCTTAGACGCAAATACAACGGCAGTTAAATATATTCCTCCTCATCTTAGGAATAATGAACATGCTTTTCATGAATACGGTGCTCACCTTAAGGATAGTCTAGAATGTCTCAGTGAGATTGTCGAAGAGGATTTCATTAACAAACCTCTTGATAGTGAAATTAGGTTTGCTTGCCTCCGGGCCAAACGATCTCAAGAGTTGCTAGAATGTGTAATTGCAACATGTCCCAAATCCTTAACCTTAGGTGCAAAGGCAAAGCTGTGATGCCTTGTTCTATGCCTAGTGCCAAGCAGGAAATCCGTTCTATGCCCAGATCTTAAGAGGAAACACTAATGTGCCTTCAAGTAGTTGATTCAGTATGTTAGTGCTAAGAAAGTGAACTAGTGTGCTGCAAAAAGCTCAAATCCGCTCTTGAAAGTATACACTGTGCCTTCTAGTACTTGAGATCCTTGCATCAAGTTCAGGGAATGCAAAAATAGATCAACCAACTAATGTTCCCATTCCCTCTACAGGAGTAATCAGTGACATTAAAGCGAGCGAGTCAAAGTCTCAAGACAATACAAGGAATGATAGGACCTCGCAAGCTAAGAATGTGCATTGGAAGAGTGTAGAAGACCAATCTAGGAACTTTAAGCTTGAGTTGAATAAAGCGAAAGTGTTGATTCTAGTATTAGCCTTAGGCGTCTTGTAATTAATTCATTACGATACTATTTGCAAACCTTGTAATGATGTGCGCTTGAATTACATTGCTAATCATGAATGTGGTGTGAATGCTTTGTCTAATTCTGTCAAATGCCCAGTTAAAATTGTTAATGCTAATAATCGTGCAAATAAGGCAAAAGGCAAAACGAAAGATTGTTAAGCAATTGAAACCGGGAAGAACTTTTATAAAGATAGGTTATTATTGGATACCTTTTGGCCATAAGAAGAATCAGTTTTGTTCTCAAACTGCTAAGATTATGCCCACTAGAAAATGGATGCCTCCTGGTAGAACTATTCCCTTAAGAAGTGAACATACTTTGAATAGGTCAAATCGAGACACCAAACATTGCATCTATTCCCAATGATTCCATTGCTTCTACTTACGATATGGATGTTTCTATTTCGATGTGGGTGTTCCAATTCGCATTACTAACCAAGTGGAACCCATTCTTGCATGGGGATCCCAATTATCCGATTATCCATTCTTGTGCGTGTTCAAGCTGAGATCGTTCAAATCGTTACGTGGTACGGACTCAGTTGTTCCAAGCATATGACCGGACCGTCGCGCTCATGAACCGTGAGCAAATTCATTAGGACAGTTAGATTCGGTAATGATCATTTCGGTGCAATTATGGGTTATGGTGATTATGTTGTTGGTGATAGTGTTATCTCTAGAGTATACTATGTGGAAGGTCTTGGTCATAATCTGTTCTCTGTTGGTCAATTCTGTGACTCTGATCTAGAAGTAGCCTTGAGAAAACATACTTGTTTTGTTAGAGAACTTGATGGTAAGGAACTTTTAAGAGGAACTCGTGGTTCAAATCTTTACACCATCTCTATAGAAGATATGATGAAGTCTTCTCCAATTTGCTTGTCATCAAAGGCTTCAAAAATAAAGTCATGGTTATGGCATCGACGTCTCAATCACTTGAACTTCGGCACCATCAATGATCTCTCGAGAAAGGACTTAGTTGTAGGTTTACCTCGACTAAAGTATGAAAAGGATCATCTTTGTTCACATGTCAATTGGGAAAAAGCAAGAAGTATGCCCACAAACCCAAACCTACTAACTCACATCACGAAGTTCTTCATACAATTTATATGGATTTATGTGGACCAATGAGAGTGTAGAATATCTTTGGGAAGAAATATGTGTTAGTTGTAGTTGATGATTACTCTAGATTCACCTGGGTCAAGTTCTTAAGGACAAAGGATGAAACTCCGAATATCATCATCAAACTCATCAAACAACTGCGAGTTCGACTTAACAAAACGTCCGAATTATCCGGACAGACAATGGAACTGGGTTTGTTAACAAACAACTTAGTGAATTTTATGAAAGCATTGGAATCAGCCATCAAAGAAGTGTTCCACGAACTCCTCAACGAGCGGTGTAGTTGAAAGACTCGAACTCTTGTAGAAGCCGCTAGAACAATCTTGATTTACTCAAAGTTCCAATGTTTCTACTGAAGCTATTGCCACTTGCATGCTACACACAAAATCGTTCCCGATTCCACTTGTTCATGGAAAGACACCATATGAACTTGTCCACATGAAAAACCTAATCTCTCTCGCCTTCGTGTGTTTGGTGCATTGTGCTATCCAACTAATGAGGGTCAAGACTTAGGCAAACTTAGAGCTAAAGCGGACATTGGAGTATTTGTAGGGTATGCACCAAACAAAAAGGGATACCGAATCTACAACAAAAGAACCGGAAATATCATGGAAACAATTCACGTTACGTTTGATGGTCGACGGTCAAATGGCTCCTGAACAATCCATTCTGGACCGCACTTCAAAAGTCAATTGGTTCATCCCTTGTTCCAAACTCTTCTCAAGAAACTCCATATGTACCTCCATCCGAAGATGATTTAAAGAAATTGTTTGATCCTATGTTTGATGAACTTTATGATCAAGTACTAATGAGGTGTTGATCCTACAAGAGGTGCTCATATTCCATGAATGAAGTCAATCCTTCGGTCTCAATATCTTTAAGTCAAGAAGTGCTCGCTCGATCCTTCATCTCATCAACAAATCATCATTCTTCAAATGTACATCATGGAACTGTTTACGGCATCAATGATGAAGTTAATCCCTTTGCTACTCCCGAAGATTCTCCATTTGAAAACATATTTGCTCACGAATCTTCATCAGAACCATCTTCTTGAGGAGACATCGACTCTGCTACTTCATCCTCAACAACTACCACATGAACACCTCGGAAAATGGACTCACGATCATCCATTAGACAACATCATTGGAAATCCCTCTCGTCCGGTATCCACACGGAAACAACTTGCAACAGATGCCTTATGGTGCTTCTTCAACTCCGTACTCTCTAAGATCGAACCAAAAGATGTTAAAACGGCCATGAATGAAGATAGCTGGTTCAATGCCATGCAAGATGAAATTCATGAGTTTGATCGACTTGATGTATGGGAATTAGTACCTCCCAGTGTGCTATGATTATTTCCCTTAAATGGATCTTCAAAGTGAAACTTGATGAGCATGGTGATGTGTTGAAGAACAAGGCTCGATTAGTTGCTAAAGGATACCGTCAAGAGGAGGGTATAGACTTTGAAGAATCTTTTGCTCCGGTGGCTCGAATCGAGGCAATTAGAATCTTTTGGCTAATCTTTGCAAGTAAGAACATGGTAGTCTATCAAATGGATGTAAAGCGGCATTCTGACGGAGATCTTAAAGAAGTCGTCACGTCGGCCAACCCGAAGGATTTGTAAATCAAGAGCATCCTACTCGCGTTTATCGTTTGAAGAAGGCCCTTTATGGTTTAAAGCAAGCTCCAAGGGCATGGTATGATACGCTGTCAAAGTTTCTTCTATCAACCGGATTTAGCAAAGGAGGATTGATCCAACATTGTTCACAGGAAGTCAGGCAAACATTTAATTCATGTTCAAATTTATGTTGATGATATTATTTTTGCCTCGACCGACCCAATGGAATGTGATCGTTTTCTAATGAAATGAGTTCAAAATTTCAAATGTCAATGATGGGACAAATGTCATTTTTCTTGGGATTACAAATTTCACAAAGTCAGGCATTTTCATAAATCAATCTAAATATGCAACAGATATTTTAAAGAAATTTGGATTTGATTCATGACCACTGTTGACACTCCCATGATTGATCGAACCAAACTAGATGAGGACCACTCGGGGATCATGATTGACCAAACAAAATATCGTAGTATGATTGGATCCACGATGTACCTCACGCGCTAGTAGACCGGACATCTTGTTATTTGTTTGCATGTGTGCTAGATACCGAGGCTAAGCCTACTAAGAAGCACCTTGAAGCGGTTAAACGGGTATTTCGGTATCTCCAAGGAACCATCAATATGGGACTTTGGTACCCGAAGGACACCGGTATGTCACTAACGACCTATCGCAGATCTTGATCATGCGGGATGTCAAGATACACTCGTCAAAGTACATGCGGAGGTGCTTTCGGTTTTGGGTGATAAGCTTGTGGTGGTCTTCAAAAGCAAATGAGTACCTATATTTCCTCTACAGAGGCTGAATACATAGCCATGTCATCTTGTTGTGCTCAAATCTTATGGATGAGATCTCAATTATCGGACTATGGCTTTGAATTCAACAAAATCCTCTGTCTTTGTGATAATAAAGTGCTATTGCTCTCTCATGCAACAACGTACAACACTCAAGAGCAAAGCATATCGAGCGATTCGACATCATTGTCATTTTGTCATGCGTTTTCTCGGTTAGAGCAATATCTTCACGGTCTTTGAGATGTCATTCCAAAAGAATGACGCGGGACTTTAGATGTTGTTCGAATATTAAAAATAAAAAATTCAAAAATCAAAAAATATTTTTGGGAGAATCTATGGTTTATTGTCATTTGATGATGGCAGCTTTTCAAAGAAAAGAACAGAGATCCATACTTTATCATGTTTCAAAATTCCATGCTTTCTGATTCTTTAATCATTTATCCGAAAACTAAGCGCTTTGAAAAATAACTTCGGTCTCTATTTTTGATAATCATCAGGACTTATTTGTCAAAATATCAATCTCTCAATCAACAACCTATGTCATTGATTGAGGGAGAATGATTTCAATTAAATTAAAAAGTTATTTGGCATTCAATTGTTTTCAAAAGATATTCATGCATGTTTATCAATGGAGTTTAAAGTCTTAAAATCCGATCATTATCAGTTAAAGCGCTTTCATAATCAAGTCACAATTCTCCTTAAAAGCTTTCAAAATCAATTTAAATCTATAAGAGATCACAAATCTCAAATGATTTGATAATTGTGATCGGGGAGAATGATATTGGATTTAAAGCGATAATTAGGTAAATGGTTTTATAAGGATGTACAAGCTCCCCTTCCCACATGTGACAAACGATTTCAAATTTTCCATGCACATGTTGAGGGGCAGCATCTATCTTAAACCTATGATTTGAAACGTGATAACTTATCTCAAGGTCAGGGTTCCTCTAGTATGTGCAAAACTCTTTTCAAATCTCGAGGCACATATTGAGGGGAGCAAAATCATGAAAACCTCATCCTTCCCCAAAATGCTTTATCTACTTGATTCGATTAGGGAAGTGATGTTGATATTTTAGAAAATGGTAATCAAAGAAGTTAATTCTTTCTCTTGCCTCCGTGTGGAAAACTATTTCAAATACTTGATTCACATGTTGAGGGGAGTTCTTCTTCTAAAAATATCAAAAACAATTCAGGTACAAAATGCTTTGATAAAATATCATAAGTATCGGGATTGATTTTCAAATGGTTTTCAATTGGTTCTATGGCGATGAACAATACCAAAAGGACCGACCAACTTTACATTATGTATGGTGATATAAGGATGATAAGGTTAGGTATGTGGTCCCATGATCCGCCAGAACCGAGGAGGATCTACCCAGGGACTTTCCACTAGTTAGTGTAGAGTTCTTAGGTATGATGATAAAAGGAGAAAATGAGATATGGGAAGAGTCGGGACTAAGGTGAGCTAGTCTTGGAATAAACCCAACAAGGTTCTAGCTATGAAGTCTCGGTAAGCATTGAAGGGTTGAAGAATTAAAAAGAATTGAATGAGAAAAGGGTGAAAACAAATAGCCCTCCATTTATTCAACCTTAGAGAGAAACGGGTTCAATTCATATGCTACTGATGGTAACATCGGTATTGAAGACAAGCGTCATGGACCCAGGTGGCCTTGCGCACTCAACTTTCCAAACCACTCAAGTTCCTCTTAAAAGGACTTGTTTCATTCTCACGGGGACCGACATTATCTATCGACTTTCTCTTAGAGATTGTTGATATTGAAGGAGGAGACCCTCCCCTAGTCTCCGATATAGGATCCAAATATGCACAAATTGAGTCTAGTGCCACGAGATCATCAATAAATCTCATTAGGACACTTTCAATGAAGACTCTCTTTCACACAATGTGGAAAGAAAGATTATATCTTATGAGTCCTACGCATTATCCTTGTGGTATTGCGGAACATCCGAGTGATGTGTTTACATATTCACTGTGAAGATGGAAAGCCTTCTGGAGCCAACATCTAACAAGCTCCTGGTAGGTGGCATGTGAGATCTATTATCTAGATCAACCATGTGACAACTGAACAGAAACAATGGGGCGATTCAATCTTTTGAATCAATCCTGGTTCAGGTTATGGATTGACTGATACCTTTGAAAAACCGGTCTTTGTGCTTTAAAACTCTTTTCATTAGCACGTCGACCGTGTACTAATTTTTCAAATCAAAAGGTGTTTTATGATTGATAATTGATTTTCATTAAAACCTTCAATATATTGCAAAAACAATTTCTATTGAGCAATACACGATTGTTTTTCAAATCTCTTTTCATCAATCGCTGGACGTAAATTCGCCGGTTCACTCACCGTGTTGTCTTCTTTGAGACGCGTTCCGTTTGAGAACAGCCTGGCTAGCAACCGCGAAACCTCACAAGGAAATTCTTCGAATTATACCTGATCACAAAAGATATTTGTATCGATCAACGGGAACCGGTGGGCGTGTACTCAATTCATCGAAGTGATCAAAGACACTTTCGCGGCGCTTTTATTGCTAACCGCCTTATGCGTGTACACCCCGACGCTTGCAGATCGAATGAAGCGGTCAATACATAGCCGCATGCTCACCTAACACATTCATCTCAAAAGAAATCATGATTGGTGCATCAATGACTCTGATATTTTCACTCCATGCTTTCGCTACTGCCGCCAATATCATGAATCAACTAAAGCTTCGCTACTCGATGAGAATATATCATGATCCATAATGTGAGCATGTCGGTCCGAATGTCACAACATCACATAATACCAACACCACAATGGATGTATCGAGATTTTCTATTAGCCGATGATCTCAAAAGCTGGCTCAACATTATTATCACGTGGATCAGGAAAAGACCTCCACTTGGATTAACCAAACATGCAATGAGTGGAATCAATGACTACGAGCTTCGAGCAAAGTACTACATCAAGAATGCAAGATCAATTGTTAATGTAATATCCGATTGTATTCAATGTCATTTTAGTATATGTTTGAGGTGACCTCCTTAGGGGGAGATTGTTAGGAATTAGAAATTCCCGGTATTAAAGAGTCGGTCACCTCAAGTATATGTAATCGCTAGAATGCTCGTAGTCATAGTTATATTTAGTTAAGTAGTATTTTGTTTTGTAACACCGCGGAGGACGGATTTGGTCTTTACCCACTCAGATGCTCCGGATCCAGACGTTCTACGCTGTGTATGCATTTATGTAAGACTATTAATACTCTCTACCTCCCAAGGTAGAGAGTTGGAGCTCATAATAATATCTTTCACTTTCTCTCACTAAGTTCCCTAAACCTCTAACTTTCTCTCTAGAATTCCACTTATACTTCCACTTTGTGTTATGGTTTGATGTGTATGAAAAGAAATCCAATATCCAACAAGATTATTACCCAACAATCACCTTTCCTCGACTACCGAAATCAAAAAAGCTTGAAACATACAAAAGGTATCTATTAGCCGTAGTTGAAGGCAAAGTTGGTCATCTTGATGAAAAATCTTCTCGTACACCTAGAGGACCGTAAGAGGCGGCTTGGGAGAAGTGTTACAAGTACAGACATTTATAGGAAGCTTCCCAAAAGGAATCCTCCTCGTAAAAGGATTGTTACCGTAAAGGAAGTTGAACCTATTCCCACACTCAACCGCAAAGAAAGCTTGTGGATCTAAAGCTCGAAGGTACCGCTACGATGAAGAGATTACCTACTCTGAATCAGCAACCGTGAATGTTTACCTCATGCGGCGGCTTCCGCCAAAGCCTAAACCTCCAAGTCCGCCAAACCGACAAAGAAAAGGGAAGACTCTGTACTTGTACCTTATGATGAAAGCTTGGAAAGTGATAAAGAGCCACCGGAAAATGTTTACAAGAAGACAATCAAATTCCTAGACACCAACACAAAAGTCAAGAATTTGCTAAAGACCAAATGGGTGGTCCCGAGGATCAAGTGGTTCGCTTCACTCAACCATCTCCCGATGCGTTAATCAACCCGATAAGGGAGCCGGTGCCACCACTCTTGTGCAACAACAAAAGCTTGTGGAGGATACTATCGAATATGAGTTTGAGGTACCGAAACCGAGAAGTCCAAAAGATAAAGATGTTGATTATGATACGCTTCTTCTAGATAGTCTCCGCATCGATCAAAGGAAGAAACCTCTCGAACTGGCGATCCAGAGTCTCCTCATATCTCTTCATCATCGATTCGCTTCTCACTCCTCGCCACCACCATCAAAGAAGTCAACCAAATCATCATCCAAACTCCGGTGAAGAAACCATCTAAATCTTGGATTTCTCAAGCTCATGAACGGATTACCAAAGCCGCCAAACAAGTCGAAAGAAAACGCGGATCAACAAAAGCTGAATTTCTTTGCTGATCACATACAGCATATGTATGACGAGCATGAAAAGATGAAAGGAGAAAGGAAGTTTGTTCGGGAATTCATGAAAAATCACCGCCAAGAGGAATCGAACGAAATGATCAAGGCTACATGAAAAGTATCTTAGTACGCTCCTAAAGTCACAAAGGAGTTGTTCACCAAACAACTTTATCCAAATCTTATGCAGATCGCCAAGCAAACTATTCGATCAACGCTCTTAACCGTCACAATCAATCCAACCGATCAGGTAGTTTTCTCGGATAATGAATTGGTGGCCAAGCTTGTCACACAAATGTCCGCACGATCCGGGACATTTACTTACGATGAAGGAAAGTCTGCTTCAAGCATTGCTGACTACCAACTTCAAGAAGCTTGTAGATTCGAACGAAAAGTCTAAACGCCCTAGAGACGATGAAGACAAGGATAAGGATAAAGACTTCGCACCTAAACGTCCGGCCCGTGAATCTTCTATGATGCAACCTCCTCTACAATGGCCTCCCTGCTCAACAAAATCTCCTCCTCGCTCTTCTATCGAAAACCTCGATTATTCTCGAAGTTACCACCCCTCGAGAAAACCGATGATCACTTTGAGTATACGGGTGGTGACGATGAAGAGGTCCTTGAGCCTCAACAACAACCCACCTCTCCCAAACAAGTTCAAACCGTAATCATCATCTAGGCCTTCAAAAAGAAGAAGAAGAAGATTAGACCGACGTCAGATCATGGCTAGATGACGATAAAAACAAAGGAATTTGAATGGTTTGCTACTCTTGTTAACAAACACTCCCTACCTCAAGAAGGTCAACTTGGTAGACGGTTCTACATTGGAGCATGCTAAAATTCTGCAAGAAAAGTTTCATGTGAAGAAAATGACGAAATCTGAAATGGGTTTAATCAAGAATGAAGCTTTCAACTTCTAAAAGACTCAGCCTGAAAGTGCCCTCGAAGTCGAATATCACCTTGAAAACATTGCTCGAGCTATGTCTAACAACATGGATTGGCTCAACCCGAAAGCAAACATTGACTTCACACAAAGGGACAACCCTCCATACTACACCCATTGGACCAAACCTCTACCAACACTTGGACAACCAACACCAAGGATTCCTTTCGGATATTTCTTCAACAAAGACTTGGATTTTTCTTCTACACGATGGCATGATTCAAGAAAATATGCTACGCTGATCGTTGACATTCCATTCCCAATTGCCTACTCAAACCGTGATAGCCATTGAGGAACGTGCCAATCACTTTTTCTCAAACACGTGGAAGCATACGCATCGAGATGCATTGTATGGGATTCATCACCGCCGGAATCAACGAATCTACTACGAAGCCGCCAGTTCGAAGGAGATCTCAACATGCCGTGTATAGTTCTAAGGATATCGCTGCCATCAGACACGTTGACCTTTCGTCTAAGTGGGACTACACATTCCTAAAGAAGATCGTAGTCAAACGACAAGATGAACGGAACTATGCTTTCTCTGAAGCTGACTTTGAGAATTTGTCTCTCAATGACATCGAAGACATGTACCTTGCCAAAGTACGGGGTCGCATGAGACAATTCTCAACCGCAGTACAACGCGAATTTATCAAGTCACTTCTCATCTTCATAAGACGCATTGTCATCAAGGAACGTAGAAGATCTCCAACCGGCCGTTGAATCTTATCGATGTCAACTTCACTCCTCCAAAGCTTGATCTTCCTGATATCAACCAGCTATCTCAATATACACTCATCAACAAACCTTTCGGCGTTGTTTACCGTAGTGAACTTCAAAGAAATCTGCTTAATGGCGTAGCTTAACTCCACAAGTTCGGGATCATACCTTGAAGCTGGTTAGGGATGGATTGGCATACAAGTGTTGAAGGATATACGCCGAAAATTGGGTCTCCTAAGCGGATTCTCGTGAAAGGAGGGATGTGAGACGGATCATCACAATAATTGATGAACGGTTGTTTCGAAGGATCGCCGACGATTGGAGAGTTATGTGTGGTCGCACCCAGATTAACATAACCGATTTCAACGCCGCACACTCGACTGGGAACATCACTGCACTTCTGTACCCCTTGAATTGTTTCCTTCATATAATTTTGGATGTGATTTTTAATATGACAATGGCTTGTGCACACATTACGCAGGTACAACCCGTACATTTGTAAATAAAGGACCTGGTACGCTTCAGCTGCCACAATCCTTATAAAAGGATTGAAAGCTTCTTACTTTTGAGTAAAACCTATCAAACCTTTCACTTTTCAAGGTTTTGCTTAAAAGAACAAGTACTTTCCCTTATGATTTTCAAAACCTCAACTGTTTATATCACTCGTTGAGGGGGAGTACTTGAATTAAAACTTTGTTCAAAAATTGTTCACAGTGGTCATTCTTCCCGCAACACTCAAAATGGTCATATTTATTCTCAACTTTTCAAAAATAACATCATATATGCCATTTTTGAGGGGGAGAAAATAAGTGATAAGAAATATGTTGTGTCAATGCAAATGAAGCTAGTTCGCTAGTGATGTAAACGTGTCTCGCAAAGGACTTGTCTGAGTAGAATGTACCATTCGAGAAACTCTTGGTAGACATGAACTCGACGGGTTTGACAACCTATCGAGGATTGTCTACACCTTCAAGGTAGTTATTAGAGCTAGTTGTCACCTAAAAGTCGACAATGCAACTTTTAACTATGCCACGTGCTGTCTCAAGGGGAATGTCTATCTTGAGTGAATCAATTCAAAATGCGCTTTTCCTCACTGTGCATTTTAACCGTTAAAACTCTTAAGCACATGTGGAGGGGAGTATTTATGCAAAATCTTATCTCAACAGTGGTACTAAAATGTTTTCATTCACAAACACTTTGAGAGATTTTTCACAACATTGGTTTTATGGCAACATAGGTTAGTCATGGAGTTATAAGGTGACTAAGGTTAGGATAACCGTCCTATGATCCGCCAGAGCCGGAGGAATCTACCCCAGGACACCACAAATAGTTAGTATTTAGAAGTCCTTAGGTATGATTGTAAAAAAGGAGAAAATGAGAATCGAAGAAAGAAGGAGTTGAAGAATTAAAAAGAAAAGCAAAGAAAAGGGTGAAAAGAAATAGCCCTCCAGATTATTCAACTTAGTGTACACGGTTCAATTCATATGCTATTGTTTGTCACTAGATGACACCGGTATTGAAGATTAAAAGTCGTCATGGACCCGTGTACGATGCACTAAACCTTCTTATCCACTCAAGTTTCTCTCAACATAAGCTTGTTTCATTCTCACAGGGAACCCTACATAATCTATCGGCCTTCTCTTAGAGATTGCCGATATTGAAGAAGGAGAACCTCTCCCTAGTCTCCGCCAGAAAACCAAAATGCACTAATTGAGTCTAGAGCCACGAGATTCATCAAAAGATCTCTTAGGTACACTTGACATTTCATCACTTGATATTCAACAATAAGAATTTCAGGATACATTATCGAAGTCCTTCACAGATCTTAGCAACTGTCGAAACATTTATGAGAGGTTCACATTTTTTATCCTCGCGATTGAGTGGAAACTCCCGCCAGGTGGTCAACATCTAACGTACCGACAAGAAGTCGCCGGCAACTCCCGTGGATTGCGCTTAGTGGTCTCAAACGGCTTACATTAGCCGAGGTGATGCTTCGGGTACCTCAATGACTCATCTCAATCGAGGTGTACTTTGGTACATCGTGTTATCTCACTTGTGGGACTCCGATTCAGGAACGCCCTTTGTAAGAATTAGAGTTGTGTTTTCACACTATGCTGTAACACTCTCGAAGTTCAAACTTGTAAGTGCCGGTATCCGCTTATTACTAACCGTTTAAATGTTTTCTTCTTATGGAAGCTCTAGAGCGGAATGATCGTGCAGATTCTTCTCATGCTCACGCCAACATCATCACTAATGGAAGTTCTATCCAAAAGCAAACAACAAATAATGATTCTTCGTCATACGAGAATCTACAAAGTTAAATACTTAAAGAACTTCATCAAGATCAATTCCAACGCTAAAAGAGCGTGTGAGCATGTTGAAGAATGACGGAGACATCAGCAAAGAAAAGGCACTGGGCGATTTGATGCGCATAACAACATACTATTACTTTCACTACAAAGAACAATGATCAAAGAACAAAGTTAAAGATGACGTCAAAGATTTGATAGCGCAAAGCAACATACTATCACTTTCTACACCGGAGATTGTTCAAATCAAGGCAATTCTTCTCACAAGAAAGAAGAATGTCGAAGACGCCAAAGCTACTATTACATCAACGCTTTCACCGTTTTTCATCACCAACACTTGAGTGTTTGTTACTCATATGTAATAACACTTGAGGGGAGATTGTTGGAATCACTCCTAAACCTTATTCAAGTGTTAGTTACTCATATGTAATAGTTAGCTTATTATGGCCTTTATGTTTGTTATTAGCCTTAAGCTTATGTAGAAGGCCCATGAGCTTAGGCCCAAGCCCATAGGTGAAAGGGAAGGAGTAGGAGTGTTGCCCTAGCTCCTTGCCTATAAATACCTTATGTAAACCTTCATTTGAAGGTTGGTTGTTCAAGTTTTCTTTTCACATACACTCTACGCCTAAACCGTGTTTATTATCTCGTGTGTGTGTGTGTGATACTTGTTTAATCGCCTCTCTATCTTTCTTATAAGCTTGTGTGGTAAACCTTGTGACCTAACACCGTAACTTCTTCAAAATCAGCATACTATGATAAATCGTTAGATAATTCTCCAATTCCGCGTCTCTTTAGCTCCAATGCTCGTAATTTACCTGAAAGTGGAAAACAATAGAAAACAAGCATAAATCCATATAAATGATATAAATTACAAGCATTATCAGGGGAAATTGACACTTAATATTCAGGCCTATTTGATGTTATCAATAATGCGTAGGACACTTAAAATCTATTCTCACTTTCCACATTGTGTGAAACAGTGAGTCTTCATTAATTGTGTCCTAATGAGATTTCTTGATGATCTCTTGGATCTAGACTCAATAGTGCAAATTGGTTTCCTATGTCGGAGACAAGGGAGAGGGTCTCCTTCTTCAATATCAACAATCTCTAAGAGAAAGTCGATAGATTATGTAGGTTCCCGTGAGAATGAAACAAGCCCTTTAAGAGGAACTCGAGTAGCTTTGGGAAGTTTAGGCGTCATCTGGGTCCATGACGCCTTGTCTTCAATAATGGGCGCTTACCTTTTAGTAACCACTAGTAGCATATGAATTGAACCCGTTTCGCCCTAAGGTTGAATAAATGGAGGCTATTTCTTTTCACCCTTTTCACATTTAATTTTTTCATTCTTCAAATTCTTCAAGATTGCTTATGAGACTTCATACTAGAACTTTGTTAGGGTTTTATTCCAGTTCTAGCTCAATCTTAGTCCACACTTTTCCTTTTATTCTCACTTTTCTCCTTTTTCCATCATACCTAAGGACTTACACTATCCCAAAGTAGATTATCATGGGTAGATCCTTTCCCAACTCCTCGGCGGATCGTGGAACGTAATACCTAACCTAACCATCTTTATATCTCCATGCATAAAATAAATTGGTCGGTCTTTTGGTATTGTTCATTCAGCCTCGAAACCAATTGAAAACCATTTGAAAATCAATCAAGGTACTTGTGATATATAATCAAAGCATTTTTGATCCGCGCCAAACAGTCAAGCTAAATCACTCAAACCTGCCACTTGTGAATGGCAGACCGTAATCAGCTTAAAACTGCTTAAGCACGAATGCAATTTAGATCGAGAGTATAGGTCTCCAGGTCGTTATGTCCCACAGAGGATGAATTGGTGTTTAAACAACTTCAGATGATAGAATGATCACTAAGGATAGTGATCATAAAGGTTTTGGATGGAAAATTACCTAAAGAAAAGATCTACAAATTATAGCTTACTTAAATGCAAATTAAATAGAATTAAAAAGTTAAAATCTATTAAATAAACGCTATCACTATTTTTACAGATCGATGAACGTTATTTTATAAAACAAAATAACTTAAATAAACTATTTTATTCAAAACGTAAACTCAAAATATCTAAAAACGCGTTATTTAAAACTAAACGAGCGTTATTTACTGAAAATACTTGAGCTACAAGATAAAACGTAAAATTATTGAAATAAAAGGCCTACGAATGTAAAACTAATTTTCTTACGTACTATTTGATAAAAGAAAATTTTACAAAAAAGATTTATATTTTTTTAGACTATTATTTTATTTATTATGATTTAAATACTATAAAACACTAATTAAATGTTTAAAAATAGTAAAACTATTAGGAAAAATCTAAAACTTTTATAGAAAATACTTTATACTATTACAAATTTAAGAAAAATAGAAAACTGGAAAAAGGCGCTTGAATAAGCTATAAATAAGCTAAAATAAGTGGTCTATAAGCTAAAATGAGAAAGAGTGGTTATATATTAGATTTTGCAAATGATAACAAGAAAGACCCAAGGGCTATTGGTACAGTACACACTAACACCCTTCTAAGGGGAGGTCGCATGTTAGGCCGAACCTTGACCTCCCCTTTTTGCAAAACATTTTTATTTTTTGGATTTTCTTTTTGCAACTTATTAAACACAACTAAATAAGCAAATTTCTCAACTGTGACTTTTTATGAAAATGAGCCAATAAGCTGTTTGAGCTTGAAAAGCTTAACAGTTGGCTATAAAATGAAATAAGCACAAGATTATAGCCAAGTTGATTATGAGCTAATTAATAAGCTAAGAGTGAATGAAAATAAGCTGAGGACTGTAAATAAGCTAAAATGACAACTGAGAAAACATAATTACCAAGAAATAAGCACAAAATAAGCCAAAATAAGCACTAAGTTAACTGATATACACAAGACAATTTGAAAATCACTAGGCACCTATAGGCTTATTTTTAAGCACTGAAATAAGCTACAAACTCAAAACTAGCAATGCAATCAATAAGTTTACCAAGTAAACTATCCAAAAAGCTAATTTGCAATGTTTGGCTTACACTAATAAGCTCTTGAGGAGCTTATGAAAATCTGTTGAACACTGACTTATCTGTTACACTGAGTAAAATGGACAAAAACAAAATTCACTAGCGACCCTATCTAACAAGCTTAAAATTGAAAATCTCAAATTGGGGATTCAAGATGAGTTGGTTAGCTATCCAAAGAAACAAATTTCACAAGATTTGACCAAGAATTAAGCTCTGTGTGAGCTTTTGATTAAGCTTATAAATCACGGTGCACGTGACATGTTTTCAAAGATGGTATCTAACAAAAGCTATCAAATAAGCACTGAATAAGCTCACTACACTAAAGCTAGTATTTTTATAATTTATTTAAGCAGCTATAGTTTAATGTCTTAGAAGCTCATGAACTAACTTTTATTATTAAGCTCACAATAAAAATTCTACTTTTATTCAAAAGTCAAATGAAATTTTGACTTATTAACTTACACTACAACTTTGACTTTAATGAAATTGTAATGCTCCTAGATGATCTATTATGATGTTTTAAGCTAATTTGAGACTGAGGTAAGCTAGATAAACAACTTTTAAAGATTAAATGATGATTATGCAGTCTAGTTTCCTAACAGTTAACAAATACTATGAGATTACTTGAATTTTGACTTTTTACTAGTAACCACTGGTTTTTATGCTTGAAATGAGATATTGAGTACTAAAGAAACATAAAACAATTACAAACAACAACACCACAGTCCTCTATAACAGATAACTAATCAATTCCAAACATCACTTTATCTAACATATGAAGGTTTTTATACTAAAACAAGTTTATACACCAAGCAATCTATTTAATATCTTGAATTAGCTTAACTAAAACAGATTTACACTAGAATTATTACTATTTAAATACTTAAACTATTAAATTCAAAATTTGAGAGAATGCCTTACAAAATGAGTTCAAGCTCAAAATAGAGAACCAAAGTCTGATAAACCACCCTATTGCTTCCCAAGAAGCTCTAGACCAGAATCAATCCAAGCTTAGCTCTGCTTCAATATCTTGATCACCATTCCCATGATTTTTTATTTTTAACTAATTTTTCTTTATTTTTTCTTTTTTTCTATTTTGTTGAATAAAACTGGAATTTAAAGTCTTCTAAAAGCTTATAAGCTTTGTCAAGAGCTTATAGGAACTTAAGAAGCAAAAACAACAACTGATAACAATATTTGCATAACTTGAGAATTTAAACATGGAAATTTGCATAAAACTGAATTCGTACACAAGAACTGAAATTGAAACTGAAAAGAACTTTCATTAACCATAAAACATAATACAATTTGAAAATAAAACTGAATTTAAAGGTTTACAACAGAAATTAAGAGTTTACACTACAAAATGGTCTAAAAACAGTCGACACCTCTTCCTTCTGACTTCTTTCTTCTTTATAATCATCTTTTTAGACTCTGTCGACATATTTGAGACTTTCCCACCACTTATTAGCCATTGGATCAATACAAGTCATCAAAATTGCCAAATGGCAATTTTGGCGGGAAATTCTCCTAGAGCAGGTTATTGCATTAAATGGGTTTGGATTGGTGTAGAGGTGGAGGGGGAATGTGGAAAGGTGTTAGGAGGTAGTGTGAAAAGGTGGAAGTGAGCAGGTGGAGTAGTTTGAGTGGTAACAGGTGTGGGTGAGGTAGGGGATGAACAGTACAGGCGCGTGTTATCTGTTTTAAATACTGGTTTGGGTTTGGGCTAGATATGGGCCAAAGGTATTAGCTGGGTTGGATTTGGATTGGGTATTTAATAATAAAAGAGATCCCATTGGTTTGTTATTAAGACAAGGTCCAAAGTTGTAATTTGGTGAAAGTTAAGGACTGATCTTGTAACATTTCTAAACTTATCACAAGGGTTGAACTTGCCAAACTTTGATAGTACAAGGACCATATTTGCATAAAATTCCATTTTACAAGTCCAAGGACTAAAATTGCCAATTTTCTAACTCTAGGGACCAAACTTGTAATTTTCTCCAAAGTTATCATGAAGGGCCAATATTGCCATTTATAAATAGTATAAGGTTTATTTTGATTATTTTCTTATTTTTAAAACCTTAGGGACTAATTTTGACACTTTTGCAAAGTTGAGGGACCAAACTTGTCAATTTGTGATTTTTAAACTTCAAAGGATTATTTTGAACAACTTATGAATCCCAAGGACCTAAAATGATATTTTACAAGTTTTGGAATGACAGGAAAATTTTTGACAAATTTTCAAACTTGAGGGGACTAAAGCGCCAATTATGCAAACTTGATCTTTTTCATCAGATTTTAATGTTTTTGCATTTAAAACATATAAAACACTTGTTTGTGATATTTTTATCATTTTGAAGCATTTCGAGTGTTTTGATGTTTTTGGCATTAACATTAAGATAAAAATGATGAGTATTTAGACACTCATCAATCCTCCACATTAAGATATTGCTAGTCCCTAGCAATCTTTTATGAAAACTTAATGGATTTTATCTCTTTACCAAAAGCCATTACTTACCGAGTAGCCAATTGTTTAAGTTCAAGTAAGAACTATGGTACAATGATAACCAAATGATTTTGAGCAAATCATAAGGCGTGAACGGATTTGATTTGTCTTTACCGTAGCCGTTGCTTACGGACTAATAACTCTTAGATAAATTATGAATATTATCTTTGGTGAGCTGATTACCAATTATGGATTTCCCACTGCCTTTACCACAAGCCATAAACTTGCGGGCTAGCCAACTCTTCACTTTTAAGGATATGGTGAGTTGAACACCATACAATTTTGGGCAAATTGCAAGCCATAAACGGATTTGAGATATCTTTACCAAGAGCCGTTTGCTCCTGGATTAGCCAATCCTTATGTGGGTTAGACATGGTGGACTGATTACCATTTGCTGTGTTTAGTACATAGTACTTCCACTACAAAAAATTTTAAAATTTGGCCATTTGGGGGAAAAAGGGACTAAAAGGGTACATTTATGATCAAATTCGCCAGAATTTCCCCCCCACACTTAGAAATGAATATTGTCCTCAATATTCAAAGTACCTACTGTATAATCAGAAACTTAGAACGTAAAAAGATAACATTACTAGCTAAGTGTAGAAACACAACAATTATTCTTTTTTTTAATATTTACAATTTTCAAAGTTTTTTTTTTTTTTTTTTTTTTGAAATTTGGGGCATCTCCCCCACACTTGGTGGTCCACACGGGTGAAAACCCATGTTGTGCTTGCTAATGTTTTTGATTCCCGAGTCACTAGCTTGACTCGACCCCGAATTCATTTGTTCATGGGGAAGTAAGTGGAAGAAACAATCTCCATCGGACTTTCATTCAAGATGTTTGTATAAACATTGAAGTACGTGAAAGTTCCACACCGATGAGATATAGATAGAACCGGCTCACAAATGATATATGAAAATGCCGGGGTCAAAGATAATGTCTTCATTCCCGAAGGAGTGAAGAACAGGAGAAGCCACGGGATAGGTGAAGAAGAGAAAGAAAGTCATGATAAAGATCATGATTAACTCATCATCATCAGAAGGAGAATTCATAATAGTATGAATTTCATCTTTTAAGCTCAATTGGTCTAGACATATCCCGGGTGTGTCTAGATCAAAGTAGAAGTTATCATACTCCGGTGGAGATATGATATGAGTGAGTTCACAGGAGAACTCCTCAAAGAAAAATGATTCATATTCGGGATTGATTTGAGTGAGTTCACTGGAGAACTCCTCAAAGAAAAATGATTCATATTCGGGATTGATTTGAGTGAGTTCACTGGAGAACTCCTCAAAAGTGAATGATTCATAATCGGGGAGAGAATTATGAGAATGAGAAGTGGTGATACCACTAATCTTCTCTCCCATATGATCAAAATGGAACGCTTTGCAATTCGAATAGAATCATTGAAAAAAAGTTCACTATCCTCAAAGGGGATAGGATATGAAGTAGGCTTTTCATTAAAAGCCTCGATTCTAGAAATGAGAAGATTAACATTCAATAATGTAAGACGAAGAGCTTCGTCTTGGATTATTCTTCTTCATTCTCTCCTCCTAAGCCGACAAGCTCGGAAGGTAATTCACCCACATAACTTATGTCTCCACAAGATAAAGAATAGTCCTCATCAGAATCAGAGAACATCTCAATATGATCATTTTGGAAGACAAGAGGGGTAGGGATATCACACAAATACTCGAGAATTCCCTGTGACTCTCTTGGGATTGGGACAAGGTCCTCAACACTAGACTTTATGAATTCGTCCGATTCCTTTTCAGGGAATAGTGTCAAGAAGCTCATCCCCCATGTTAAGAGAGTGAGTGTGAACCTCGAGTGACAGCCAGTTGTAGAATGAATCTCAACTATTTGAATATCAACGATGAATTTGATGAATCTTCAAGTGTATCTTCATCATCACTATCATCAGAATAAAAAGCTCAATCTAGAGCTAGATCTGTTTGCTTTTTCGTTTGCAATTAATTCCCTAATAGATTTTTCAAAGGCAATTTGGGAATTTATTTTAGCAGCCTGCTCTTCAACTAACAAAACTTCCATGGATTTCTTATGAGAGTTTTGAAATGACATAGTTTTAATCCTTAAAGTTCTTTAATAACTCCCACCCTTCATAAAAGTCCGCTGTTGTAGTTTCATGAGAGTTGCTTGAATCATTTGGCAATGGAGGTTGGTCTTGAAATGATGTGTCAAAATTGTCACAAGGAAATGGATTCCCTTTTTGATAATCGAGTGAAATGGGGACCTCCACAGTTCTCACAAATAAAACTGTTGAGCTTGGATTGGTGAATCATATGGATATTGGTCATAGCCAAAGTTAGAGCATCATCGGAAAACTGTTCATAGACAAACGAGTTTCCAGATTGACATTCAAATCCTTGGTGAGGACCTCCACAAAATTCACGAAGTATTGTTGATTATATGAAGATATGTCCGGCGTGGTGGGTAGTTAGAAAAATTTGAGGGTCGCGTTAAATGAGTTCGGATTAGGATCATAATCAAATGAATTCCTTGAACCACAAAACAAACAACTCCCGCTTTGAATATCATTACCACACTGCATTACACACACGCAATGACATGGTGAACCAAAGAGAGGCTCACCACAACCGACACAAGGAATAAACGATTCTATTTGAGAGTTATGAGAAGAATCAGTTCATTCAAAGAATCAACAAAACCAACATGGTGATCTGAATGACTATTAAGACTCAAAGAACATTTTGAAAAATTCGGAGGTGGGACAAGTGGTGTGCTCACGAGAGCTAGCAATTTCCACCACTTCCGTTATGGACTCGGTTCGGTTCTTGAGAAACGTGAAGTTTAGGTAAGTCATTAGTCACCGGTCTAAACTCTGCATGTTTGCTTTTAACCGTAAATCGTGAAAGTGTAGGATCAATTTTAGGCGGTTTAGAGCAATCGAGGGTTAGATCTTTGGATAACCCGTAGGTTGGACGTATTTAGCACTTCCATTATCAAAGGAAGTACCGGTCCTTTGTCACCCTGGTTTCTCGTTCTATATCCCTACGCAGAATTGATGGATCATCACGAACAACTCGAATTCTAGACATTTGTGTAAAAGTCTGAAGTTTTTCAACTTCGTCAGGTTCCCTCGAGATTCCATGAGAATAGAAGAAGTTAGAATCAAATGGATAGAGGGAAAAGGAATAAAGAATCAAAAAGGGTAAGAGGGTAAAGATGAATATTTTTGGAGTTTTGGATAAATATCTTGTAAAAACAAAGAATGAAAATATTTTTGGGTTTGTTGAAAACTTTACAGAAAACTGTTTACAAACGATGGTATATGTGCAAGTAATGCGGGTCCGAAATGCTTAAACAAACTACGGCCTCCCCGCAGCGGGGCGTAAAATTTGATCCGCCCAAACAATCAAAGCTAAATCACTCAAACCCGCCACTTGTGAATGGCGGAACCGTATCGGCTTAAACTGCTCAAGCACGAATGCAATTTAGATCAGGAGAGTATAGGGTCTCCCCGGCAGCGGCGCCAAAATTTGATCCGCGCCAAACAGTCAAGCTAAATCACTCAAACCTGCCACTTGTGAATGGCGTAACCGTAATCGACTTAAAAGCCGCTCAAGCACGAATGCAATTTAGATCGAGAGTATAGGGTCTCCCCGGGTCGTTAAGTCCCACGGAGGATGAATTGGTGTTTAAACAACTTCAGATGATAGAATGATCACTAAGGATAGTGATCGATAAGGTTTTGGATGGAAAATTACCTAAAGAAAAGATCTACAAATTATAGCGACTTAAATGCAAATTAAAAGAAATTAAAAAGTTAAAATCTATTAAATAAACGCTATCACTATTTTTACAGATCGATGAACGTTTATTTTATAAAACAAAATAACTTAAATAAACTATTTTATTCAAAACGTAAACTCAAAATATCTAAAAACGTTATTTAAAACGGAAACGAGCGTTATTTACGAAAAATACGCTGGAGCGCAAGATAAAACGTAAAATTATTGAAATAAAAGGCCTACGAATGTAAAACTAATTTTCTTACGTACTATTTGATAAAAGAAAATTTTACAAAAAAGATTTATATTTTTTAGACTATTATTTTATTTATTATGATTTAAATACTATAAAACACTAATTAAATGTTTAAAAATAGTAAAACTATTAGGAAAAATCTAAAACTTTTATAGAAAATACTTTATACTATTACAAATTTAAGAAAAATAGAAAACTGGAAAAAGCTGCTTCGAATAAGCTATAAATAAGCTAAGTAAGTCGTATAAGCTAAAATGAGAAAGAGTGGTTATATATTAGATTTTGCAAATGATAACAAAAAGACCCAAGGCGCTATTACAGTACACACACTTAACACCCTTCTAAGGGGAGGTGCATGTTCGAACCTTGACCTCCCCTTTTTGCAAAACATTTTTTTATTTTTGGATTTTCTTTTTGCAACTTATTAAACACAACTAAATAAGCAAATTTCAACCTGTGGACTTTTTATGAAAATGAGCCAATAAGCCATTTGAGCTTGAAAAGCTTAACAGTTGGCTATAAAATGAAATAAGCACAAGATTATAGCCAAGTTGATTATGAGCTAATTAATAAGCTAAGAGTGAATGAAAATAAGCTGAGGACTGTAAATAAGCTAAAATGACAACTGAGAAAACATAATTACCAAGAAATAAGCACAAAATAAGCCAAAATAAGCACTAAGTTAACTGATATACACAAGACAATTTGAAAATCACTAGGCACCTATAGGCTTATTTTTAAGCACTGAAATAAGCTACAAACTCAAAACTAGCAATGCAATCAATAAGTTTACCAAGTAAACTATCCAAAAAGCTAATTTGCAATGTTTGGCTTACACTAATAAGCTCTTGAGGAGCTTATGAAAATCTGTTGAACACTGACTTATCTCTGTACACGAGTAAAATGGACAAAAACAAAATTCACTAGCAGCCCTATCTAACAAGCTTAAAATTGAAAATCTCAAATTGGGGATTCAAGATGAGTTGGTTAGCTATCCAAAGAAACAAATTTCACAAGATTTGACCAAGAATTAAGCTCTGTGTGAGCTTTTGATTAAGCTTATAAATCTGGTGCACAGGACATGTTTTCAAAGAAGGTATCTAACAAAAGCTATCAAATAAGCACTGAATAAGCTCACTACACTAAAGCTAGTATTTTTATAATTTATTTAAGCAGCTATAGTTTAATGTCTTAGAAGCTCATGAACTAACTTTTATTATTAAGCTCACAATAAAATTCTACTTTTTATTCAAAAACAGTAAAATGAAATTTTGACTTATTAACTTACACTACAACTTTGACTTTAATGAAATTGTAATGCTCCTAGATGATCTATTATGATGTTTTAAGCTAATTTGAGACTGAGGTAAGCTAGATAAACAACTTTTAAAGATTAAATGATGATTATGCAGTCTAGTTTCCTAACGCTTAACAAATACTATGAGATTACACTGAATTTTGACTTTTTACTAGTAACCACTGGTTTTTATGCTTGAAATGAGATATTGAGTACTAAAGAAACATAAAACAATTACAAACAACAACACCACAGTCCTCTATAACAGATAACTAATCAATTCCAAACATCACTTTATCTAATCAAGTATGAAGGTTTTTATACTAAAACAAGTTTATACACCAAGCAATCTATTTAATATCTTGAATTAGCTTAACTAAAACAGATTTACACTAGAATTATTACTATTTAAATACTTAAACTATTAAATTCAAAATTTGAGAGAATGCCTTACAAAATGAGTTCAAGCTCAAAATAGAGAACCAAAGTCGATAAACCACCTATTGCTTCGAAGCTCTAGACCGTAATCCAAGCTTAGCTCTGCTTCAATATCTTGATCACCATTCCCATGATTTTTTATTTTTAACTAATTTTTCTTTATTTTTCTTGTTTTCGCTTTTGTTGAATAAAGCTGAATTTAAAGTCTTAAAAGCTTATAAGCTTTGTCAAGAGCTTATAGGAACTTAAGAAGCAAAACAACAACCGATAACAATATTTGCATAACTTGAGAATTTAAACATGGAATTTGCATAAAGCTCAATTGCATTACACAAAGCTGAAATTGAAGCTGAAAAGAACTTTCATTAACCATAAAACATAATACAACTTGAAAATAAAACTGAATTTAAAGGTTTATGAAATTAAGAGTTTACACTACAAAATGGTCTAAAAACAGTCGACACCTCTTCCTTCTGACTTCTTTCTTCTTTATAATCATCTTTTTAGACTCTGTCGACATATTTGAGACTTTCCCACCACTTATTAGCCATTGGATCAATACAAGTCATCAAAATTGCCAAATGGCAATTTTGGCGGGAAATTCTCCTAGAGCAGGTTATTGCATTAAATGGGTTTGGATTGGTGTAGAGGTGGAGGGGGAATGTGGAAAGGTGTTAGGAGGTAGTGTGAAAAGGTGGAAGTGAGCAGGTGGAGTAGTTTGAGTGGTAACAGGTGTGGGTGAGGTAGGGGATGAACAGTACAGGCGCGTGTTATCTGTTTTAAATACTGGTTTGGGTTTGGGCTAGATATGGGCCAAAGGTATTAGCTGGGTTGGATTTGGATTGGGTATTTAATAATAAAGAGATCCGGTTTGGTTTGTTATTAAGACAAGGTCCAAAGTTGTAATTTGGTGAAAGTTAAGGACTGATCTTGTAACATTTCTAAACTTATCACAAGGGTTGAACTTGCCAAACTTTGATAGTACAAGGACCATATTTGCATAAAATTCCATTTTACAAGTCCAAGGACTAAAATTGCCAATTTTCTAACTCTAGGGACCAAACTTGTAATTTTCTCCAAAGTTATCATGAAGGACCAATATTGCCATTTATAAATAGTATAAGGTTTATTTTGATTATTTTCTTATTTTTAAAACCTTAGGGACTAATTTTGACACTTTTGCAAAGTTGAAGGACTAAAGTTGTCAATTTGTGATTTTTAAACTTCAAAGGATTATTTTGAACAACTTATGAATCCCAAGGACCTAAAATGATATTTTACAAGTTTTGGAATGACCAGGGACTGTTTTTGACAAATTTTCAAACTTGAGGGACTAAAACTGCCAATTATGCAAACTTGATACGCTTTTTCATCGATTTTGATGTTTTTGTATTTAAAACATATAAAACACTTGTTTGTGATATTTTTATCATTTTGAAGCATTTCTGAGTGTTTTCAGATGTTTTTGGCATTCTAACAGTATAAAAATGATGAGTATTTAGACACTCATCAATTTTGTACCTTAATTGTTTTTGATATTTTAGAAATGATCCCCTCAACATGTGCTTCAAGTTTTAGAAATGATTTTAGCACATGGAGGCAAGAGGACTTGTGAAATCTTAGATTAAGAATTAAAGATCCAATCTTTGATTAACATTTTCTAAAATGATCATCATCACTTCCCGATCAAATCTATTATTTTAAATACTTTGGATAAAGTAATTTTGGGAAGGATGAGGTTTTCATTTGATTGCTCCCCCTCAATATGTGCATCGAGATTCGAAAGAGTTTTGCACATATTAGAGGGAACCTGCACTTTGAAATAAATCAATCACGTTTCAATTATTTTTAGTTTAAGATAAATGCTCCCCCTTAACATGTGCATGGAAAATTTGAAATCATTTGGCACATGTAGGGAGGAGAGCTTGTTATTATATTTCTAAACCACTTATCAAATTCTCTGTTTATATCCAATTTAAATCACAAATTCTCCCCCGATCATAATTTTCAAATCCTTTGAGATTTGTGATCTCTATTGATTTAAATTAATTTTGAAAAAACTTTTGAGGAGAATTGTGACTTGCTTTTGAAAAACGTTTTAACTGATAAGAATCAGATTTTGAAACTTTAAACTCCAATGATTAAACATGCTTAAGTATCTTATGAAAACTTAACATTAGCTAAGGTGTGGATCCAATTGTACAAAACAAATTTCTTTTTGATTACCCAGAATTAGACCTTGCTCGTTTACGTGCCAATTGTTTGAAAAATAACATTTTTGATTTGTTTGAAATCATTCTCCCCCTCAATCAAAGACCTGAGTTGTTGATTGAGAGATAGAGATTATGACAAATGATAAGTCCAGATGATTTTCAAAAATAGGGTCCGAGTTATTTTCAAAGCAATTTTGTTTTCATTAGATGACAAATATTTTTTAGAAGAATTTATAGAAGGAAAAATATTTGGAAGGAAACATTTGTCTTTTTGACGAAAAACATTTTTTTTTAGAATCAGAGCATGAGGTTTTAAAAATAAGATTAAGCATAGCTCTGTTCTTTCTTTTAAAAACGGGTTACTGCCTGAAATGACAATAAACCATCATTTTTCTCCATCTCAATTTTTTTTTTAAATAATCAATTAAAAAAACTTTATAACTACATTTTGAACTTCATCTAAAGACCCGTGTCATTTTTGAATGACAATTAAAAGTCCAGAATGTTATCGAAACGGAGAAAACATGACAAAGGAAATATTTTTTGGAATTTTTCAAGATTTTCGATTTTATGGGTTTTGAAAATTTTATATTTTTCTATTTTCTTTTGTTGGTTTTATAATTTTGTATTTTGCTTTTTGATAAAATATATACAAAAAGGATAATTTAGTTTAAGAGGATGATGAAATGAGTACCGAGATAAGGATATCGTTCAGCACGTTGTAGAAGAAATAAATCAACATCTCTTTAACTTTCACCACCAAAAATTCGAGGCTTCTATGAAAATCGTCTGAACATGAGCCTTCTAAATGTGAATCTTTGGTAGCTTCCCCCTCCCCCTCCCCCCCAAACCGACAAACTTCGTAAGAAGACTAATTCCCCCAAGAAGAAGTGAAGCAAACAGTCTCATTGTATGAAGCTCAAGAGCCCGAAGAAGACGAAAACACTTGAGTAACAAGTTAAAACATTGATCATCTCTGCGGTTGTCACACCCTGAAAAATTGATTAAGCCCGATCACATGAACTTGTTGTGCGTCCCCGATGTACACATTACTCTTCGAGTTTGAGCAGTTGTTTATTCAGGGAGAATAATATATCAACATCTTCATTTCACCAAATGCATTCCAGTTATCTTCCATACAACCAATCAGCCCATAATGTACACATGTACCCAACAAGAGTAGAGACGATGACATCCATGTAACATATTGAGTCACTAATCATCTCTACGGATGTCAACTCCGGAATAACTGAATTATCTCGATCAAGTGAACATGTTGTGCATCCCTGATGTACACATATCTCTCCCCTGATGGTTGTAATCTCATCGGAATCATCATTGCATTGTGTACATGAAGTAATAACCAGAAGCACTACCATAAATCATATAGAAGATGTCGATAAGCAATATCATCTCACGCTCCACATATTTTTCTCATATTTCTTCCTACTGAAAGCTGAGTTAACACATACCAAAAGTATCCAGAGACCACTTCTCCCCAAATGGTTGGAATAATGCATCATTCCCCAAATAGTTGGAATAATATATCCTTCCCCCAAATAGTTGGAATAATACATCCTTCCCCCAAATAGTTGGAATAACACACCAAAGGCTACGAGTTAAACACTGAGTTTCTCTGGGGTTATGACATTTGTCTTTCCCGAGATTACTTCATTAGAGAAGAAGTATTAAGTTCATCACGTGTACTCATTGTGTGTTTAGATGTATATCTCCTTCCCCCTTGCTGGTTTTGATACCTCATAATCAAAGAACACATTATACATGCAAATACTCTTGAAATAGAGAAGAACAAACAATTAGCTCAACTGAATCCTGTGAGAATCAACTACTACATAAACTCTCTCTGACTATCTTTATCAACCCATATGTAGACAACTTGAAGTGACCACTAAAGAAGAAAACCCGATATGCCAAACTTGAAACTGAAGTCGAATTCCCCACATTTGTATCTTAAGCTTGCACTTAATGATGGAAGAAAGGTGTTGAGAATTTATGCACCAATCAAATCTCTAAGTGCTCGATACTCAACCAAAGTATGAGACATTAACACCACTTGCGATTATCCACAACGACATCTGCGTGTGACACTGAGTAAAACAACGTAATTCCTTAAAGTGATAGTTAACCAGGTCTTCAACCATACATCCCAACTGCTGGTAACTAGATAAACCAAGTCTTCAACTCAAATTCTTAAGCCCGAGCAAGTTATCAAATAAGAACACGCTTTAGTGAAAGTCAACTTCAATCTCAAATAAGTGATAAATGATTAACTCTCGAGAGTAATCAACTTGTGTAAAATGCCCAACACATGAATAAACATACAATCGGATGTACATTGACCCACTTAATGAACCGGAACAAATGATTCCTCAACATCAATGCATTCTTCCTAAAGGTATACATGTAGAGACTGATCCGAAAGATTCACCAATAATGTCTTCGAAAGCGATGAGGTAGTCAGCTTTCCTTAATGTTCATGAGGTTGATTTATAGCGTGCACAATGAGAGGAACAATAATCCGTGAAGATTTGGCAAAGGAATACCAAAGAGAGGATCATTATTCAATAGTGCAACTACAATATCATGATAGTCATTATCAACTTTGTTTGAACTAACCGAGATAAGGTTTCTTGAGAATTCCGAAGTACTTCTTAGATGGTGAATCAGTTGAGTCGATAGGAACCGAGCATGAGCTTCAGAAGCTGGATGATCAACATTTGTTGGAGGTTGGAAGTACTCATCAAACATATCTTGAAAACCAAAACAATGAATCCCAAATAGTAAATCCTAGTTATCCTTAGTGAGTGAAGACATTAGGCGTTGGAGAGTCGTATGACCATAACTCAAGCATCCATCAACATGTAGTATATTCACTCTTCTCCCCCTCAAAAGTTGCATCCAAAGTTGCCATTTTTGATTTGGCAAAGGAATAAAAATACGATCAATGGTAAGCAGATCCCTTGATGACTCTTCACTCTTCTCCCCCTCAAAAATTGCAAATGAAGTTTGCCATTTTTTATTGAGCAAGTGAATAAGAATATACACCAATGAACGTAGATCCACTTTAGGATTGAATCAGCATGGAAAAACATGAAGCTTGTTGATGAAGAATGTCGATGAGAATGGTCATAAAAATGAAGATTTCTCTTTTTCTGAAGATAAAGCGCACTAAGGCGTACACTTTTCTTTTCTTTGAGGAACGGGGCCTGAAGTGTTATCTACAGATGCCATTATGATGAAGTACGAGGCCTGAGCTGATGTGAACAGACGTCATAGTCATTTCCCCTCATCTGTTTAAAGCAGCCTTAATCCAAGTACCAATGGATGATTTGTACGACCTGCATTGGATCACAGACAAAGGTGGAAATTTGAACATATTAGATCCCCATGTAAAAATGGGTTCCTTTTGGTTTGCGCAAACAATCTTTGAATCAGCAGAAACCCTAGTAGCAGAAGCATGGAGTGAAAATATCAAAGTCATTGATGCACTAATCATGATTTCTTTAGATATGAATGTGTTGTGTGAGCATACGGCTATGGATTGACCGCTCCATCCCGATCGGCAAAGCGTCGGTGTACCTGCGCATAAGACATTAGCAATAAAGCATCACGAAAGTGTCTTTGATCACTTTCATTGAATTGAGGTACGGCCTACGGTTCCGTTGATCGTTCAAATGCCCTTTTGTGTCAGTATAATTCCGAGGAATTTCCTTGACAGGGTTTCGCAGCTGCTCTAGTTGTTCTCAAACCGGAACGTCTCAAAGAAGACAACGAAGGTTTTAATGAAAATCCAGCGAAATGATATTCACTGATAGATTAAAAGAGATTTGAAAAACAATCGAGTACTGCTCAATAGAAATTGTTTTTGTAATACAACGAAGGTTTTAATGAAAATCAATTATCAATCTTAAACACCTTTTATTTTGAGAAATAAGTACGGTCGATATGCTAAATAAAGAGTTTTAAGCACAACGACCAGTTTTTCAAAGGTATCCGTCAATCCATAACTTGAACCAGGATTGATTCAAAAGATTGAATCGCCCCATTGTTTCATTCATTGTCACATGGTTGATCTATTGGATAGATCTCACATGCCACCTACCGGAGACCTTGTTTGATGTTGGCTCGACTTTCCATCTTCATTTTGAATATGTTTGCATATCACTCGGATGTTCTGGCAATACCACAAGGATAATGCGTAGGACTCATAGGATTTTATCTCTCTTTCCACATTGTGTGAAACAGAGAGTCTTCATTGAAAGTGTCCTAATGAGATTTATTGATGATCTCGTGGCTCTAGACTCAATTGTGCATATTTGGTTCCTATGCGGGAGACTAGGGAGAGGGTCTCCTTCTTCAATATCAACAATCTCTAAGAAAGTTGATAGATTAAATGGGTTCCCGTGAGAATGAAACAAGTCCTTTTAAGAAGAACTTGAGTGGTTTGGAAAGTTGAAGTGCAGGTCGCGTTGGGTCCATGACGTCTTGTCTTCAATACCGATGTTACCTTGGTAACCACCGGTAGTATATGAATTGAACCCGGTTTATGCCCTAAGGTTGAATAAATTGAGGGCTATTTGTTTTCACCCTTTTCTCATTAAATTCTTTTTCATTCTTCAACCCTTCATTGCTACAGAGACTTCATAACTAGAACCTTTTGGGTTTATTCCATTACTAGCTTCAGGTCACGATCCGCACTCTTCCCATATTGTCTTTTCTCCTTTTTTTTTCATCATACCTAAGGACTTTACACTATCTAGTGGATTGTCCCTGGTAGATCCCTCCGGTTCTGGCGGATCATGGGAACTCAACCTAACCTTATCACCCTTATATCACCATGCATAAAGTAAGAGTAGAGTGGTCGGTCTTTTGGTGTAGTTATTCCGCCTTGAAACCAATTGAAAACCATTTGAAAATCAATCAAGATACTTGTGATATAGAATCAAAGCATTTTGTATCTTAATTTATTTGATATTTTAGAAATGCTCCCCCTCAACATATGCATAAAAAATCAGAATTTGTTTAGTACATGGAGGCAAGAGATCTTTGAAATCGTTAGATTAAGAATGAAAGGTCCAATCTTTTGATTAACATTTTCTAAAATGATCATCATCACTTCCCAATCAATTTGAGTTGATAAAACATTTTGAGGAAGGATGAGGTTTTTCACAAGTTTGCTCCCTCAATATGTGCCGAATTTTGAAAGAGTTTTGCACATATTAGAGAACACATAGAGACAATTCATTCACATTTCAATAATTTGAGGTTTAAAATAGATGCTCCCCCTCAACATGTGCATTGAAAATTTGAAATCGTTTGTCACTTGCGGGGAGGAAAACATGCTAAACACTTATGAAACCATTTATCGAATTATCGGTTTAAATCCAATTTAAATCACAAATTCTCCCCCGATCACAATTATCAAATCATTTGAGATTTGTGATCTCTGTAGATTTAAATTGATTTTGAAAGCTTTTAAGGAAAATTGCGACTTGATTATGAAAGCGTTTTAACTCCATTGATTAAACATGATTAAACATGCATTAAACAAACATGATCTTGCTCACGCATAAATTTGTTTAGTGACATACCGATGCCAGGGTCCTTGGTTACCATAGTCCCATATTGATGGTTCCTTGGAGATACCGAAGATCCGTTTAACACGCTTCAAGGTGCTTTTTAGTAGGCTTAGCTTGATATCTAGCACACATGCACACAGCGAACAAAATGTGCAGTGTCTTTATAGCTGTGAGGTACATCAGGATCAATCATACTCGATATTTCGTTTGATCTACCATGATCCCTGATTTGTCCTCATCCAGCTTAGTACGTTCAATCATGGGAGTGTCAACGGTGTCACATGATACAAATCCAAATTTCTTTAAAATCTCATTTGCATATTTAGATTGATTTATAAAATGCCTCCTGGACTTTGTGAAATTTGTAATCCCAAGAAAAATGACATTTGTCCCATCATTGACATTTGAAATTTGAACCCATTTCATTTGAAAAATGATCACATTCATTGGGGTCGGTCGAGGCAAAGATAATATCATCAACATAAATTTGAACGTGAATTAAATGTTTGCCGACTTCCGGTGAACAATGTCGATCAATGCTCCCTTCTTGAATCTAGTAGATAGAAGAAATTTGACAGGTATCATACCATGCTCTAGGAGCTTGCTTTAAACCGTAAAGGGCCTTTTCAAGCGATAGACATGAGTAGGATCTCCGATTCACAAAACCCTCTGGTTGGCGGCGTAAACCACCTCTTTCAAATCACCATTAAGGAAGGCCGTTTTCACATCCATCCGATATACTACCATGTTCTTACTAGCCGCATTAGAAGAAGATTCGATTGCTCGACACTGAGCAACAGGGGAGCAAATGATTCCTCTAAGTCAATACCCTCTTCTTGACGGTATCCTTTTGCAACCAATCGAGCCTTGTTCTTTAAGACATCACCATGCTCATCAAGTTTCACTTTGAAGATCCATTTTAGAGCAATGATCATAGCACAATGAGGCAGTACTAATTCCCATACATCAAGTCGATCAAACTCATGAATTTCTTCTTGCATGGCATTGAACCGGCTGTCTTCATTCATGGCGGTTTTAATGTCTTTGGTTCGACCTTAGAGAGTACGGAGTTGAAGAAGCACCATAAGGCATCGGTTGCAAGTTGTTTCCGTTAAAGTGGATACTAATGGGTGATCATGTGTCCATTTTCCAAGGTGTTCATGTGGTTGTTGTTGTGGAACTGAGTAGCAGAGTCGATGTCTCCTTATGAAGATGGTTCTGATGATGATTCAAGAGCAAATATGTTTTCAAATGGAGCATCTTCAAGAGTAGCAAAGGGATTAACTTCATCATTGATGCGAAACAATTCCATGATGTACATTTGATGATTGATGATTTGTTGATGAGACAGTGATCGGCATTCTTGACTTAATGATATTGAGACGGAAGGGTTGACTTCATTCACGGGGATAGGAGCGACCTCTGTTGATGGAATTGATATTTCATCAACATTTGGTTCATAGTGTTCATCAAACATTGGATCAAACAATTTCTTTAAATCATCTTCGAATGGAGGTACATATGGAGTTCTTGGAGATGAGTTTGGTACAAGTGATGAACCAATGGGACTGCATTTTGAAGTGCGGGTCAGAGCTGGATTGTCCAGAGCCATTTGATTGGTCACTCATCAAGCGTAGCGTGAATTGTTTCCATGATATTTCGGGTTCTCTTGTTGTAGATTCGGTAACCCTTCTTGTTTGGTGCATAACCAACAAAACTCCAATATCTGCCTTTGCTCTTAATTTACCTAAGTCTTGACCGTCATTCGTTGGATAGCACAAAGCACCAAACACACGAAGGTAGGAGAGATAGGTTTTCGTTTATGAACAAGTTCATATGGAGTTTTTCCATGAGAGGTGTGTATAAGGGAGCGATTTTGGGTGTAGCAAGCAGTGGCAATGGCTTTAGCCCATAGAAACAGTGGAACCTTCGAATAAATTAGCATTATTCTTGCGGCTTCCACAAGAGTTCGATTTCGTCTTTCAACTACACCGTTCTATTGAGGAGTTCGTGGAACACTTCTTTGATGACTGATTCCAACATTTTCATAAAACTTAATTAAGTCTTTGTTAACAAACTTTGTGCCATTGTCGTTCGAACAATTCGAATGTATTGTTGAGTCGAACACTAAGTGTTTGATTAGTTTGATGATGACATCCGGAGTTTCATCCTTTGTCCTCAAAAACTTTACCCAAGTAAATCGAGAGTAGTCATCAACAACTACTAGAATGTATTTCTTCCCATTTATCGTTTGCACTCTCATTGGTCCACACAGATCCATATGAAGGGTATGAAGAACTTCCATTTCTGAATTTGTGGGTTTTGGTTTGTGGGCATATTTCGTGCTTTTACCCAATTGGCATGCTGAACAAAGATGATCTTTTTCATATTTTAATCTGTAAGCCTCGACAAGATCCTTTCGGAAAGGTTATTAATGGTGCCTAAGTTCAAGTGATTGAGACGACGATGCCATAACCATGACTTTGTTTTAGAAGCCTTTGACAAGAAGCGATTGGGAAGACTTCATCATGTCATCGATAGAGATGGTGTATAGATTAGAACCACGAGTACCTCTTAATAATTCCACACCATCAAGTTCTCTAACGAAGCAAGTATGTTTTCTAAAGGCCACCTCTAGATCGGAATCACGAGAATTGACCAACGAGAGAACAAATTATGACCAAGACCTTCCACATAATATACCACGGAGATTACACTTTTACTAACTACATAATCACCATAACCCATAATTGCTCCAAAATGGTCGTTCCCGAATCTAACAGTCCGATGAATTTACTCACGAAGTTCATGAGCCGCGACCGGTCTCGGTCATATGCTTGGAACCGAGTCCAAGTACCATAGAACGATTTGAACGATCTGCAGTTGAACACAGACAAGAATGGATAACAGGATAATTGGGATCCCCATGCAAGAATGGGTTCCACTTGGTTAGTAACAGATGATTGGAACACCCACATCGAAATAGAAACACCATATGAAATAGAAGCAATAGAATCATCGAAATAGATGTAGTGCTAGTATACGTATTTGACCTATTCAAAGTATGTTCACTTCTTAAGGGAATAGTTCTACCAGATAGGCATCCATTTTCTAGTGGGCATTGTCTTAGCAGATTGAGGGCAGAACTAATTGACCTTATGGCCAAAAGGTATCCATTGATAACCTATCTTACTAAATGTTCTTCCTGTGGGTTTCCCCTGTTTTCTAACTTTCTTTCGCTTTTGCCTTTTAGCCTTCTTTGCATGATTTTAGCATTAACAATTTTAAGCATTTGACAGACATTAGACAAAGCATTCACACCATAATCATGATTAGCAAGCAATTCAAACAAACATCATTACATGGTTTGCAAATAGTATCAATTGAATTAATTACAAGATGCGCCTATGGCTAATACAAGAATCAACACGATTCATTTTATTCAACTCAAACTTAAAGTTCCTAGGTTGGTCTTCTACTCTCTTCCAATGCACATTCTTAGCTTGCAGGTCCTATCTTGCTTGGTATTGCCTGGAGGTTTTGACCTGCTTGCTTTAATGTCACTGATTACTCCTGTAGAGGGAATTATGGGAACATTAGTTGGTTGATCTACTTTTGCATTCCTGAACTAGATGTGCAAGGGTCTGTACTACTAGAAGGCACATTGATGTTCACTTTCTTAAAATTAGGCCTAGAATGGTTTAAATGCTTGGCACTAGGCATAGAACAAGGCATCACAACTTTGCCTTTTTCACCTAAGGATTTAGGACATGTTGCAGTTACACATTCTAGCAGCTCTTGAGATCGTTTGGCACAGGCAAGCAAACCTAATATCTCTATCAAGAGGTTTATTAATGAAATCCTCTTCAACAATCTCACGGAGACATTCTAGACTATCCTTAAGGTGAGCACAATAGTCATGAAACGCATTATTCCTAAGATGAGGAATGTATTTAACTTGATCACAGTGTATTTGGGTCATCGAGGATGACTTTGATGCAACATTCTTATTAAAAACAAGTGGCGGTTCCCATTTTCCGACTTCTCGATTCTCAATTTCTTTTTGTAAAGACGTTATTTTTTCGTTGTTTTGGTCACGAGTGACTTTCATTGAATCATATAACTCTTTAAAGTGTCGTTTAACTTTTTCATTTTCTTCTAGAAAACTCTCGTTTTCCTTTTGTAAGGCATTAACTAAGTTTTGAAGATGAAAAGTTTGAGAGTCCTGAGAATCTAAAGGAGGAGGCATTTGGGATCCAGTCACATTGTTCTTTTCACCCTTTAATTGAGAGATTTAGGCTTTCAACTTTTTGATCGTGTTACAATGAGCTCGAATTTGTTCATCACGTTTGGTAATTTCAAAAACTGCATCAAATTCAGGAACATCCAAGGATGTCTTGATATTTGAGGTTTTAACATTTTCTTTTAGATGTTGATATTTTAATTGCAAAGCAAGATGCTTCAACTTCTAATTTAGAAAACTGTTTCACCAGATTATCATGATCATCCTGTTCAACTTTATCATGCAGTTTAGAGTTAGTTTTTTCAAGCTCAATGACACGATCATGGGAGACTTTCAGAGCAACAGATAATTCATGAAATTGAGAAGCATTAATGGAACAATTTGTAGTAGTGTAAAACACATCTTGAGCAATACATTCAGAAATAAGATTCTCATTCAAGGTATGCAAGTTTTTCCTCTCAATCTCATTATATTTTAATGCTCGCTCATAGTCACTAACCTCAACTATCATTGCATCAAATTCCTTTTCCATTCCTTTAATATCGGAATCTATCCCCTTTTTAAGACTCTCAAAATGATCTTTTAGTTGTTTAAAGAAAGGCATGACCTCAATTAAATAGCATTCTTTTGTTTGCTCAAAACCCTTTCCCTTAGTTATCCCAGTGGTTGTGATCCTTTTCTTACAAGTTTTCTCAAAATCAACAAATAGTTGAAAAATAACATATTGGCTGATTAAGGTCTTGCTCTTAGTGGCAATAGTTCTAGGAACTAAATGCATTGGTGTATTTGGAGGATACACATTGCTGAGCATTTTCCTAAGGGAGGGTTTGTAACAACAAGATTCTCTCGCTTTTTCTTATCTAAGTCCTTTTCGAACACTTGTTCGGGAGTTAACAACGTTTGAGGCTTAAACTTGTTCAAGGAGATCCAGTTTTCCTTTTTGTAATCATGGGGTTTGATCGTTATGTTATTCTTCTTACATTCAGGATCTTCTAGCTTCTTATTCATTTTCTCCCTAGATGCATCATCTAATTTTCTATCTTCCTCAGTGCACTCAATGCAACTAGGTTTTTGTCTAGGTTTAAGAATCTCATTTCCATCATAGATCACCTTATGCATTTCAGCCTTTTAATGACCTCTAGATTTGGTTCCTCAACAAGGGGAATGCTATGCTTATCGCTTAAAACTCTATGCTTAGTGATCAAGTGGCTGTCTGAATGGTGTTCCATTGTACGTACAACTTATTTTCAAGCTTGTTTTTCAAAGTTTTTAGATTGGAAAAATCATTCAAAAGTTTTGATTCCTTAGCATTGAATTCTTGCTTAAGCATTTTAACATTTTCTTGAAGTTCTTGTTTTTGCTTAGCGATTTTAGAAAGCTTTTCTTGTAAGGAGTTTAACTCTTGTTTTAAGACTTCTTCTCTAAAGTTACTTTTTCTAATAATTATACGCATTTGGTCATCCATCTCCGCTCACGCAGTAGTTAACTCAAACATAGCACGTTGTTCATAAATGGCAACTTGTTCCTTATAGGCATTAAGTTCGAGATAACAGAATCATCGAGGGGCACATGCAGGTGTATTCATCAAAAACATAGTCATCATTATTGCAGAAGATGCATCACTTTGTACAATCTCACTTTCACTTTGTTTCACATATTGATCATATGGGACAACATTGATATTACCCATATTTTCAATATCGACTTAATAGTTTCAGTTGATAGTACTTTGTCATGCATCTTTTGCACATCAACATCATCATATAGTTTTAATACCTCTGAGATGATTTTGTCTTTGGATGGACCAAATTGTGTTGTGGTGATGAAGAAACTTTAGGAGGGACCATTGGAGAAATGCTAGCCATGAAAATGGTTTGTGCAATAGGTTCATCATCAACATCAGAGTCGTATGCATCACAATCAACTACTTGAAAGGCATTCTGATGATTGTGGCCTATCTCCTGAATTGGTTGCTCATCCACATCGCATCATATGTCTTTTGCATTTCCTTTAGCAAGAAACAACAACTCTTCTTCATCTAAAGCTGCACCATTATCTCGATCTTGAACAAGCAACATCTTATCCACCTAAGTACTCTGATTATGAGGGATGCGTTTTGGCGATGTGCGGTTCCTTGCAATATGTCCCTCACCTCCACAGGTTGTAACACTGATAGGCTTTGCTTGTCCCCATTTCCATTCCTTCCCTATTCTCGATTTGCCACATATCCTCTACCAACTCCACCTCTTCCTTGTTCGCATCTGCCTTTCTTGAACTGGTTGCACCATAACCTTTCTATCTCTGACTAGAGCATGATTGTGAAGATTGGATGCGTTCGATCTCATTGTTGGTTTGAAGACTGTTGGTATGTGGACTGAGAGTCAAGTTTTGTTTAACCATAAGGGCTAGTTGATTAATGAAGTGTCCCACGGTACTGCATCAAGCATCAACTTGTTTGAATCTTGGATCAGGAATGAGTTTGTGATTGCCATTACCCATGGGTATAACTTGAGATGCTTTGGTGGTAATTCCAATGTTTGAGTATAAGGCAGTTGAATCATTTGATGAGCTTGTCTCTCCCGGTTTGTTTTGAACGATCAAGAATCCTTTTTTCAAACATAGCATATCTCTCATTCTGAAGAAGGAAGGCATAGAGTTGCTCATAGATTGTATTCTTCAATCCTTTGGTTAGTTTCACAGAGGTGACAAACTTATGCCATTCGGGATTCATGTTGTTCACAAACTTTGAGTTCAGTTGAATGTTTGGCATAGTCATTCTGATGTTCCTCATGTCATTAACAAGCTTGTGGAATCTCACGTAATACTCATAGACACTCTCATCGGGTTTCATCTTGAAGTGCTCAAATTCATCATAGAGTTGTGATTCTCTGTCTTCCATAGTTAATTCCGAAACGAAAGAAGCATCTTGAAATTATCCCACACTGCCTTGGCTTCGGTGTTGTGATTGATAAGCTTGTAGATATCTTTTGGAAGACCTTGAAGTATGATGTTAGAAGCCACGATATCAACATCGAATCTCTTTTTCTCCTTATCATTAAGCTCATCATATGTCTTTGGTCTGTCTATCCCATAGATCATTGTTCCATCTGCTGCTGTATCAATTAAGTCTCTTGTAGTCTCAATCTGATAAGGTCCTTCATCAATCGATTTGAGAATGTTGACCCCATTTTCCTTTCCAAGACAGTACAATCGATTCTTTGAGCCCAAGAGTCGTAGTCCGGTTCTGTCAAGCATGGGTGGGACGAGTATCTGAACCATTTGCTTGAACATCCTCGGCAACAATGGAGATGATTGTAGGTGCGTTGGTAGACATGTTTAAAGATAACACGGGATTTTATAACTCAAAGATTAAACCGGAAAATAGATTCTTTCACGGGATTTTACTAAATCAAGAGAAAACCATATTACACACAAAAGTCAACCAAGTCGCTAAGAATCCTTGAACCAAGTCGCTAGGCACCAAGTTGCTAAGTAATTTGAAGACAAGTTGCTAAGTTTCCAAATCGCTACAAATTTTGACAGCAAGTCGCTATACACCAAGTCGCTAAGATGTCAAGTAGCTAAATAGCAACTCGCTAAGGACCAAATCGCTACCACCAAGTCGCTAAGAAACTTAAAGAACAAGTCGCTATCAAAATTGAAAGCAAGTCGCTACCTTACCAAGTAGCTACCCGTAGTGGAGAATCCACTAAGTGTCTTGTTTGTCGCTTATCTCAAGAGGAAATTAAGCTATGACCAAGTCGCTACCAAAACACACTACAACTCGCTACCTTTTATTGAAGCAAGTCGCTACCAAGAAATTCACTCCGAGACCCAAGTCGCTACCAAGAAAAACTTTAAAAACACACTTTTCAATCCAAAACAAACTCAACCACAGTGATTTAAGATTACCAAATCAAAACCCAAGCACATATAATGATCCTAAACACAAAAGTACACCCAAAATTCAAACTTTAACACAATAAGTGAACCAAATGATGCAAAAACCACTAAACTTTTTCAAACTCAAAAACCATCTAAAAACCACTAGAAATCCAAAGATGTGTAAGAGATGATCTAACCATGGCTCTTGATACCATTTGTAACATATTGGATTTCACATACACATCAAACCATAAACAAAGTAGGCGTACACAATGGTTTTAGAGAGAGAAAGTTAGAGGTTTGGGAACTTTAGTGAGAGAAAGAAAAATCTTATTATGAGCTCCAATTCTCTACCTTGGGAGGTAGATAGTATTTATAGTCTTACAATAAAACGCCACCTGACGGGCTGTGGATCAGGCATACAGTGGGTAAAGACCCGTCCGTCCTCCACGGTGTTACTTAACTAAATACTACTTAACATTAAATAACTACGTCTACGAGCTTTCTAACGATTACATATACTTGAGGTGACCGATACTTTAACTACTAGATTTTCCAAATCCTAACAGTTTCGCTTTCTAAAATTTCTTAACTAGGTTATGATTCTTAGACCTCAGAAATAACCCACCACATTTATCATGATTACCAGAAAATAGACATTCTTTACATGTTTTGCAGACAGCATATGACTTCGAATTAATTTCAGTAAGCTTAGAGCTAATACTAGAACCAACACGATTCTTTTTTTTCAAGTCAAACTTATAGTCCCTATGGTGTTCTTTCACTTCTTTTTCATGATCACTTTTAGTTTGCGTAATCCTATCCTTCATTGCATTGCTTCTAGGTTTTGACCCGCTAACTTTAGTGTCAATCTTAACATCTATAGAAGTGATGACGGGAGTCTTAGTTTGTTTTACTGCCATTTGATTTTCTGGTCTAGAAGTGCTGGGTTCTGAGGCTTTCAGAGGCACATCAAAGGTCACATGCTTGACTTTAGGCATAGAACAAGGCATAACTTCTCTATCTTTCCCAGTACCAGATTTAGGACATGTTGCAATCACACATTCTAAGAGTTCTTGAGATCGTTTGGCATATAAGCATGCATGCCTAATAACATTATCAAGTGGTTTCTCTATCTTATCATCTTCTACAATCTCACAGAGGCACTCTAGACTATCCTTGAGGTACGAAAGATATGTTTGATATGCAAATTCATTTTTTCAAAGATGAGGGGAGATATATTTCAGAGTTACAGCATATTTAGAACAAGCATGCACCTTTGGTGCAACATTTCACCACTAGTGATTGGCATTTTCCCTTTTACCACACGTTTCAGATTCTCAATCTCGTTAAGCAAAGAAGTTACCTTTTCACTATTATTATGATAAACCTTGAGTGAATCACATAACTCTTTGTTCTGAGCATTAACTTTTGAAATTTCAGAGTGAAAACATTCATTTTCATTTTGCAGTTTATCAATTATGTTTTGAAGTTGGAAATTCTGAGAATCTAAAGGCATCACGGGAGGCAGTCACTTCATTCTTTTCACCCTTCAATTGGGAAATTTGGGCTTTCAACCTTTTGATCGTGTTACAATGAGCTCGGATCTGTTCATCACGTTTGTTGATTTCAAAAACTGCATCAAACTAAGGAGCATCCGAAGATGTCTTGGCATTTGAGGTTTTAACATTTTCTTTCAGATGTTGATATTTTAATTGTAAACCAAAATATTCAACTTCCAATTTAGAAAAATGCTTGACCATGTTATCATGATCGTCTTTTTCTATTTTATCATGCAATTTTGAATTTTTGGTCTCAAGCTCAATGACACGATCTTGGGAGACTTTCAATGCAATTGACAATTCATGAAATTGAGAAGCAGTAATGGAATAATTCGTAACAGTATAGAACACATCTTGAGCAATACATCTAGAAATCAAATTATCGTTAAAGATGTGAAGGTTCTTCCTCTCAATCTCATTGTTCTTAAGCTCACATTCATTTATTCTTACCTCATTTTCCATTTCATTAAACACCTTTTTCATTTCTTTAATCTCTGTATTGATGCCCTTTTAAAGACTCTCAAATTGTTCTTTTAGTTGTTGACCTCAGTTAAATAACATTCTTTAGTTTGCTCAAAACCCCTTTCCCCTTCAGTTATCCCCGTAGGTGTGATTCTCTTCTTACACGTTTTCTCAAAATCAACGAATAGTTTGTAAACTACATATAGGCTGATTAAGGTCTTGCTTTGAGTGGGAAGAGTTCTAGGCACTAAATGCATTGGTGTATTGGGTGGATACACAGTAGCTGGAGGAAATTTCCTAAGAGGAGGATTCTTTTCAACAAGCTCATCAGATTTTTTCTTTTCCATATCTAACTTCCAAAACACTTGTTCAAGGGTTAATTGAGTTTGAGGTCTAAACTTGTTTAAGGCAATCCAATTATCCTTAGTGTAATTGGGAGTTTTGAACGTTATATTATGATCTATACACCAAGGATCTTTTAGTTTCTTTTCCATTTTCTCTCTAGAGGCATCTTCTAACTCTCTATCTTCTTCAGTGCACTCTAAACAAGTAGGCTTTTGTCTAGGCTTAAGGATTTCATTACCATCATAGATCACTTTTTGAGCAGCTTTTGCTTTCTTACCATACTCAGGATTGGGTTCTTCTACAAGGCCAGTACAATGCTTATCGCTTAATACTCTATGCTTAGTGATCATGTGAGCAGTCTGAATGGTGTTGCCTTGTACATACAACTTTTTTTCAAGTTTGTTCTTCAAAGTTTTAAGGTTGGAAAAATCATTTAAATTTTTTAATTCCTGTTGTTTGAACTCCTACTTAAGCACTTTTACAATTTCTTGAAGTTCTTGCTTTTGCTTAACAGTTTTATTAAGTTTCCCTTGTAAGGAATTTAACTCTTGTTTTAATGTTTCTTTCCTTAAGTTACTTTTTCTGATTAATGTATGCATTTGGAAATCCATTTCTGCTCACGTGTGTCATCCAAATTTAGCACGCTGTTCATAGATGTCAACTTGATCTTTATATATGTTAATCTTAGTGGTAAGGGAGTCATCAGGGATAAATGCAGAGTACTCATGCAACTCATAATCATCATTTTGAGTAGAAGATGCATAGCTAGGTATAACAGAAATTTCCATGCAGCATTCCTCTGCATTAACGTGCACAGGTTGTGGCTGGTGCATCTCTCTCTTGGGTACATCCGAAGCTTCCATGGAGCGTTTCTTTGCATTAACTTGCACAGGTTGTGGCTGGTGCTCCTCTCTTTCTTGTGACTTTGAGCACGAAGATTCCATATTAGCATTATCCGACTCAAACACGATAGTCTGTTGTACATTGTTGGGCATCTTCTATTCATTGATCACGTCGTATAAACTGAGTATCTTAGATACAACTGAATCTGAATCGTTAGGCATGATGTTGACGTGCACGGTATTTTACAAATCTATGATTTAAACCGAGAAATAGAATCTTTCGCGGGATTTTACAAAATCAAGATGAAACCGTTAAGCAATGACCAATAGAACGTGTTAAGATGATTGATGGCTTGACACAATCATATAAGATTGTGTGTTAGGACTTATGATAGTTTGTAAGATTAGCTGTGATGTTGTTCGGTTGAGATTTGGATTGGTTGATGCACGTTTTTACGGTGAATTTTAGGTCTAAAAACTTAAAACCTCAAAAACCTCCTTTCGGAGGGGATTTAGGCCTCGAAAAATTCGTTTTTCAACTTTGAAGTGAAGTCTCACAATATTCAGGCTGTTTCGGTCGTTTTGACATGTATTTCGTTGAAAACGGAGTTACGGTTCAAAAGTTATCGCTGTTTGAAGTTTTGACGTAAAAAATCAACTTTGGTCAAGCCGCAAGTGATCAAATCGCAAGTAGTCAAATCCCAGTGGTCAAATCGCAATGGAGACAAATCGCACTGATGACAAATCGCACTGGTGACAAATCGCACTGATGACAAATCGCACTGGTGACAATTCGCACTGATGACAAATCGCTTAAGTGTCAAAACGCTTAAGTATCAAATCGCTTATGAGACAAATCGCACAACAGTCAAATCGCATAGTACACAAGTACACCCGCTACTTCTATTACTTTGTCCTTTCTTGTCGTTTTGTATCAATAGACAAATCGCTTCAAAGAATATGACAAATCGCTTCAATAAACGATCCAAAAAGGAAAAAATCGCATAGAAGAATATCCTAACGTGACACAAATCGCATCAAAGAAATATTCAAAAACACCAGTTTTCAATCCAAAAACAACCCAACCACGATGATTCAATCCTTCCAAATCAAAACCTAAACACTTATAATGATTCTAAACACAAAAGTACTATCAAAATCCAAACTTTAACACAAGAAATGATCCAAATGATGCTAACAACTCCAAACTCATTCAAACCCAAAAACCATATGAAAACCACTAGAAATCCAAGGACATGAAAGATGAGTGATCAAACCATGGCTCTTGATACCAATTGTTGGATATTGGTTTTCATAAACACATAACTAATAATTCATATGGGCGTATAAATGAAGTTCTAGAGAGAGAAAGTGATGAGTGTTAGAAACTTAGTGAGACAAAAAAATGATATCGAAAAGCTCCAACCCTCTACCTTGGGAGGTAGAGGGTATTTATAGTTTCTTACAAGACACGCCTCCTATGGGCTGTGGATCAGGCATACAGTGGGTAAAGACTCGTCCGTCCTCCACGGTGTTACTTAAAAAACTACTTACTAACACTAAAATGAATACGACTACGAGCTTTCTAACGATTATATATACTTGAGGTGACCGACTCTTTAACTACCGGATTTTCTAAATCCTAACAATTTCCCCCTGAGGTTGACCATAAAACATCAAAGTACACGTTTCTCCCCCATGATGGTTTCGAACTTTCGAAAGCATCATAACGTGTACGACCATTTGCACGAGAAGTTCTTGTCATAAGCAAACATCTTGAAAAGTCATGACTGACGCTGAAGATTCTTGAAAGATTTTGATTAGACTGTGAAGTATCATTGACATTTTGTAGCGAAGAATATTCCATGAGAATTGTTGATCACATCTCAACCATTAAATACTTTGGTAAGCACATTTTCCACATATTCTGTCGGCTATTGTTGTGACCACTTGGTGAAGTAAACCCGATATACCAGATTTGAACAAGAAGTAGAATTCCCCTGATTTGCTACTTAAGCTTGTACTAATCCTTGTGAAAGTGAAACGGTGTACCCAATTTACAAAACCTCTTGACGTATCCTCAACTGCGTGAGACACCGAAGTGATAGCTACGTTGTGGGTTAACTGAGAAAGAATCACAAAAGTAACTAAATAGTCAAGCCATTATCACATTCAATAAATGCCCAAACAAGTCATCTTCGCAGAAGGGAAGAAAGAAGGAAGACAAAATAAGTGCACGCGCCCGGAAAACCTCACATGAAATTCAAATAAGAAATACCGTACAAACAGCCCCGTAGTCAACCAATTAGATCAACCCATCATATGGCAATTAGTCCACAACGGTTTTTTAATTTTTGCCCTAACTCAAAGCGGATACAAAGCCCATACCATATCCGGTTAAAAGCCCATTAAATCAAATCGGTCCGCTCAACTTTATGACACATCCGATCCAAGTCCAATCACAAAATAGTCGGCAATAAACCTTTGTCCTCAACACACTATAGCCATGAGCGGGTATCCCCGTGAAGATTCTTAAAACCAAAATACTATACTTTGTACCAAATTAATAATTTTTGAGAAAGTTATTTATGAATAACAATTTTAAGAATATATAATTTGCTTCACAACAAGTAATCGTATTTATTAGTCATCCCAGTTTACTCATTAATCTGATCCGATCCATAAGATTAACAAGTATTTTATTAAGTTATGTCGTTTAGCCTAGCAAGAGAGAATAACAAATCGCAGCCCATTAAGAAGAATATCGTCCGATCCACAATCACTAATCAGTTCCAAATCCATTCTATCAAAACCCAA
>OU343220.1:83875761-83917928 GCA_910596185.1 Chrysanthemum makinoi | reverse complement strand
TCCACTTTTTTTTTTTGAACATAACCCAATCCACTTCATACCCTAATAATACGGGTATATAACACAACTAAACACATATAACCCTAAAAACACACTTATAATCTGTTAATACAAATAATCCGTAAAAAAGTTTATTTATATTTTACGATCTTCTAATGTTTTGTCGATAACAAACGTAAAATCATTTTAACGAAACAAATAAAATACGTAAATGGTTTGAACTAATAGCTTCTAACATACTTACGCTTTCACATAAAAACACTAAAACAAGTATAAGTGATTTTATGATTTGGTATTACATATGTACAACAACTAGTGTTTACATATTTGGGTAAAATATACACATAACTAGTATGTAGTATATTGGTTAATATAAATGGGTAGAAACTTAAGTATCATAACCCATTGACCAAATACATTGAATGTAGTTGGGTGCAACCCAAAGTCCATGACCCATATCCATGGAACTTGACCCATAACCCATTGCATGACATCATGCTTATATCACATATGGATGATATCCATAACCTATGGTATTGACCCATACCCATGTGACTAGGTGCATTGCACTCATAAGATACATTGTATCTAGTAAGAAACCCATGGATCAACCCATAACCCATGACCCATGACCCATAACCAAAATACCCATGGGCAAAGAGGAGCGACCCACGAATCCCTAGCTTTAGTGAAGGGTGTCTTGAAGATCTAGTTAAAGGCATTAGTGAAAGGTGCCTTAGATGTACATTCGATATGGTGTGTTTCGATGTACAAGATAGAATAGTATTGGATCCAAGGATATTGATATCCTTGATGATGTTGTAATAAGGAGTTGGTCTCCTTTGGGATTAGTCGTTGGTGTAGTGTTGGGTAGTAGTTCCTCCATTGTAATGGAACTCGGTATCTAGCCTAGTACCGGATAAAGGGTAGGCGACATTGTGGTAGGTGTGGTTCACCTTGGTGTGAAAGAACCCGGTGGTTAGCCTAGTACCGGAAAAAGAGTAGGCGACGTTGTGAAGGTTTCTCCACCATAAGCCTCGAGTGTCGTCGTAGTGATTACAAACTTTCGAGTAGGTGACTCGGGGAGTGGAGTAGGGCAAGGAAGGTGTCCTTGTAGCCGAACCACTATAAATACTCGCGTTGTGGTTTTGTGCTTCTTACTCTTATCTTTTCATTACATACTTCTATATGATTGTTTATCAACATCCAACACATATCCAAATAGATTGACATAAGTCGATCTAAATAGTTTAAAAGGAAGTTTTAATTGGCAAAACTATTCAACCCCCCTTCTAGTTTTCCAAAATTGGTATCAGAGCTTCGTTACCAAGTTTCTTGAAGTATATTGTACTTTAAAAACTTGATACGATCCATGGTTAATTGAAAACTACAAACAAGGTCTTTCATAAAAACAAACACCATGTCTTTTAAAACTCTTTGTTTGGATGTTGATTAGATGACAACATTTTTCTTATTATTTATTTTTTATTTTAATTGCACTAATCCTCTTTGTCATGTTGCTTAGTCAAAGCTCATACCTACCAAGCCATAGGAATCACTTGGTAACAAGAATACCTTCCCTAAGAAGGTATCTTAAACACAAAGGAGCCGGAATTGTCTACTGACATTTGTTGTGTCATTTGTAAAGACATTCCTAAGTGCACTAGAGGTATGACTTTATACTTATCTCTAAATGACATTAGCTTGATAATTAAGTATGCTCACTTAGGTTTTTATTATTATCTTTTGTGCATATACATGTATTACATGTAGCTTCATTAGGAAGTCTTTCTCACTTATGTGTTACTTTCTTGTCTAAAGTCGTGGTTTATAAACTTGTGCTTTATTTCATTTAATCCAAAAATCATATCCTTCTAATAATAAAACAAAACACAAATCTCAAAAATTTCTCCTTCCCAATAAATAAACCATCCGTCGTTCAACTCTATCAAATCCCCACTTTTTCAAATCTTCCACTTTCAAAAATTACCTCTCATTCAAAACTTCATCTTCCTCTCATCTCATCTCAAACCAAAACCAAGAAGGTTCGTCATCAACATGGTTTACATCGCCCTCGTGCTCATCTCCTTAACACTCATCGCTCTTGTGTTCCCTATGATGAAGTTTTCATACGGAGACATATACTTTGTGTTGTTAATCTACATTGGGATCATATACCCAATCCTTTGTATCATTCTTAGCATTGAAATGAAATATTATTAATAGTCTAGTTTATCTAGGTTATTATTATCATAACGTGTTTGTCATTTCTTTTGATTTATATGTTTCGTATTCTTTGCTAAAAGAAATGTAGGCTAAAACACATATCTTGGTATAAAAAAATTGTAAAACCTATGTTTTTATCAAATTTGTTTCTGTTACTACAGACCCACGGATCCCGGCAAGTATACTAGCCAGATCCCATATAGAAGGGAACCGTGGGAACCGTCCTTCTGGATAACAGATTTTCATGCAAAATAAAAACCACTTTCTTCCTAAAAGAAATATTTTACTAGAATGTCAAACATTAAGTTAGTTAAATATCATTATTAATAATCATCTTGTAAAAACGTTAGGTAATCATTGTTTTACCCATAATACGTCACATCCTATTAACTTGTCTTTCCTATAGGTTTCGCTATGTCGCATGAATATGAGTTTGATTTTTCACTCACTAGCGTCTACACTCCTAACATCTCCCTTGAGCCCAACACACCTGTCAATCATGTCCGTGGGTTCAATAATCTCGAAAACCGTCACTTCCACGAATGACGTATTATAGACACCTCTCTACAATTCGAAGAAGGTATCAATACCTCCTTCCAAACCATAGGATTGGAATGTCTTCTCGAAATTAACGAGAAAATAAGTCCAAGGTTTGTATTAGAATTCTTCCGTCAAGTCGAACTCGTTTGTAACGAGGATCATTCTCTATCTCTTTGGTTTTGGATCAAAAACCAAAAGTTTTTTTTAACCCTTGGGCAATTTGCTTAAATTCTCCGAATTCTAAATCATGGACAATGTGCCTTCACTAAAGATTGGTCTCTTGATTCTCTCTTCAACTTTCATGAAGAAAATAGTTCATATTGTTCACACATACCCTCCCCGGAGGATTTGAATCGTATAATATGCAAACCTCGACCATATTACTCCGATCCAAACATTTTCTTTACACGGGACATTCGAGAAGAGTACAAACCTCTTGCACTCATTCTACGTGAAAATGTTTGGAGTCTTAGGGGAAATCGAGAAATCCTTCCCGCTTGTTGTGCTCACATAATGTATTGTTTGCTAACACAACAACCATACAATCTCGCCTACTTCTTCGCAAGGCGAATTGTAAATCTTCAAAGCTCTAAGAATAAACTCATCCCTTATGGAATATTCTTGACGCGCCTCTATCATAACGTCATGCATTTTCATCCTCAATTTCAAAGTCCGTTGTACGTACTTGTGAACAAGATGATGGAACCGCTAAACACATCTCTCATGAAGACTTTCTTCATTCTTGATTCCACCAACACTCATCAACCATTTGATGATCCTTCTAGCGAAAACGCTCAAGGAACTTATTAGTCTTTCAAATAGGATCAATCCTTTTGTACTCATGCTTTATCAGTGCAATCCAATTTCCTTCATGAAATAAAACATCTTATATTTGATATCTTAGTATTAGAACCTCCTTAACTAACCTTGAAATATAATTCATTATCAAAATCATTGCATACCTTTAGTAAAGGTTCTGCTTAGCAGATAGACGGATCCCAAAGGTTGTGATACACGGATCCCTACTCTTAGGGAACCGTGGGATCCGGCAAACAGAAAATGCAATTGCAAACATTGTATTTCAAACATTTCCTTAGAACACCTCACACTAAACTATACATAGTGTCTTAAGGAAAATTAAGTCCTTATCAAGTTAAGTAGATCCTTCCTACTCACACATAACTCACCTAGATCACAATCAAGATGCTTGTAGATCTATCGTTTCACTTAAACACATTACTCTTCCGCTCTCAAGCTCACACATCATTTCTCACATAATCCCTCATATCTAACTTTGGAAATCTTTCGATTATGACAAAATTGATCATAATCATCCTTACCTCAAAATTTGTCGAAATTGATCAAATTCTAGTTTTTCCAACTTAAGCCTTTAGGATATTCTCCAAAACATTATCCTAAGTCACTATTTGATCTCTAGGATCATTTAGCTCCACTTGACACTCTCAAAATCTTTAGTGTCATATTTGTTCATTCATTGGTACTCATGAAAGTTCCAATTTCTTCCATAAAAGGCAATCATTAGCTACATCACTCATTACCCTCAAGTACTTAAGCACCCCTTCATTTAAGACACTTAGATAAACTAAAACACTCAAGAAGAAATAGGCATTAGACCTTACAAACATCATTGCTATCTTTTCTTAGTTGCTGATAGACAAATACCTAGGATTAGCATAGGTGGATCCCTCGTTGGAGGGAACCGTGGGATCCGTATGACAGACTCATGCCAACTCTAGCTAAAACAATCATTTCAAGCTCATCTTTCTAACTTAAACACTCCATCACATCTTAAATGAGTTCCTAGATCAGTACAACTCTGAAGTTGACTCTTGTGCATGTTAATCATCACATTCCAATGAATTTTAGTGGCTTAAGTCTTGAATGCACTTGGCAAATCCCTTGGTTTATAAACCACATTGTTAGGACTCCTAAAGCCATCATCTTCATCCTCATTTTCAGCACCTAGAAACCTTTACAAACCTCTTGAAATCATCTCATCATGAGGAAAACTCCAAGTAGCAACTTATCCGCCAAAGAACCACCCAAGAAAATTGCTCGTGTTGTACACGAAATCTCTTCAACCGAATCATCTCCGGTCAAGTCCACAAATGCAAGGATTCCTCCTCCACCAACTCAACCAATCAAACCAATTCCTAAAAGGATAGTACCCACAAAACTACCTATGCCAAACACCACCATACCTCCTAGGCCAAACAATCCCATCTCCACTAAACCATCACCATTGGTTCCTAGAGCTATCTCATTTACAGCTCCACTATCATCACCACACCTCTACAATTTAGAGGATTTTCCTCTTAGGCCGTCTCATCCTCCTCCACCAGCAACATTCTCCTCATTAGGAGGAATAATGATACATAATCAAGGTGTTGAGTCAACACTAGCTCCGGCTTCCGTTTCGCCATCACTATCATATAATCCCATTTGGATTATGAGAAATTATCAAAGTCAACCACCCAACCATATGGAAGTTGACACTTCCCTACCATCACCGTCATTCTTGGTCGAGCCATCTTCAAATGCGCCTTCACCAATCCCTCCGTCGTTTGAGGCTCCCCAACCCGCTTCACTTGATCCTTCGCATCAAGTAATTTCATTTATTCCACCATCACTACCTAGCCATGACAAAGATTGTTATCATTGTCAACATGTTGAAAGTTTGATACATAAAGTACGAGAAGATCAACGTTTCATGTTCTATCACCTCCTCGAACGTTTCGACGAGATTAAACCTAAACAAACTTGAGCTAGAGGATTTTAGTGGTGTCCTAATATCAAGAGTTAGTTAGATAAGTCTAGTAATTCCAAGTCATGTATCGATCATTTTCTTAGTTTTTAGAGTCATGTATATCATATCTCTAGTTTTATTAAATGAAAATACATGCTACTTGTTATATTTCTGAGTATATGATTATGTTGTATAATACATATCTCACGTTGATATTAACATAATGTGTTATATCACCATTGCTGAAATTAATCATCAGCCAGACGGATCCCTTAAAATTTCCTAGACGGATCCCTACAAAGAGGGAATCGTGGGATCCATGATACAGAAAACTATTTTTCTACTAACTTGAACCAATTATACTTGTTTTCTAACCTTTGTTTTGTAGTTATTCAATTTACACATGAAGACTTTGACACTCTAAAGCTAGGGGAGCTTTATGTCAAAGCAATACATTCCAAAATCACTTGCAATATTAGAATTACATTTCATGACGTCCCTTTGCAAAGTTGCAATCATCAAGGGGGAGCATATTCGTCACATAGACAAAATTTTTGCAAACTTAGTTGCAAATGAACTAGCTTAGTATTATTTTCTTGACGCCCTCACATAGGGATGGACTCGTCAAGGGGGACTAAAGACGAGATCCTTTCCCGTTACTTGCTCTCTACTTTTTCTTTCTCTTCTATTTTTCACATGTTTTTCCTAAAACAAATGTGTTAGTTTCCTTTCGAAGCTCTTTTTGTTTCGACAAAAAGGGGGAGAAGAAAGTAAAAACTACAAATTCAAACTTTTACGAATTTTAGCTTTTCCTTAAAATAATTTTATGTTTTGTCATCAACAAAAAGGGGGACATTGTTAATACAAATAAGCCGTAAAAACGTTTATTTATATTTTACAATCTTCTAATGTTTTGTCGATAACAAACATAGAATCATTTTAACGAAACAAATAAAATACGTAAATGGTTTGAACTAATAGCTTCTAACATACTTACGTTTTCACATAAAAACACTAAAACAAGTATAAGTGATTTTATGATTTGGTATTACATATGTACAACTTTTAAGAATTGGAAATTCTATAGTGAAGCATCGGTCACCCCTAATGCTATCTAGCTTAAGTTAGCTCGTATACAGAAATGTTTAGTATGTTATTTGTTAGTTTGTTATTAGCGTAGCTTAGACTAGTGCAACACAGTGGAGGAAGGACGGGTCTTTACCCACTGTATGCCTGATCCACGTACCCGAAGGAGGGCATGCTTCATTGTATAAATATCCCTCTCCCCACAAGGGAGAGGGTTGGATGTTCATTTGGAATCTAACCTTCCATAAGTTTATCTCACTAGAATATCCCACTTTTTCTCTCTAAAACCATATGATTATAAGCATATTTGTGATTGTTTGTGTGTTTGTGAAATCCAATGTGTAACAATTGGTATCAGAGCACCATGGTTTGATCATCTCTCTTACTTATCCTTGGATTTCTAGTGGTTCTATATGGTTTTTGGGTTTGAAAAGGTTTAGTGGTTTTTGCATCATTTGGATCATTTCTTGTGTTAAAGTTTGAATTTTGAGTGTACTTTTGTGTTTATAATCATTGTAAGTGCTTGGGTTTTGATTTGCAAAGCTTGAATCACTGTGGTGGGGCTTGTTTTGGATTGAAAAGTGTGGTTTTGAAGTTTATCATCCTAGCGACTTGAGTCTCGGAGTGCATTTCTTCGTAGCGACTTGCTTTAGTAATTTCTAGCGAGTTGTAGTTTAAGTTGTAGCGACTTGATTTTAGCGACTTGTCTATTGAGACAAGCCAACAAATAGTACAAGTTAGTGGAGGTTCCACTTCGGCTAGCGACTTGGTTGGGTTAGCGACTTGTCTCTATAATTTCTAGCGACTTGTCTTTGTTGTTCATAGCGAGTTGCTACTTAGCGACTTGGAAACTTAGCGAGTTATTCTTAGCGACTTGATACTTAGCGAGTTGTTCTTTAACGACTTTTCTGCTTAGCGACTTGGTGCCTTAGCGACTTGTATTTAGCGACTTGGTGCCTTAGTGACTTGTGTCTAAGGTTTATAGCAACTTGAGTACATAGCGACTTGGGTAAGTAGCGACTTGTCTTCAAGGTATTTAGCAATTTGGTGAATTGATGCAAGTCACCTGTGCCTAATATACATCAACACAACGACATACATCACTGACCCTTTAATCTTCAAAGTACTTGAACTCTATGATACCTCACAGAACAATGAAATAGTCTGCCATTCAGAATGTTTAACCATGACTGATTCAGCAAATTATGATCAAAACCCTTCACATTCTGAGTCAAATATCAATGAATCACACTGATAATGACACATGATGCAAAGAAATGGAATGCAACATCGAGTCCTTTCAACTACTTCATCGCACCTCACATGTTATTCACAACTAGGATCGAACATGCGGTTTCTCTTCCGTCGGGACTTATCCACATTGACAAGAACTGTGTTGCTAAACTTAGAACAAATGAAGCTTCAAATTACCAAAAGAAGGTATTATGAAGACTCTAGTGCTGCACTTCAAGTAATCTACAACCAATTTTAGCCATTCATCAATGGGAATATTCCTGAGACTTTGATCAACAAGTTGGGAATTTCATTCAAGAAACATACTAGAATGGAAATTCATGAGTTCATCAACACATTTATCCAACTTATGGATAATGTGGAAATGTACATTAAGGAAGCTGCTCAAGAGAATGATAAGTTGAATTTGTTGAATGGGTGTCAGAATAAATTAAGTGAAAGTTGTGATAAATCGGGTAATGGATCGGTCGAAGAACGGATGATCTTGAATCTTGCAGAATATCAGATACAACAAAGGATGATGAAACTGACTGTACTGAATACAAAGGCTCGGAGTCAGAAAAGCTTGAAACACCTCCTGTTGTGCATGAGGTAAATACAGATGCCATACCAGCAAATGTACCGGTGTCATGTGACGAGGTATCCTTAACTGATCAACATAATGCATTTAATAATGTACCTGATCAATTTGATTCTTACTCTAAGTATGATATTGATAAATGTTTCTTGGTTAAGCCTGAATCTAAAATCTTTAAAACAAATGACATGTTTGAAAAAGGAGTTTATGATGAACTTTCAAACAAATACTCAATTCTAGAAAAACATTGTATTTCCTTGGAAACCGCAATACAACAAAAAGAAGAAAGTTTTCTTGCTACAAAAACTTGCATAAATCCGGAATTCCCAGAATTTTGAGAATTTTTTGAAATTAATCACTTAAAAACCCAGATTCAAGACAAAGATTCAACCATATGCAATCTGAAATTAGAACTCTCAGATCTGCATAAGAAATGTAGTATAGGGATGAACAATCCTAACCATGAGGTGAGTGATACGCTTAAATCTAGGAATGATGAATTGGCTTTGTGTGTGTCCAACCTATTAAGGGAAAATGAGTCCTTGAGAAAGAACTTATCAGAGAACAATTTCAAGTTGATAGATCAAACTAACTCCTTGTTGGCAGACATTGATGCCCTCAAAGTCCAAATTCAGGATAAGAGCTTCACTATTGTTAAATGAGCTTAGGAAATCTATTGGAAATAGGGTGAACACTAAGTTTGCAAAACCATCAACCTTGGGAAAGCCAATTGTACTGAACAACTCAAACGTCTGAGTTAGGCAGCCCAATGCTTTTAGAACAGAAAGATTTAAACCCTCAAAGTCTAAGCTTGCCTCCCAGTTGATGCGAATCTGTTTTGTCAAAACCAGGTCACTTCACTACTTCATTCCGATATGATGAATAACAATCCGCAATGTTCGAAGCCCTAAGATCATGAATATTAGGAGTTCATCTAGGTCTTATAAGAAGCATCAAATGACTGATCAATCCCCTAAGAAACAAACTAATTACAAAAGAACCAATATTCAAAACAGGGAAGTGGCTTCATCCAAATCTACTAGCAGTTGCTTCAAATGGATTCCCACTGGTAGATTATTTAAGTTTTCAGGATCCAAACGGACTTACATACCTAGATCTTGCCTTAAGTGGATGCCCACAAGAAAACTCTTCAAGAATATTGAACCTAAAGAGACTTCTATTGATGACACTCCTAGATCAAACTGTGCAACATCCAATAGTGAGGTTGCTCATGTCACTAACTCATCTATTTGCAATACTACATGTGCTTCTAGTGCAAAATTTCCTCAGTCTTTTTCAGGTACAATGCTCAATTCAATCATGAATATCATGACTTGGTTTCCATCAGAAATGAAGATTGCTCACTCAGGAATTGTAGCTTGTCAGAATTGATGAACCTCGTACTTTGACTCCTGTTCAACTTGAATTAGGACTCGTTCTTATGAATCAGTGTACAAATTCTCTTTCTCATAAAAAAATCTTAAAATTTTTATTTAAATCAAAAGTTTTTATTAATTAAATCTTTACCCACAATCTGATAAAAGGTGTATCTCCTGTAATCGATAACATCTTCGGTTCTAGAAATGTCATTCAATAATGACACGGGTCCATAGATGAAGTTCGAACAAAAGATATACTCTAGTTCTATAACGGGGGGTTAGAATTCAATCAATGTTCATTGGTGACATTGATTAAGGGGGAGAATATTTCAAGTTATCTCGTTATCTCTGTCTCCCTCTGCACCATTTTTTGATATGTAGTGTGTGTTGATGCATGTTTAAGTCTTGCTTCGTTATGTCCTCTGTGCTAGATTGCTTATCTATGTTATGTCACTTTTGGGTACTTGTCATATTATTCTACATGTTTTTAGAAACTGTAGTTTTAGAAGCTGTATTTGCATGCTATCTGATAAGTTCAAGGACTGAAAGTGTTAATAGTACAAAATTTGATAGATAGCGACTTGCTTTAAAATTTGATAGATAGCGACTTGCTTCAATCAGGGATAGCGACTTGGCTTTTCTAAGTGGTAGCGACTTGTCCTTATCTTTACTAGCGAGTTGCTTATTTTGCACAAGTACAGGGTCTGAATGTGTTAACTTTGTAAACCTGAAATATCAATTCTTATACCCTAGCGACTTGTCTCACACTTACATATTTTCAAAAACTCTCAAAAGATTGTTTTTCTCTCTCGTGACTTCTTGCTAGCGATTTGTTTGTGGTAAGGTTTATGTTAATCATTCTTGTCTCAAAACATGTGAATTATATGCATCCCCAACTCAGTTTCCTTAACAGATTCCACTGTACACTTGATCCTCGACATTTGCTCCCCTCGTCTAGGTTTGTTAATGGACTCGTTGAATGAAACACTTGATATATGTGTTAATGGATTAAGGTGTTGTTTGGGTTCACTAGGATAGATGTAATTTTACATATTTGTATGTATTAATGGGTTTGTGAGCGACTTGTTGTATCATTTGTATGTGGTTCGATTTGGGTTGTGTTTTTGAAATTGGTTGTGTTTGTGGATTGATTGTACTCGTTCATTATAGCGGTTTGATTGTGTGTCTATATTGATTACATGTATTGATTGGATTGAGGTGCAATGCGTATGATATGCTTTGTTCTTGGTAGCGACTTATCTTTAATCTCAGTGTTCTTGGTAGCGAGTTGGTTCGTATGATTCATCATGGCGAGTTGAGATATCATTATTGCTAGCGACTTAGTGATGTGATTTGTAGCGACTTGGCATTGTTTCTGTTGATAGCGACTTCTCTTTACAAGTTAGCGACTTACTTAAATGTTTTCATATAGGCGACTTGTTACGTACTTTTCTCATAGCGACTTGTTTTGACAAGTTAGCGACTTGCTATATTGTTCTTTACAATGGCAACTTGTTAATATTTTTTCTGGTAGCGACTTGTTTTGTCAAACTGTGTAAAGCGACTTGTTGTAACTATTTCATGCTAGTGACTTGGTTCAAGTTTACTTGTAGCAATTTGTCTTGACAAAATTTCTCTTAGCGACTTGCTATAACATTTTTTTTTGTCTAAGCAATTTGTATCTGGTTCCTCTTGTAGCAACTTGATTTAACAACTTGTTTTTTTTTAATTTGTTATAACACTTCCATAATAGCATCTTGTCTCATGAAAGCATATTATAGCAATTTTTTTTGTTTTGTTTTCAACTTGTTTGGCTCAAAACAACTTGTCTCTAGAAAACCTAGTCAAAACGATTTGTTTATTTGAAAAGTACTTAAGCATCTTATCATATTTTCTAAGTATTTCAATCTGATTTTTGGTAATTTGTCATGTATGCTACTCGTTGTGCTTGTGTCATAAGGTTGCATTATAAAGTTGTTCAGCTAACCATGTCTTATCTCACATACTCTCGAACACTGTTGTTGTCTGTGTGTTTCTTTAGAATTTCAAATGGCTAACACAACTTCATCCGAGAACCTTGCAACCTCTACTCCATCCATTGCTCTTACAGACAATGAAATTCTTCCAGAAAACAAATGGGTAGAGATAGGAAAAAGCAAGTGATTTGTGGACATGGAAAGACTGCAACAAAATCCAATCTTCAAAGTGGCAATTGATATTCTTAAAAACACTAATTTCTTCAGTGCCTTGACCAAGCAATGCACGATCACTTCCATTTACTTGCAACAATTTTGGAACACCATCACATGGGACAAGATCACTGCCACTTATTCCTGCAAGCTTGATGATAAGGAATTTGAAATCACATCTGACATTCTCAGTAAGGCCCTAGGAATCACACCCTGTGACCCTAGCATACAGTCTGTCTCTCCACCTAATGCGGAAGAACTTATAGTCTTTCTGATTGGTTTGGGTTATCAAGTTGGCATAACAAGGGCTTCGGAGAGCCATAACTACCATTCTTAACTTATGCTTATCTGGCTAAACCTCATAGTTCGATAAAGTAAGGATACCTATTCTGCAAATCCTATGGGGTCTCGTCAATGGGGAGAAAATTAATGTCTCAGAACGTATTTGGGAAGAATTCTCGTTGTCAATGCACACATTCATCACTGATAGAACAAATGTTCAGAATCAAGCTCAAGGAAGAAAGAAAGTTCATAAACTTGTGATTCCTAGCATCAGATTCTCAAATCTTGTCATCCGGTACTTGCTTGATCTCATAACTTCAATCCTAGGAGTGAATCAGTCCTCCATAATGCTAAGGATGAATTTGTTCTGGGTAACCTCAAATATATTGCTAGAGGAGTCAATAAAGAGATCTTTGGATTGCCAATTCCGATGTTCTTCTCGGCGATATTAAGAAGACTGACCACTTCAAATTATACAAGAAAAGGGCATCCGGATCCAATGTTGAAGACTCTCCCATTCCATCATAATCCAAAGCTACAAAGTCCACTTCGATTACAAAGACCTCATATGCGGCCCTTCCCAAGAAGAGGCGGGACAGATCACAACCTACATCGACACTTCAGGCCTGAGCGAAAAAGGAGGAAGAAAGAAAGAAGTTGGTAAGGGGAACGTTGAAGGAGCAGGCTTCAAGGGGAATACGAATTTGATTGATGAAGACATGGATGCTTTGCAACTGGGAATTATACAAAGCCTTGAAAGGCAGAACATGAGACCACCAGTGGGAGGAGTTACAATAAGAGAACCTGAGCCTGCGTCAAGACAAACAACTCCTCCCACTCAAGACAAAGGAAAAGGGATTGTTGGGCGGATCTTGAACAAGCCGCCACATGCTTCTGACCATCTCTTCTCCACCATCGGAACTACCACCCAATTTGAACTAAAGAAAAAGTGTTGAATCATCTTCCGCTCAAGAACTTCTGGATTGGAAAAAGGTATCCGAAACACATGAAGAAACTTACACTTCAAGTGATACCCAATCTGATCGAATGATGATGAAGGGTTGCTGAAAATACTCACGGAGAACCTTGAGTCAATATCTGATGAAACCAGGCATATGGAGGAACCTAACATGTCTACGGGTTCTCTTCCTCACTTAAGAATTGGATTCGATCTCTCATTCGGTGATCGAGTTCTTGAATGACAAACCTTCGATAACCACAGAGCCTCATAAGCCTAATGATGAGAAGAGAGGAAGTTGAGTCCATGTACACGTCAACATCCAGCCAGAACACATCAACCATCCCACCTATGTATGCACCTACTCTTACAACCAAGAACATCTACCACACGATCCGCTAAAGATCTATCACTTGAACCAGTGGTTACTGTTACTGACACGGACACACCACCGGCTTCACAACCTCAAATACTAACATCTGATCAATTGCTCGACAAAGCAGTGAAAAGAATTGAAGCTCTTGAAAGACAACTGCCTAAATCTGTTGATGTCCTCGAGGATCGTATCTACAGGCTGGAACATCTTAACTTCGATAAAGGGGTAGCAGACGCCATTGAAGGCGAAGTTAAAGATGCTGTAGAATGGGCAATGCAAGCTCCTCTGCTTCAACGGTTTAAAGACCTACCTATTTCAGATTTGAGAGCTGTCCTTTCAGACAAGATGTATGAAGCTAACGACCATATGCATGAGGTTCATAAGAAGTTATTCGAGGCTCTCGAAGAATCAATTAAGCACGACAATCACCTACAGTTCTTAGAAGACATTGGAGAAATAAAGGCTAAGAAGAAAATTTGGAGGCTCTGTATTGGAGACATTGCGTAAAGGTCATAATCCTCCTCCTCCTCCTCCGCCAACTGGAGGAGCGGGAACTTCTGGTGCAGGGGGATCTTTTGGCACAACCACTACACCCTCACCACAACCACCAACATCTTCTCCAAAACCAACAAATCAATCCAGCTCATTCGGTGATCAGGGTACTCAGAAGAAGTCTGCAGCTTGGACCACCGTTGATTCAAGGTTCACACCCACATTCTCTACTATTCAGAGATCAGTGCTTCATGAAGAATCGTATGTCATGGCAGAGTCAGAATCCGATGACGATTATGCATCCACCAAACATATCCCCAAGCCATCTGAAGATGATTGGTTTGATGCATACGTGTCGGTGAACGCTCTAATACCTCTAGAGTTGCACATTCAAAAGACACAATTCAAAATTTGGCTCACGAAGAGACCTCAAACTCCAGAACCTTCATGGTCCATTCCAGAATCTGACACGATGATATCTGACAACAATTGGGCATCAACCATCACCACGAACTATGAAGCCCCACCCGAAGACTCTCTTCTTCACATCACTAAAGATATGGGTAGCTTTATAAAGTGGTTTTGTGAAATGAAGGGAATCTCTTCCATCACTCCGAAGGACCTTGAAGGACAAGCATTCAAAATCGTCAAGGTCTTCCACTCAGATGCCAATCAGCTTCAGTACCAGATGGAAGAATGCCATAAAATGCTGAATGATCAAGTCAGTGAACATATCGCGTTTGATGTTAACAAACCTCTTCCTCTCGGTGGTGAACTGGACAAATGACTATTCAGCGAGTTCTTCTTCAACCATGACTGGACTATCTATGTGCTCGTACTACTGAAAAAGACCAACTTTATCGATTTCAAAATGAAACTGCTACCTACAGATCCGGGTCTTGAGCAGATGGTACCGATCAATTCTGTCTAACAAAGAACATGTGTATGACATCAAGGCTTCATATGGCATTTCTCATTGGTGGTTCAAAAATAAGAAATTCTACATTGAAAGACATGGTGATAAAAGACGCCTTAAAGCTCGTTCGATCCAAGCTGAGGATTCTAAGTGTTGTCAATATAGAAATCTTCCCAATCTATGGCTATGATTATCTGAAGAAGATTGTTCTTGAAGATCGGACTTGAAAGATTACGTGATAGAAAAGCGACTTCAAACATCTGCTACCAAATGACTTTGAAGATCTCTATCTTTTAAACCTTCAAGGACACCTTGATCACCTACAATTCATGAGAAGAAAGCTCTCTCTGCTGCTGTCAATCTCTGGATTAGAGGCTTAGTCATTCGAAAAAGGGTTGAGGATTTTCAGCTAGGAATGGAAAGCTACTCACTCGACCAAATCAACCTAACAAGACCGATAATGGGAGCCTCAGGACTTGAATTTCATCATGAATATAAAGTGATTGACACCCCTAGAGCCATCATCTTTATCGGCAGTCTGGGACAAGAATGCTAATGAGGCTATGCGAGTTATACAAGTTCAGTGATGGTACACTCAAGATGGTTGAACAAGAATTGAACTCAAGAGTGAAGGAAATCAAAATTGACATGATGCCGTGGAACAAAACTAGATTCTGGTCTAAACAGGACTTGAAGATGTGTGAAGATTTCATTGCTGCAATCGGACGAAGATTAAAGACTAGAATGATTTATCGCAGCCTTGAAAGTTTTGTGTGTGGTAGACTTCGTGAAGGTCATTACAACGAACTGAATGAAGACATCTTCCAGAAGTAGTGTCTGTTTTGAATTTTTGATATGTATAATGTGGTGTATGTAATATGAACAACTATAATGTATGTAGTAGTGATAGGTTATGTATTGTGGTTTCCCTTTTATCTAAAAGGGAACTTTAGTGTAGTCCACTTCAGATCATATAAAACCAGACACATTTTTCTCCTACAAAGTTTTATTTCACACATATTTAAATCACTTGAGATCCAAAATCTCAAAGGATTTGAATTTTTGATCGGGGGAGAAAATGTGATATAAATATGAAAGATGATAAAAGGAGACCATTTCTGTCTCAAAGTGCATACTGCTCTCTATTATATGCTAAACTCTTTTCGAATCTCGAAGCATATATTGAGGGGGAGCATTTCAAAACAAATAAAAACCTTCAAGGTACAAAGACTTCTATGTTTTAACATAATGTACCTTGATTGTGTGTTAAATGGTTTCTAAATGTTGGTAATTGTGGTTGTACTTCAAAAGATCTCTTTCCTCTATGTGATAAAATGTTTTCAAATATCCTATGCACATATTGAGGGGGAGTATTTACCAAGAAAATCAAATGGCTCTTTCTGTGGAAATTGTGATCAAGAATATATTTCAAAGAACTCTTGCCTCCATATGCTAAACAATTTCAATATCATATGCACATGTTGAGGGGGAGCATTTCTAAAATGATCAAAACTATTAAGGTACAAAATGCTTTGATCTCGTATCACAAGTACCTTGATTGTTTTTCCAAATGATTTTTTAATTGGTTTCGAGAAGGAAAGAACTGTACCAAAGGACCGATCCTTTTACTTTATGCATTGGAGTTATAAAGATGGTAAGGTTAGGTATTAGTTCCCACGATCCGCCAGAACCGGAGGGATCTACCCAGGGACAATCCACTAGATAGTGTAGAGAGAGTCCTTAGGTATGATGAAAAAAGGAGAAAAGTGAGATATGGGAAGAGTGTGGTCTGAGATTGAGCTAGTACTGGAACAAACCCAACAAGGTTCTAGTTATGAAGTCTCGTTAAGCACTGAAGGGGTTGAAGAATGAAAAAGAATTGAATGTGAAAAGGGTGAAAAGAAATAGCCCTCCATAATTCAACCTTAGGGCGAAACACGGTTCAATACATATACTCTTGGTGTTTACTAAGGTAACACTGGTATTGAAGACAAGGCGTCATGGACCCGATGGCGTACTGCACTACAACTTCTCAAGCTACTCAAGTTCCTCTTAAAAGGGCTTGTTTCATTCTTACGGGGAACCGACATTATCTATCGACTTTATCCTAGAGATTGTTGATATTGAAGAAGGAAACCAAATGTGTACTATTGAGTCTAGAACCACGAGATCATCAAATAAATCTCATTACGACACTGTCTATGATGACTCTCTGTTTTACACAATGTGGAAAGAGAGTTTATATCTTATGAGTCCTACGCATTATCCTTGTGGTATTGCCAGAACATCTGAGTGATATGCTAACATATTCACAATGAAGATGGAAAGCCTTCTAAAGCCAACATCAAACAAGCTCCTGGTGGGTGGCATGTGAGATCTATCCAATAGATCAACCATGTGACAACGAACAGAAACAATGGGGCGATTCATAATTATGAATCAATCCTGGTTCAGGTTATGGATTGATGGATACCTTTGAAAAAATGGTCGTTGTGCTTAAAAATTCTTTTGATTAGCACATCGAATGTGTACTAATATTTCAAATATAAAAGGTGTTTATGATTGATAATTGATTATTCTCAAAAACCTTTGTTGTATTGCAAAAACACTTTATTGAGCAGTACACGATTGTTTTTCAAATCTCTTTTCATCAATCAGTGGATCTCAAATTACGGTTCACTCACACCGTTTGTCTTCTTTGAGGCGTTCGGTTTGAGAACGGCTAGGCATTACGAAACCTGTCAAGGAGATTCTTCGGAATCATACGATCCGCGAGCGGTACTTGTCTTGATCAGCGAGCCGTGGGCGTGTACCTCAATTCAACGAAAGTGGTCAAAGACACTTTCGTGTGTTTTTAACTAACTAGCTTTATTGTATGCGGTACACCCGGCGTTCAGCTAATCGAGAATGGAGAATCAATCCATAGCCGCATGCTTACACAACACACTCATTTCCAAAGATATCATGATAGGTGCATCAATGACTCTGATATTTTCAATCCATGCTTACGCTACTGCTGCGCAAATATCATGAATCAACTAAAGCTTCGCTACTCGATAAGAAGATGTCATGATCCAGAATGTGAGCATGTCGGTCCAATTGTCACAACATCATATGCGGGCAACACTAAAATGGGTGATCTTTGAGATTAACTGTGGCTGATGATCTCTATTAAAGCTCAAAGGTCATCAATGTTGATCTGCTCTATAACCTCCACTTAATGTACAAAATAGTTGGACTTTGAAGAAATCATCACAAAGACACATAGCCTGAGTACTTTGAAGTATTAAAGTCTACGAGCTCAAGATTGAAGATTTAATTGATTGCTAGGATGCAAATTGTAACTCATGGGGTGACCTCCCTTAGGGGGATATTATTAAGAATTGAAAATTCTATAGTGAAGCATCGGTCACCCCTAATGCTATCTAGCTTAAGTTAGCTCATAGACAGAAATGTTTGGTATGTTATTTGTTAGTTTGTTATTAGCGTAGCTTAATCTAGTGCAACACCGTGGAGGAAGGACGGGTCTTTACCCACTGTATACCTGATCCACAGTCCGAAGGAGGGCGTGCTTCATTGTATAAATAGCCCTCTCCCCACAAGGGAGAGGGTTGGATGTTCATTTGGAATCTAACCTTCCATAAGTTTATCTCACTAGAATATCCCACTTTCTCTCTCTAAAACCATATGATTATACGCCCATATTTGTGATTGTTTGTGTGTTTGTGAAATCCAATGTGTAACAACAACAACTAGTGTTTACATATTTGGGTAAAATATACACATAACTAGTATGTAGTATATTGGGTAATATAAATGGGTAGAAACTTAAGTATCATAACCCATTGACCAAATACATTGAATGTAGTTTGATGCAACCCAAAGTCCATGACCCATATCTATGGAACTTGACCCATAACCCATTGCATGACATCATGCTTATATCATGTAACCACCCGCATTTTTAGGTTACTTTTCATTTTCGTGAATTTACTATTCACTTTTACTATTCACTTTAACTATTCATCCCGTAAAATTTTTAATCCACATTCTCGTAAGATAAATTATTTTAGTAATAACATGAGAGTTCGACCATCGTTAGATCATTTTATAAAAGTTATTAAGAAAACATCGTCTTAAAGTTTCATTTTGGTCGGAACACCATTTTAACATCCCGCGCATAACGAAAATCAACTCTGAAAATTTTCCTCTCATCAGATGAATTTTTAGATCACTCATAATAAATTTGAGAATTTTTAGGATTTCATTTTTATGTTACCAAATAAGCCCAGCGCAGTACAAAACTAAACTTACGTTTTAAACAATTCTACTTACATCCAGACTTAACAATTCCTGCACTATGTTTCTAATATGTTTTTGACACTTTACATTTTTTGGAAATTTCAAACATATTTCCCTCTTCCTTTGACCATAAAGGAATTAACCTTGTACGTTCTACATTTTTGCTTAATGCGCGTAAATTTTAAACTTCACGAATAACTGTTAAGTTATCCCACGTATGACGAAAACCACATTTTGACATCTCATATCACTTTGAGACTAATTTTAGTCTACTCTAAATAAATTCACGATCGTTTCCTTGAAATTTCATTCTTTTCCGATAAACTGCGAATTACGCATTTTTGACCCGTATTTCCAGCTTTAAGCAGCGTTTTTGCACCCAATGAGACTTATCACCCATTTTATATTTTTAGATGGAGTATAATGATGAGTCTCATCATTCCTATAAGTTTCGTATTTTTCGATACACCGGTTTTACGTTTTATGACTTAACGACTTACGGTTGGCATTTAACGGAACCAAAACTCACTCCGTAACCAAGATAAGATCAAGACTTATCATCTAAGCCTTGTCACCAATTGTGACAGCCTCTAGGGGGGGAGTCATCATTTTGGAGGCATCATCCTAACCATGGTTCATTTAGATCTTTACAAGTGTCCTAACTTAACCATGGTTAATATTTAACCCAATATATGGTTAACCAAACTTACCCTCCTATAAATAGCAAGAAAAATACATCCTTAGAACCCTCATATTCTGTTCTTGGTCGTTCATATCATAAAACAAACACATCTTCCATCATTTTATCTATAAACTCCAAGTTTATGCAAGGAAGTTCCAAAGATACAGCTACTACATCAAATCTCTAGCAATTTTAAGTTATCTTCTTGAGTTTAAATCCACTCAAGTCGCTTAGTACTTCATCACCAACTCTTCAAGTTTGCAAGGGTGCCAAGGTGTGGATCTAGCTCAATCAGAAGTCTACGCGATCAATCAAATTCCTATCCTTACTAAGTTACTCCTTTCTTATTGAAAGCCAAAAGTTGTAAGCAACTTATCACCACCATCATCTCATCTTTATTATTCATAATTTTAACTATTTCATGCTATATATATAGTTACTATGTTGATTCATGATGTACATATACTCAATCACATGTTTTAATTTACATATTGTCATAAAAGTAACAAACTAGTAAACTAGTCATATTCTACACATGGAGACCATTAAAATCAGTAACATATGGAATTTTCTAACTTACATAATATGGTAGACAAGATAAAAAGGTAAACATAGCAATTTGAATCACCCGAAACGGACAAACGAGTCAAAAGTTATAAGCAAAAGAAGTTAGCGAAACCTAAGCAAATGCCATGTATAAGCTTGTTAGGTTCTGCGTTTTAAAAGTGATACTACGGTCGAATCATCAAAAATAAAACACGAAAGTTGTCCGGAGCGATGTTTTCCTTCAATAACAAAGCTCGGACCTTGAAAACGCATAAGCAGGCCATAATCTTTCAAGCGAAGCGCCATAAATATAGTCTCACAACTATACTTTTGTCACAACTAAAAACAAACCAAGAGGCCTAATGGCCATAAGCCAAGACCACGGCTACGGCTAAGGTCAAAGCTAAGTCTCAAGACCATGGTAGTCAAGACCAAAGTCACGGCAAGGCCATGGCTAAAGCCTTAAGGCTTGTTTACCCAAGACCGTTAACTAAGGTAATCATATTTATGAAACGACGAGAACTAGTAAGAACATGATAAACTTATTTATATAACAATCTTCACTCAAAACATATGTTGTATCTACTAAATGCTACAATAGTAGGGAGCTTCATGTGAGGGGTTCATTTGAGTAAAACGTATCGACGAGTTCTTTGGATTCGATTTAAAGTGTCCTAGCTCCTCGAGCGTTTTTTGCATGACCTCAATTATGATGGCCGAACGGTGATGCGATATCTATAAACTAAATACGTTTTCATATATTAAAGATCTTTCTATAAACATCAAATGATAATTGACTACATCATGATCAACATAGGAATATATATAGGATGGTTTATGTTTTCTTAAACATTATTCCAAACCTAAGTCGCAACATTTCATTTTTAGGTTGCGTAGGGAAGTCTTGACTTATCCATCACATCCATTAGTACTTAACATCATCAACTCTTGGTGAGTTCATAGCCTCACTTTCTATTACTTAATTGTTTTACAAACCCTTGGGGAGATACATGCTTTATTTTAAATCGAACACATTGCTTTCAAAATTGTTTTCAACATTATAGTGTATAACAAAAGCATTAACTTACACAAACATGTGTTCGGTACGTGATGACAAACAAAAGCGGGCTCAAGTATCATGTACTTGAGGCGTAGAGTACTAAACAATAATAAGCTGTTTTGTTTTCAAACCATTGGTGTGAGTCTATAGCTCACTACAAACCTTAATGTGTTCAACCATCAAACAAACTCTATGAATTTCACTCAACCTTTGTGTTGGCAGTTTTAAGCATGTATTTCAGGTCCATAATGTCGGAAGCTGGCACGGAAGAGCAAGGACTAGATCAAGAAGGCTATAAATTTTATTATCATTCAAAAACCTATTTAATGTATTTTGTAAACAATGGAACCAACTGGGACCTCATTTTTGTAAACTCGGATATTTATATAAATCGAATGATAAATCTTTTAAAACGACTCCATTAGAGTTAGTTTCTATTGATATATTTGTCGTGCCATGAAGTAACACCGGTTTGAATTCAGCTGCGTATCACGAAATTGGGGGTGTTACTGATTGGTATCGAGCCATTTATAGAAAGCGGGTCTAATCGAGACTTAAACTATAACTACTTTTACAAACAAAAACATTTTATAGCCTTCGGTTCTCCGTGCCTTCCATCCTCAGAACGATTATGTGACTTTTATGCTCTTTAAGCTATAAAAACATACTAGTATATTGATATATACACTTGACATAATTTCAATCATAAACAAAGTACTCAACATATCTGCGTATGCCTATTCTAAGGCATTACGGCACAATCATATTTTCCCAACATGTATCTACTCGTGCATTTTAGGATTACATAACTTTATCCAAGACATTGTATCTGACTACAATGGTCTTTCCTACTTCCCAGACATTGTGAGATACAATGGTCTCATTTATTTTTCAAGACCTTTGTGAGATACAGTGGTCTCTATTATATCCTTAGACCTTTGTGAGTGAAACAGTTGTCTCAACTATTTCTCAGACCTTGTGAGTTGCACAATGGTCTCTATTATTCCCTAGACATTGTGAGGTACACAATGGTCTAATTTATTTCTCAAGACATTGTGAGTTACACAATGGTCTAATCTACTTCTCAGATATTGTAAGTTATACAATAGTCTCTAAAAATTATTTTATAAAACATTATATGATATTGTTTTACATGAAAACCGTCACAATCTATCGATTTTCCTAATGGAAATAAAAGAAATGGGATTTCTAAAAGATAAACTAACTCATCATCTACAAAAGCTGAAGTTCAGCAACTTTCTCTACAAATATCAAAATTCTCTTCTGAAACCTTCATTGTTAAAGGTTCGTGTTTCTAGCCAAGTATAGACTATTTTAGTATTACTTAAGATTTCTTTTCCCCACGTATCTACCCATACTATCTTCTATGCAATGGAATGTGAAAACATAGGTTACAAGTCTTTTATGGCCAGGACTTGCAACTGAATGGTTTGATATCGTCTTTGCTTAGTAGACAATTTCTCAAAAGCTATGTACATATCACAAGTATACCTAATTTAGGTATTTGGAAAATTTATCGAACCTAGGCTAAATATAGCCTAATCACCTATATTTAACCTAGGGATAGTGGAAGATAGTCTGATTAACTATGTTCTACTTAAATTTTTCAAACACGAGAATAGTTATACAAGGTTATATTGAGTTAATTTCCTACTTAAACTTCGATAAACCACTAGGATTCATTAAAAGATCTAGAGACATGATAGTGTCTTACCACTCGTGAGATCTTAATCTAATTATACTACCTAAATTCATTCTTGAAAGTTTTCATTTATGAAATAATCCTAACTACTATCTTGGGATAGTCATCAAATCTTCGTCATTTCTTAAAGTACTAGCGATTAGGTTTCAAGGATATCTTTCCGCCATATTCCTTTAAAATTCACTTTTGATTTTAAAACAAACTTGATATCTCTACCTAAGAATAATGGTAGCGTCGCTACACTCTTCTAATCATCAACATGTCACATCATTATCTGAACCCCATTGAAATTCAGTACGTAAAACTTCACTGTACCACGTTTCTTTCAAACACTAGTAGACATAAACACTATAGCCTTCATCCCGAAACCACCTAAGACATGATCAACTTTAGAAATGGTTTGGATAACCACTTGCCACTAGCAAGACTTTCCTACAATTATCATCATTATAAACTATCTCACATCAACAACATCTTACACCTTTGATTAACAACAGTTACCCTAACAACAACAAAACTATTCCATTTTGAGGCACTATATAGACGAAAGTGTTAGTTAACCATTTGATGGACTAAGGTGTTCAGAGATCACCGACGAAACAACTAAGGAAACCATACAAATACAAATTAGGCTCCATGCCGCACACTATCACAAAAAACTCCATGTTAGAAATTAAGGTTTTATTGATAGCCTCGATATAATAAGATATGATTCGTTTGAGAATCGGGAAAAGCCAAACTTTAGGTATATTGGACTTTATAAGATTTTAACAAAACCATTTAGGTTATCAACTTAAGCCACATGGTACATAATACATTCTATGACCAGAAACTTGATAACGCAAAGATTAGGATTTGGCGCATATAAACATATTTTCCTAGACACTTCAACATTAGTAACACACACTGAATTCCGGGACGGAATTCCCATTAAGGTGGTGAGACTGTAACCACCCGCATTTTTAGGTTACTTTTCATTTTCGAGAATTTACTATTCACTTTTACTATTCAATTTCACTATTCATCCCGTAAAAATTTTAATCCACATTCTCGCAAGATAAATTATTTTAGTAATAACACGAGTTCGACCATCGTTAGATCATTTTCATAAAGTTATTAAGAAAACATCGTCTTAAAGTTTTATTTTGGTCGGAACACTATTTTAACATCCCGCGCATAACGAAAATCAACTCTGACAATTTTTCTCTCATCAGATGATTTTTAAGATCACTCATAATAAATTTGAGAATTTTTAGGATTTCATTTTTATGTTACCAAATAAGCCCGGTATGATACAAAACTAAACTTACGTTTTAAACAATTCTACTTACATCGGACTTAACGATTCTGCCTTTGTGTTTCTAATATGTTTTTGACACTTTTACATTTTTGGAAAAGTCAAACATATTTCCCTCTTCCTTTGACCATAAAGGAATTAACCTTATACGTTCTACATTTTTGCATAAATCGCGTAACTTTTAAACTTCACGAATAACTGTTAAGTTATCCCGCGTATGACGAAAACCATATTTTGACATCTCATATCACTTTTAGACTAATTTTAGTCTACTCTAAATAAATTCGATCATTTCACTGAAATTTCGTTCTTTTCCGATAAGCTGCTGAATTCGCGTTTTTTACAATATTTCGGCTTTAAGCGTTTTGCACCCAATAAGACTTATCACCCATTTTATATTTTTAGATGGAGTATAATGATGAGTCTCATCATTCCTATAAGTTTCGTATTTTTACGATACCGATTTTCGTTTTATGGCTTACGACTTACGGTTGGCATTTAACGGAATCAAAACTCACTCCGTAACCAAGATAAGATCAAGACTTATCATCTAATCCTTGTCACCAATTGTGACAGCCTCTAGGGGGGGAGTCATCATTTTGGTGGCATCATCCTAACCATGGTTCATTTAGATCTTTACAAGTGTCCTAACTTAACCATGGTTAATATTTAACCCAATATATGGTTAACCAAACTTACCCTCCTATAAATAGAAAAAAAAAATACATCCTTAGAACCCTCATATTCTGTTCTTGGTCGTTCATATCATAAAACAAACACATCTTCCATCATTTGATCTATAAACTCCAAGTTTATGCAAGGAAGTTCCAAAGATCAAGCTACTACATCAAATCTCTAGCAAGTTTAAGTTATCTTCTTGAGTTTAAATCCACTCAAGTCACTTAGTACTTCATCGCCAACTCTTCAAGTTTGAAAGGGTGCCAAGGTGTGGAAAGCTAGCTCAATCCGAAGTCTTACGCGATCAATCAAAGTCCTATCCTTACTAAGTTACTCCTTTCTTATTGAAAGCCAAAAGTTGTAAGCAACTTATCACCACCATCATATCATCTTTATTATTCATAATATTAACTATTTCATGCTATATATATAGTTACTATGTTGATTCATGATGTACATATACTCAATCACATGTTTTAATTTACATATTGTCATAAAAGTAACAAACTAGTAAACTAGTCATATTCTACACATGGAGACCATTAAAATCAGTAACATATGGAATTTTATAACTTACATAATATGGTAGACAAGATAAAATTCTAAACATAGCAATTTTAATCACCCGAAATGGACAAACGAGTCAAAAGTTATAAGCAAAAGAAGTTAGCGAAACCTAAAGCGCCATGTATAAAGGTACATTTAAGGTTACGCGTTTTAAAGTGTGATACTTCGGTCGAATCATCAAAAATAAAACATGAAAGGTGTCGAACGACGTTTTCCTTCAATAACAAGAATCTCGGACCTTGAAAGCATAAACATGCCATAATCTTTCAAAAGCGAGAACTGCGTAATATAGTCTCACAACTATACTTTTGTCACAACTACAAACAAACCAAGAGGCCTAATGGCCATAAGCCAAGACCACGGCTACGGCTAAGGTCAAAGCTAAGTCTCAAGACCATGGTAGTCAAGACCAAAGTCACGGCAAGGCCATGGCTAAAGCCTTAAGGCTTGTTTACCCAAGACCGTTAACTAAGGTAATCATATTTATGAAACGACGAGAACTGGTAAGAACATGATAAACTTATTTATATAACAATCTTCACTCAAAACATATGTTATGTCTACTAAGTGCTACAATAGTAGGGAGCTTCATGTAAGGGGTTCATTTGAGTAAAATGTATCGACGAGTTCTTTGGATTTACGATTTAAAGTGTCCTAGCTCCTCAGCGTTCTTGCATGACCTCTGAATTATGATGGCCCAAACGGTAGTACGATATCTATAAACTAAATATGTTTTCACATATTAAAGATCTTTCTATAAACATCAAATGATAATTGACTACATCATGATCAACATAGGAATATATATACGATGGTTTATGTTTTCTTAAACATTATTCCAAACCTAAGTCGCAACATTTCATTATTAGGTTGCACGTAGAAGTCTTCCGACTTATCCATCACATCCGTTAGTACTTAACATCATCAACTCTTGGTGATTTCATAGCCCCACTTTTATTACTTAATTGTTTTACAAACTCTTGGGGGAGATACATGCTTTATTTTAAATCGAACACATTGCTTTCAAACTGTTTTCAACATATGAGTGTATAACAAGCGTAACTCATACAAACATTATGTGTTCAGCCGTGACAAACAAAGCGGGCTCAAGTATCATGTACTTGAGGCAGTAGTACTAAACAATAATAAGCTGTTTGTTTTCAAACCATTGGTGTGAGTCTATGTCTCACACCAACATAATGTGTTAAACCATCAAACAAACTCTATGAATTTCACTCAACCTTTGTGTTGACAGTTTTAAGCATGTATTTCGGGTCCATAATGTGGTACGGAAGAGCAAGGACTAGATCAAGAAGGCTATAAATTTTATTATCATTTGAAAACCTATTTAATGTATTTTGTAAACAATGGAACCAACTGGGACCTCATTTTTGTAAACTCTGATATTTATATAAATCGAATGATAAATCTTTTAAAACGACTCCATTAGAGTTCGTTTCTATTGATATATTTGTCGTGCCATGAAGTAACACCCAGTTTGAATTCATTTGCGTATCACGAAATTGGGGGTGTTACAGTTGGTATCGAGAACCCTGATTATAGAAGCGGGTCTAATTGAGACTTAAACTATAACTACTTTTACAAACAAAAACATTTTATAGCCTTCCGTTCTCCGTGCCTTCCATCCTCCAGACGATTATGTGACTTTTAGGCCCTTTAAGCTATACAAACATAATAGTATATTGATATATACACTTGACATAATTTCAATCATAAACAAAGTACTCAACATATCTGCGTATGCCTATTCTAAGGCATTACGGCACAATCATATTTTACCAATCATGTATCTACTCGTGCATTTTAGGATTACGAAACTTTATCCAAGACATTGTATCTGACTACAATGGTCTTTCCTACTTCCCAGACATTGTGAGATACAATGGTCTCATTCATTTTTCAAGACATTGTGAATCTGATGGTCTCTATTACATTCTCAGACACTGTAAATCCTATAGTGGTATCATTTATTTCTCAAGACATTGTGGGTTACACAATGATCTCTTTATCTTTTCTCAAGACATTGTAGGTTACACAATGGTCTCTCCATCTTTTATCAAGATATTGTGGGTTACACAATGATCTCTCATCTATTTCTCAAACATTGTGAGTTGCACAATGGTCTCAACTAATTTCATTTACTTTTATGAGTACTCTAAACTTTTAAGGATTCTTTGTGAGTTCATAGCCCACTTTCTATTACTTAATTGTTTTATAAACCCTTGGGGGAGATAAATGCTTTATTTTAAATCGAACACATTGCTTTCAAACTGTATACTTATCTGATTGTTTTATTAGCACTAAGTTTCTGCATTTGCCAAACTTAAGTCCTTAATCTGAATCATTAATCACTATGTGAGTAGGGGCCGAATATTGTGAATAGATCTATTGGGATTGCCAATCCCGTTTGTGTTTTCCCGTTAGAGGCAAATAAATGCACTATATTTGAGTAACATTGGTAAAAAGCGGCAATTTTACCGATAGGGCGCATACGACATTTTCTCAATTAATTTTGGAACACGTCAGCGCCTTGATTGCATGATGCTTAGTCTAATAATAACTGTTTTGGTTTTCAAACCATTGGTGTGAATTTATAATTCACACTACAAACATAATGTGTTCAACTATCAAACAAACTCTATGAATTCACTCAACCTTTGTGTTGACAGTTTTAAGCATGTATTTCAGGTCCATATTGTACAAAGTACGAAGCACGGATACTCAAGAAGGCTATAAATTTTATATCATTGAAAACTCATTTAATGTATTTTGTAAACAATGGAACCAACTGGGACCTCATTTTTGTAAACTCGGATATTTATATAAATCGAATGATAAATCTTTTAAAACGACTCCATTAGAGTTAGTTTTCTATTGTTATGACTGTTGTGCCATGAAGTAACACCCAGTTTGAATTCCGCTGCGTATCACGAAATTGGGGGAGTTACATATCATATATGGATGATATCCATAACCCATGGTATTGACCCATACCCATGTGACTAGGTGCATTGCACTCATAAGATACATTGTATCTAGTAAGAAACCCATGGATCAACCCATAACCCATGACCCATGACCCATAACCAAAATACCCATGGGCAAAGAGGAGCGTCCCACGGATCCCTAGCTTTACTCTAGACTGATCCCTTGTGGGAGGGATCTGTGGGATCCGGGGAACAGTAAGAATTTTCTCTCTATAAATAGTGAGCCATTTCTTCATTGTTTCTTACCCTTTATACTTTCTCCTTGAGTTAAAAACTCTCTAACCCAGATCCAAGTGATCTATGTTTGTAGTTTTGTTTTTGTGTGATTCTCTAGGTTCCTCTTAGAATCGGCACCTTTGAAGTCAAGCAAGCTCAAGTCCATGAGTTGCCATGCTTCCTCATCATCAAGACTCTTGAAGTCTTCTTGTTGATGATTCTTTTCTTTCTTCTAAGAAGTGTAGTGTTGAAGACATTAGTGAAAGATGTCTCAAGTGTCAAGGCGAAGACATTAGTGAAGGTGTCGATCGTCCATATTGTAGGCATTAGTGAAGGGTGCCTAAAAGTCAAGTCACAAGACATTAGTGAAGGGTGTCTTGAAGATCTATTTAAAGGCATTAGTGAAAGGTGCCTTAGATGTACATTCGATATGGTGTGTTTCGATGTACAAGATAGATTAGTATTGGATCAAGGATATTGATATCCTTGATGATGTTGTAATAAGGAGTTGGTCTCCTTTGGGATTAGTCGTTGGTGTAGTGTTGGGTAGTAGTTCCTCCATTGTAATGGAACTCGGTATCTAGCCTATTACTGGATAAAGGTTAGGCGACGTTGTGGTAGGTGTGGTTCACCTTGGTGTGAAGAACCGGTGGTTAGCTACTAGGAAAAGAGTAGGCAACGTTGTGAAGGTTTCTCACGTAAAGGAGTCGGTTGTCATGTAGTGATTACAAACTCTGAGTAGGTGATCGGGGGAGTGGAGTAGGGCAAGGAAGGTGTCCTCGTGGCCGAACCACTATAAATACTCGCGTTGTGGTTTTGTGCTTCTTACTCTTATCTTTTCATTGCATACTTCTATATGATTGTTTATCAACATCCAACACACATCCAAATAGATTGACATAAGTCGATCTAAATAGTTTAAAAGGAAGTTTTAATTGGCAAAACTATTCAACCCCCCCCCCTTCTAGTTTTCCACATAATCCAAACCCTAATCTCATTCTAAAAAAAATGCAGCCACCAAATTGTTGAGATCTCTCTTCTTTAGTATCACAAACCAAACGCAGCCACCAATACATCTAAACACCAAAAAACATCGTTCCTCTCCTTTGTTTTTCTTGTATATCGACAATTACAAGTTCAAGCTTAGTGCTTCAAGATCTTGAAAGAGGTCTAAGGTAGGTGTAAGATGAGTGTTATGATTCTTGTTTAAGTCCAATCGAAAGAAAGTGAGATTGAAACACTTCTTGTTTTGATCTTACTTTTATATTTCGAATAATAAAAGAAGTTAAGCTTCTTATATGGATCAATGATGGATATTGTTCACTCACTCAAGATCTTTATAGATCCGTACACTCAAACAAATCTGAGATCGTTTTCTCTTTTTGCATTTTTCAGACTGAAACACTCTTGTTTTTTATATGATTTGATCGATTAAAAAGAAGACAGAAACACTCTTATTTTTGGTTACTTCTTATTTTATCGGATATAAATAGAAGCCAAATCTTTGATACGGATCTGTGATGACTAATCTCTGATTGATTTAGTAGTTGGACGAATCTTGATAATCAAAACAGAGATGTCTGAGATCGTTTCCTTTTGGTCGAGTGTTATGGTTTAGGATATAAGTTTGTAGTTAGAGTAAGGGTTAGAAGTGATTCTTGTTTGATCTTGACTTTTGTTGTTGTTTGTTGTGATGCGTATATATCTACCCAATATGTAAACACTAGTTGTTGTCATATGTATTACTAAATCATGAAAACACTATTACTTGTTTGGTGTTTTATGTGAAAACGTAAGTGTGTTAGTAAACTATTGGCTCAAACCATTTACGTATTTTATTTGTTTCGTTAAAATGATTTTACGTTTGTTATCGACAAAACATTAGAAGATCGTAAAATATAAATAAACGTTTTTACGGCTTATTTGTATTAACAATCTCCCCTTTTTGTTGATGACAAAACATAAAATATTTTAAGGAAAACAAATTAAGTAAAAGTTTAATGGAGTTTTTAATCTCTTCTCCTTTTTGTCGAAACAAAAAATGAAAAGAAACTAACACCTTGTTTTAAGAAAAGAAAAACATGTGAAGGAAAAATATGAAAACTAGAGTAAGTGAGGAGAAAGAATTCTCGACTTAGCTCCCCTTGATGAGTCCATCCCTTTAGAAGCGTCAAGTGAAAAATACTAAACTAATGCATTGCATATGTTTTTAATGATAAATAATAGCCCTTGATGATTGCAACTTTGCAAGGGGGCGTCATGTAATGTAATCCTAATGAATTATATTGCAAATGATTTTGCAATGTATTGCTTTATACGAAACTCCCCAAGCTTTGGGTGTCAAAGTCTTCATATGTATATTGAAAATCTACAAAACAAAGGTTAGAAAACAAGTATATAATGCATAATTTCGTGCAAATAAGACTCAAGTTAGTAGTAAACAAGTCTTACATTTGCACGGATCCATGGTTCCCCTCCTTGGAGGATCCGTCTAGGCAAAATAGAGGATCCGTCGATTGTAAACAAAATACAGCAATTGTGATGTAACAAATGATGTTAACATCAAAATGAGATATGTATTAAGGTAGCAAACATACTCTCAAGACAATATGGGACATAACATGTTATCTCATTCAATAAAACATATGAGAAATAATCTACAAATCTCTAAAAACTAAGAGGATGATTTAAACATGAAATGTGATTCCTAAATGATCTAAGTTAAGCTTAAGACTAGGACACCACTTGAATCCTTAAGCTCACGGTTTTTTAGGTTTGTTTACCTCTTCAGCTTGTTTGAGGTGATAAAACATGAAACATTGCTCTTCACGTAGTTCATGTATCAAGCCTTCACGTGTGACAATGATAACAATCCTTTTTCATGGCTTGGAAAAGGTGGTGGTAGAAATGGGCGACTTGATGTGGAGGATCAAGTGAAGAGGGTTGAGGATCCTCAAAAGAAGGAGGGATTGGTAGAGGCACATTCAATGATGGCTCAACAAAGGATGATGGTGGAGGTAGAGAGGTGTCAACTTCCATGTGTTCGGGTGGTTGACTTTGATGATTCCTCATAATCTAAAATGAACCATTTGAGGGAAATGGAGAAAAAGATATCGGTGCAAGTGTTGATTCAACACCTTGGTTTTGTTGCACAATCTTCTATTGAAGAAATTGTGCGGCAATGGTGGAGATGGGATGGCCTAGGAGGTAAGTCCTCTAAGTTGTAGAGATGTGGAGATGATTCTGAAGTGGTAAATGATATGGCTCTAGGCACCAAAGATGATGGTTGGGTGGAAATGGGTGTGTTTGGTTTAGTAGGAATTGTGGTGTTTGGTGATGATATTCTTGTGGGAACAATCCTTTTGGGGATTGGTTTTGTTAGATATTGGATTTCATAAACACATAACAAACAATAATATGGATCGAATAGTATAGAGTTTAGAGAGAGAAAGTGGGAGCCTTTCTAGAGAGAGAAAGTGAAAGAAAACATAGAAGGTTAGATTAAGATGAATGAAAGGTCCAACCCTCTACCTTGGGAGGTAGAGGTATTTATAGTTACAAACATAACGACCTCTATCGGCACGTGGATCGGTATCTGATGGGTAAAGACCGTCCTTCCTCCACGATGTTGCTCTAAACTAAATAACTAACTAAATAACTAGTAAATAGCGTAATGTCTATGAGCTAACATATGCTAGACTATAGTTGGGGTGTGGACTCTTTACTAAGGAATTTTATAATTCCTAACAATCTCCCCCTAAGGGAGGTCACCCCATGAAATACATTTTGCATCCTAGCATTCTATTCTTGACTTCTGTTCTAAGCTCGTAGACTTCTATTCTTCAAGTTCTGCAATCTTTGTGCTTTTGTAGATTCAACTTCAAAGTCAGAGTGCTTTGTACTTTGGTGAAGGTCTATGAACTGATCCACATCTTTGATGATCTTCAAGCTTTCATTGAGATCATCGACGGCTAAATCTCTCGGATTATCCATAGTTGTGTTGCCTTCATGTGATGTTGTGACTTTTGGACCGACATGCTCACCTTTTGGATCATGACATCTTTCCATGAGTAGCGGAAGCCTTAACTGGTTCATGATATTTGCCTTGAAGCGGCATAGTATATGAAATATCGAGCGGGTTATGAAGATATGCACATCATGATTTCTTCAATTAAGTGTGGAATTTTGTGAGCATGTGGCTTGGATTGACTTCTCAATTACGATGTTTGCAATCGTCAAATGTACACGCATACGACGTTAGCAATAAAGCGCCGAAAGTGTCTTTGATCACTTCGTTGAATTGAGTACCGGCCCACGGTTCCCGTTGATGATTACAAATCTTACTGTGATCGGTAGGATTCCTAGAATCTCCTTGGCGAGGGTTTAGCGGTACACTCTGGCGTTCTCAAACCGGAGCGTCTCGAAGAAGACAACGGAGTGAGTGAACGTAATTGAGATTCGATTGATGAAAATTTTATTTGAAAACAATCGCGTATTGCTTAGAAGAAAGAGTTTTGCAATACGACGAAGGTTTTATGAAAAAGATCAATTTTCAATCAAAATACTTTTTGTATTTGAAAACATAAGTACACATTCGACGTGCTAGAGAAAAGAAGGTTTGCACATCGAGCGGTTTTTCCAAAAGTATTTTTCAATGAGAGATACTTTTGAGTTTGAAAATGAATACACATGATGTGCTAGAAAAGAAGAGATTTGCACATCGAATGGTTTTCCAAAAGCATCCGTCAATCCATTTCCTGGACCAAGGTTGATTCACGAGTGATAAGCCCCATCGTTCTATCCGGTTGTCACAAGCTTGATCTTTAGAAAGATTTCACATGTCACCCACCAAGAGCTTGTTTGATGTTGGCTCTAGAAGGCTTTCCATCTTCATCGTGAATACTTTTACATATCACTTTCGGATGTTACGGCAATACCACAAGGATAATCGTAGGACTCTTAATATATATTCTTACTTTCCACATTGTGTGAAACATCAAGTCTTCATAAATTTTGTGTCCTAATGAGATATTGTGGATGATCTCTTGGCTCTAGACTCAATTGTGCACATTTGGTTCCTATGCTGGAGTCTAGGGAGAGGGTCTTCTTCTTCAATATCAACAATCTCTAAGAGAAAGTCGATAGATAATGTTGGTTCCCGTGAGAATGAAACAAGCCCTTTTAAGAGGAACTTGAGTAGCTTGGGAAGTTTAGTGCAGTCGTCCTTTGGGTCCATGGCGTCTTGTCTTCAATACGGTGTTACCTTAGTAAACACTTATAGCATATGTATTGAACGGTTTACGCCCTAAGGTTGAATTATTGGAGGCTATTTCTTTTCACCCTTTTCATATTCATTTCTTTTCATTCTTCAACCCCTTGATTGCTTACGAGACTTCATAACTAGAACCTTGTTGGGTTTATTCAGTACTAGCTCTGTCTCGATCCGCACTCTTCCCGTATCGAACTTTTCTCCTTTTTTTCAATATACCTAAGGACTCTACACTATCTAGTGGATTGTCCTTGGGTAGATCCCTCCGATTGGCGGATCGTGGGAACGAATACCTACCTAACCATCCTTATAACACCATGCATAAAGTAAATTGGTCAGTCTTTTGGTACAGTTCATTCTTCCTTGAAACCAATTGAAAAATCATTTGGAAAAACAATCAAGGTACTTGTGATACGAGATCAAAGCATTTTGTACCTTAATAGTTTTGATCATTTAGAAAACCTCCCCCTCAACATGTGCATATGATTTAGAAATTGTTTATCACATGGAGGCAAGAGGACTTTGAAATATTTTCTTTGATCACTATTTTCATAGAAAAAGCCATTTGATTTTCTTGGTAAAATTCTCCCCCTCAATATGTGCATAGGATAAGAGAAATCATTTTAACACATAGAGGCAAGAGTTCTTTTGAAGCACATCCACGAACACACAAGCCATTAAAAAACCATTTAAAAACTCAATCAAGGTACTTTATAAATCACTTTAAAAAGCTTTTGTACCTCGATAGTTTATTTGCTCCCCCCTCAATATGTGCTTGAGATTGAAGCGTTTAGCACATATGATAAAGCTTTGCACAATTAAATCAAAAAACGATCACCTTTTATCAAATTTCATTATTAAATCACAAATTCTCCCCTGATCAAAATATCAAACCCTTTGAGATTTTGGATCCCAAGTGATTTAATAAGGTTTAGAAAACATGGGAGAAATATGTGGCGAGGTTTAAATACTCATCATGTTTTTGGATAAATCCTCCTCCTCAACATGTGCATTGTGTATGAAATCGTTTGGCACATGGAGGCAGGAGTGCCTTTAAGGATTAAAACCAATTCCATTTAAACAGATAAGAGATTTAACTCCGCGATCTCTCACCCGATCAAAATTTCAAACCTTTTGAGATTTGTGATCCCAATTGATTTAAATCATTTAAAGATTTTGGGGAAAGACGTGGCTTGATTTAACTTTGAAAAATGACGGATAAGGACCATTTTAAGACATTAAAGATTGTTAGTGTCAGGTATGATAGTTTTAAGAGATCTTTAAGTAAAATAAAACAATTTCACAATCAAACAGAGCGAGAAAAATTTCATTTTGAAAGACCTTGATTCAAAGAAAAATCATACCATGACATAACATTAAATCTTTAGATCACCACATAATTTATTACAAGCGGACTTTTGAAGATATATTGTTTGAAAATATTTTAAATTAAATCACTCTCCCCTGTCGATGACCGAAGTCGATAATTGAGTGACTCAATTTTGATAAAATGAAGTCCGGTGATTTTCAAAATTTAGTCCAATATATTTTCAAAACAATATTTTCCATTTTCAAAACAATATTTTTCAAAGTTTTAGAAAAATGGTATCATCATGATTATCCTGCACAAAGATATGTTAGGTGGTTGAAGCTTTTGTTTTTTGCTGTAGGGCTTGGAAGAAAAACGTCTGTGATGCGGTGAGACTTCTTCTTCACGTTGCATTTTGAATGCCAGCTGAGGTCAAATTAAGCTCCGTTTCTTCAATCATTTAGAAAACCATCTGGCGATCTTGATGAGACCTCTTACGTTGCATTTATGCCAACTCTCCATAAGTCAATTAAGCTCCGTTTATTCATTTGTCAACCCAAGATATAGTTACCCTTTCCTTTCGGCATCCAATCATCTTCAATTGTGGGATCCGGATCGGGAACATTCTTTTATACCAATATACATGCATACTTTAGTGAACACACATACAAATATATGGTGGTCGACATCACCCAAACAACAATCGACTAATTCAAGTCAATTCAACATATCAATCAGTTCATATAAGGCATGGGAATAATGTTCATCAATCTATAATCATCTAAACCTAACAGATCATCCTAGAAACCTAGTCCTTCAACATAGGCAATTATGTTTTAATAAATACGTAGGATGATTAAGAAAGCCCGTTAGATGATGTAAATTTGAAAAATATTCTTCCCCTCAATCAATGACTCTTTTTCTTGAAAAGTTTTAAAAGCTGAAGTCATTATGAGATTTTGAAATTTTATGAAAACTTGATTCGATTGATTTACAAACTCATTTACCACCATTTTTGAAAACAACAAATATTTTTACGAAGAATTTTAGGCGGAAAAACATTTGTGTAGGAACAACGATCCTTGACATACTTTCCTCAAATTGTTTTAGGATAAGTGCCGAAATATTTTGAAAAATTGTTTAGCATAACACTTTCCTTCCTTTAAAGAAGCGGTTGCTATCGAAAAATAGCAAACCATAGTTTTAAGCTTACGGGTTCTGATGCGGAAATGCTTGCAAGCCATCATTTGAAGCGAGTTCTGATATGAAATAGCGTAAGCCATGGTTTTGGACATGTTTTGAAAGAAATATTTACACCTCTGCTTTCGAACTTCATCTAAAGTCCCGTGCCATTATTGAATGATATTTCTAAGACCGTAGATGTTATCGATACCGGAAGACATGTCTTGAGAAAACATATTTTTGGTATTTTGAAATTTTTACGATTTTTATGGGTTTTTAAAGGTTTTATATTTTTCTATTTTCTTTTTGTTGGTTTTATAATTTTGTATTTTGCTTTTTGAAAAATATTTACAAGGATAGAATAGATGATATAGTTAAAGAAGATGATGATCTGATGCAGGATAAAGATATCGAGCGCCCGTTGTAGAAGATAGAAGTCATCATCCTAAAACTTTCACCACCAAAGCTTCGAGGATCTTGCATTGAAGAAGAAATTGAACCATCTGAAAGTGAGACTTTGTGACTTCCCCAAACCGAAAATCCTTTAGGATTGAAGCTCTTCAATGCTTTATCAGTGCACAAAGAAGCACACCATTATCATAAACCCAGCTGCTCCTTTTAAGAATAATCACCATGATTCTTCGTTCGAGGCTATATCATCCAATAGAACAACAGCAGCGTATCATCCCACATTTAAATAAACCTCTTTCCTCCAGAGTCATTATTCACCGAAGATGTTGATAGCAATATCATCTCACGAACCAAATATTCTTCTCATATTTCCTTCTATTGAGGGTTGAGTTAACACATACCAAAAGTATCAAGAGACTTTTCCTCCCAAATGGTTGGAATAATACATCAAGGCTATGAGTAAACCGAGTTTCTCTATGGTTATGACATTTGTCTTTCGGGATTACTTCAACGAGAAAATAAATATTAGGTTCATCCGTGTACTGCGTTGTGTGTTTAGTTGTATGTCTCCTTCCCCTTGATACCTCGAGATCGGCAACACATTATACATACGGATATTCTTGAAATAGAGAAGAACAAAAATTAGCTCAAATGAATCTTGTGAGAATCAACTACTATAGAAACTCTCTCTTACTATCTTTATCAACCCATTCGTAGACAATTTGAAGTGACCACTGATGAAGAAAACCCGATGTACCAAACTTGAAGACTGAAGTAAATTCCTAGCATTTGCATCTTAAGCTTGCATTAATGTTGGAAGAGGTGTCGAGAATTTATGCTCAAGAAAATCTCAAGTACTCAATACTCAACCAAAGTATGAGACATTAACACCTCTTGCGATTATCCACGACATAAGCATGTGTCCTTGAGTAAAACAAGCGTAACTCCTTGAAGTGATAGTTACGGGTCTTCAACCATCGGCCATTGCTGGTAACTAGATAAACCAAGTCTTCAACTTAAATTCAATCAAGAGCAAGTTATCATTGAAAGTCATGCATCCAACCATCCCTGACTTCAAGATAAAATAAGAAAACGCCTTTGTGAAGGTCAACTTCAATCTCAAATAAGTTATAAGCGATTAACTCGAGTAATCAACTTATGCCAAATACCCAACACGTGAATAAACATACAATCGGATGTACATTCACCCATTGAATGAACCGGAACAAATGATGCCTCAACATCAATGCATTCTTCCTAAAAGTATACATGTAGTAGTGATCGGAAGATTCACCAATAATGTCTTGGCCGGATGAGGTAGTCATTATCCTTAATGTTCATGTGGTTGATTTATAGCGTGCACAATGAGAGGAACAATAATCAGTGAAGATTTGGCGAAGGAATACCAAAGAGCGGATCATTATTCATGAATAATAATCCATGAAGATTTGGCAAAGGAATACCAAAGAGCGGATCATTATTCATGAGTGCAAGCTGCAATATTATGATGGTCATTATCAACACCTTGAGGAATAACTGGAGATTAGGCTTCTTGAGTAGTCTAAGAAGTAATTCTTGGATGATCAACATTATTAGCGGTTGGAAATACTCATCAAACATATCTTTGAAGAACAATTCCCAAACAATGAATCCCGGTTATCCTTAGTAAGTGAAGCATTAGGCGTTGGAGGAGTGTCATCAAAAATCAAGCAATGAATCATTGCTAAAGAATATGAACAAGTCTAATGGGGGATTAAATTTTGGCTTTTCAATCTCCCCAATTAGTGCTCTCCCTAAAGTGACGAAGATTTTCAAGTGTTCTTCTGACCCGGATTAAGAAGTATTTAGATCATCAAATGCAATTCGTCTTTAGTCTTCTAATCATGTAGCAGAAAATGTAGATTAGACTATAGACTCGACCTTCTTCAAGATTGTCGAATGGGGAAATAGTAGTTAACATCTTCTTCACACAAAGGCATTCTGTTAACTTGTAAAATAGCAAATCCCTTAATTAAAATCCTCCCAATCAAACAAAACGGAAAGATGTTCATCAAATAAATCGGCCAGCAACTAGAAGCACTTTGTCATTTAATCATATCGGCCAGGTGTGAAGATTTCAACCAATCGGCTCTTAGAAGAAACTACATGTGAAGATGATCCGATAAGAAGAATCTAGGTTCTTACATGAGTTAGGAGCCGTTTGACCATATATTCTCAAATATCAATCAATCATTCAAAAATTTCACATCTTCTCCCCTCCAAGAATTGCATATGGAATGCCATTCTTGATTAAACAAGATTATCATCAAATGTATTCTATTCACTTCTCCCCATTAAAATTAGCACATGATATAGCCATCTTAATTATATATAGCAAGTGGAATAAGAGTAATTATCGATAGTCGATTCCTTGATGGTGGCGCATGGAAAAAGCATGAAGCATGTTGATGAAGAATATCGATGAGAATGGTCATAAACATGAAGATTTCTCTTATGAAGATAAAGTACAGGCGTACACCTTTCTTTTCTTTGAGGAGCGGGGCCTGAAGTGTTATCTGCGGAGCATACATAATGATGAGAAAAGAGCGAGGCTGAATTGATGTGTGAGCAGGCGTCATAGCGATTGAATATCAAGGTTGAGTTACTTGAACCGTGAGTTATGAGATATCAATCCTACATTATCCATACTTTAAACGGTCCATGTATTGAAGGATCCGAGTATACTGGCTGAGTAAGGACTACTTGCACTAACATTACAAGCTTGTTTGCATATATATTGGTTAGTGACATTAGTATCCAAACCCTTTGGGGTTTCGTGGTCAACCTTGATTTTGCTATCGAGAAAACAGCTTTAGGTGGAGTATCCACCTAAGTCCGGCATCCATAAACATTCTACGGATGGTATCCACTTATGACAAGGTCTAGGATTGTTGATATTCTTATGCATAGTGGAAGACTTATCCTTATTCCTAGTTTCCAAGATTTTTGTAGTTGGTATCCATCTAGAAGCGAAGTTTTTGGTTTGTTTTGCTTCATATCCTGATAGATGACTAGTGAAAATCCTAGACTTACTGAGTTGAGCCTTTGCATAAGCATTTACTTTCTTTAGGGATTTTGTAAAACAATTATCATGATTTCCCCTAAAGATGCATTTCATACAATTCGAACAACTGACTTGTTTGGATTTAGAAATGATCTAGAGTTCTTAAGTGATCGATATGGGAATAGCTTTATTCATAATGCAACTACTCTTAGATCCAAGCCAATTCCTAGTCTTTAGTTGAGTGTTCCTAGGTAATGGTTTAAAACTACTAGCAGTGCCTTGAAATCTCGTAGAGATTCATCACCACAGGTCTAGCACCTAAAATTTCATCTTTTTGAATATGTGCCTTTTTCCTAGCTTCTTCTAGATCATAGTTCTTGAACAAGTCATTCATATTATGTGAATTCTTAGGCAAACAAGGTAAAGTGGTGGTTTTGACAAAACATGTTTCACATCAACTTGGGAGAAGCCGTGTTTTTGAAAATTTTGTTCTTTGATTTAAATGTGATGGGTACTTAATTCTTGAGCCGGTCTCTAGTGGGATGAAAGCGGCTTCCCCAAGGTTGATGGTTTTGTAAACTTAGTGTTCACACTTTTCCCTACGGTTTTCTAAGCTCATTTTTTAAGGCAACAATAGCGAAACTCTTATCACGAAGTTGAGCTTTGGTTCATCAATTTTGCTATCAAAGAGTTTGTTTGTTCCATTGATTTAGTTCTAGCTTCTTTGACAGAGTCACTTAGTTCTATGTGATGCTTTCTCAAAGACTCATTTTCCTTTAGTAATTTGGCCACTATTTCTTTATTCATCATTTCTCATTTGAATATCATCAATAGCATTAACATGGAATAACTTGTAACTAAATTACTTTTCACATGCATACGAAATGTGTTTCTTAGTTGTAAATGGTTGAGTCTTTGTCTTGAATTTGATCTTTCAAAGTGTTAATTTCAAAAGTTAGCGGAATTTAGGAAGTTTAGTTTTTACATGGTTTGTAAAGTTGAAAACTTTCTTCTTTACTCTGTATCGCAATTTCAAGTGAAATGCAATGTTTTCAAGATTTGAAAATTTGTTTGAAAGTTCATCAAAAGCCTTTTTATTAACCATATCATTTTTTTTGAAATTATTAGGCTCAGCCTCAACCAAGGAACATTTATCGGAATCATGTTCGGCATTAAGATCGGTATGTTTAGGTACATTAGCGAGATGCACTATGTTGAGCATTAAAGGTACCTCATCACATGACACTGTTCATTTATGCGATTACGATATTTGCATCCACATCATGTGTAACAAGGTCAACTGAACTCTTGGTGTTCAAGCTTAAGCGCCTCAGAGCCTATGTATGATGCCAGATCCATCATCGATGCTTTACCTATCTCAACACTACAATCTCTTGATTGTACTTTACATTCATTCACCAAACATTCATTCACCTCTCGATTCTTTGTATCCACATCTTTTCGACATGAGTTCTTGAATAATTTGTTGCATCATTCTTTGTTGTCTCGATATTGTGCATTCAGCAACTTGCAGATCTTTCGTGATACATTACGGAGCTCATCACAACAATCTCTCAAGCGCACGACACTCATCCACTTTTTCATCTTTACGTGTAGCTTCCTCAATGTACTTCCCCACATTATCCATGAGATGGATAAGTGTCTCTGTGTTTCACCTAATTTCCATTCGGTGTGTCTCTTGAAGGACATTTCGGTCATGTCTTGATCATAATCGATGTGAATTCCTTCTAATGAATGGTAGTGTTTGTAGATTACTTGAAGTGCGACCTTTGGAACTATCATTTTGAACCTTCTCTTTTGTCAAGTTGTAG